>CM059425.1:94334528-94750853 GCA_030390025.1 Squalus acanthias | reverse complement strand
GCGGCAGACAGACAGAGAGGGAGAGGCGCCGGCAGACAGACAGAGAGGGAGAAGCGCCGGCAGACAGACAGAGACGGAGAGGCTTGGCAGACAGACAGAGAGAGGCGCAGACAGACAGACAGAGAGGCGCAGACAGACAGACAGAGAGGCGCAGACAGACAGACAGAGGCGCACAGACAGACAGAGAGGGGCGCAGACAGACAGACAGAGAGGGGCGCAGACAGACAGACAGAGAGAGGCGCAGACAGACAGCCAGAGAGAGGCGCAGACAGACAGACAGAGAGAGGCGCAGACAGACAGACAGAGAGGGGCGCAGACAGACAGACAGAGAGAGGCACAGACAGACAGACAGAGAGAGGCACAGACAGACAGAGAGAGGCACAGACAGACAGACAGAGGCGCAGACAGACAGACAGAGAGAGGCGCAGACAGACAGACAGAGAGAGGCGCAGACAGACAGAGAGAGGCGCAGACAGACAGACAGAGAGAGGTGCAGACAAACAGACAGAGAGAGGTGCAGACAGACAGACAGACAGACAGACAGAGAGAGGCGCAGACAGACAGAGAGAGAGAGGAGCAAACAGAGTGACACGCAAACACAAACAGACAATCTGGTAAAACTCCCCATAATCATTCTGGGGTTCCGTTTATAAACAACACTCTCGGGCGAACAATGTGAGACGCTGGCCTAAAAAAAACAAAAGCGAAAGAAAAATGATGGCTCGTTTCCTCCGGATCATTCAACACTTGTGGCCCACCTTCGGCACGGAGCCAAGATAACGGCCAAGTTAACGAGCAGCCTTCGTGGCACTGACGGGTGTGTGAAGAGGGGCCCACTGACTCCCGGCCCCCTGACTCCCCGACACCGGCCCCGCACGATCGCCGCTAACGGCGGACAGTAGCCGGTGCCGAGACTGACACAACAAACAGATCTTGCGAGCAGCAGCCTGAACATTTACACTCTCCCGCGGCTTCACTTACCCGGACCACCTGCTCAGGCTCCGGGCTGCCCCTGGTTACCAGCTCTCGGCCCACACTCGGCGGCTCCACCACCCCTTCGTCCGCCATCTTGGCCGCTGTCGCCAAATCCACCCGCTGCGCTGCCGGCGGCCGGCGTGACCTGACGGCACTTTGCAACCGTTTTCCACCTGAGGCTTTCGACGATTTACGGCGGTTTGCCCAAATAAAACTGGAGGCGGAGGAACAGCAGCAAGTCGGAGAATTCAATCAAAAACACGCTGAAGGGAGATGAGGACAGAGTTGTACATTTTTAGCAAGAATGGCAGACTTTGTAAACTGATGCTCGCTTTGTTTTTCAAGAGGGATATGTTGAAAAATTTAACAAGAGCAATCTTACGCATTAATGCCAACTTCACCGTCTCATAAATCCAGAGACTGGTATAAAAATCATGAGTTGCTATTTTTTTTCAAACATTAACCAATATAAGTTGACAGTTGATTTATGAACCTCATTCGCGGCTTCTTTAATCTGTAACAGTTCACAGCTCTTAACAAAAAATCTGTATTACTGCAGCTGAAAATGCTTGACAAAAACTTTTTTTAAAATCCTACCTGTTAGCACCACGTTGCTTTGCATCTCAGTTGAAGGTTACGATGACAGTGATCGGGATGACAGCACTCCCTTCCTTTATTACTGTAGTTGTGCCCCTTAAAAAGGCGGGCGCTGTAAATCTGTTTTTTTCCCTTGATAACACTGGGACAACCAGTGTTTCTCATTCTCAGTAAAATAGTAGTTGTGCTTAAACTCTTAGATGATGTTTGTTCAAACTTTATTTGATTTAATTGAAAATGTACCTAAAACACAGAAACTTTAAAATAAAACACAAAATGTACACAACTGATTTTGTTCCCAGTAAATCCAGTCTGGTTCACTTGTGATTTCTTTGATAATTGTAAATGGGTAATCTACATTAATTAGTTATTGATTACCGCCATCGCTGTCGTTTCCAAGAGAGAAAATAAAATTACAAATTGGTTGAAGCCAGTGCAAACTTGATATTTTTTTAAATTAATTTATGGGATGTGGGCGTCGCTGGCAAGGCCAGCATTTATTGCCCATTCCTAATTGCCTTCTTGAACCGCTGCAGTCCGTGTGGTGAAGGTATTCCCACAGTGCTGTTAGGTAGGGAGCTCCAGGATTTTGACCCAATGACGATGAAGGATTGGCGATATACTTCTAAGTCAAGATGGTGTGTGACTTGGAGGGGAACTTGGAGGTGGTGGTGTTCCCATGCACCTGCTGCCCTTGTCCTTCTAGGTGGAAGAGGTCACGTGTTTGGGAGGTGCTGCCGAAGAAGCCTTGGCGAGTTGCTGCAGTGCATCTTGTAGATGGTACACACTGCAGCCACAGTACGCCGGTGGTGGAGGGAGTGAATGTTTAAGGTGGTAGATGGGGTGCCAATCAAGCGGACTGCTTTGTCCTGGATGGTGTCGAGCATCCAGGCAAGTGGAGAGTATTCCATCACACTCCTTACTTGAGCCTTGTTGATGGTAGAAAGGCTTTGGGGAGTCAGGAGGTGAGACACTCGCCGCAAAATACCCAGCCTCTGACCTGTTCTTGTGGCCACAGTATTTATGTGGCTGGTCCAGTTAAGTTTCTGGTCAATGATGACCCCCAGGATGTTGATGGTGGGGGATTCGGCGATGGTAATGCCATTGAATATCAAGGGGCGGTGGTTAGACTCTCGCTTGTTGGAGATAGTCATTGCCTGGCACTTCTGTGGTGCGAATGTTACCTGCCACTTATCAGCCCAAGCCTGAACGTTGTGCGGGCATGGACTGCTTCATTATCTAGGGAGTTGTGAATGGCACTGTACACTGTGCAGTCATCAGCGAACATCCCCATTTCTGACCTTATGTTGGAGGGAAGGTCATTGATGAAGCAGCTGAAGATGGTTGGGCCTAGGACACTGCCCTGAGGAACTCCTGTAACGATGTCCTGGGGCTGTGATGATTGACCTTCAATCACCACAACCATCTTCCTTTGTGCTAAGTATGACTCCAGCCAGTGGAGAGTTTTTCCCCCGATTCACATTGAATTCAGTTTTACTAGGGCTCCTTCATGCCACACTCGGTCAAATGCTGCCTTGATGTCAAGGGTAGTCACTCTCACTTCTCTGGAATTCAGCTCCTTTGTCCATGTTTGGACCAAAGCTGTAATGAGGTCTGGAGCCGAGTGGTCTTGGCGGAACCCAAACTGGGCATCAGTGAGCAGGTTATTGGTGAGTAAGTGCCGCTTGATAGCACTGTCGATGACACCTTCCATCACTTTGCTGATGATTGAGAGTAGACTGATGGGGCGGTAATTGGCCAGATTGGATTTGTCCTGCTTTTTGTGGACAGGACATACCTGGGCAGTTTTCCACATTGTCAGATGGATGCCAGTGTTGTAGCTGTACTGGAACTGCTTGGCTAGAGGCGCGGCTAGTTCTGGAGCACAAGTCTTCAGCACGATAGCCGGGATGTTGTCCAGGCCCATAGCCTTTGCTGTATCCAGTGCGCTCAGCCATTCCTTGATATCACGTGGAGTGAATCGAATTGGCTGAAGACTGGCTTCTGTGATGGTGGAGACCTCAGGAGTAGACCGATATGGATCATCCACTCGGCACTTCTGGCTGAAGATGGTTGCAAACGCTTCAGCCTTGTCTTTTGCACTCACGTGCTGGGCTCCACCATCATTGAGGATGGGGATATTCACGGAGCCTCCTCCTCCCGTTAGTTGTTTAATGGTCCACCATCATTCACGACTAGATGTGGCAGGACTGCAGAGCTTTGATCTGATCCGTTGATTGTGGGATCGCTTAGCCCTGTCCATAGCATGCTGCTTCCGCTTTTTAGCATGCATGTAGTCCTGTGTTGCAGCTAAGAGGGCAGTTAAGAGTCAACCACATTGCTGTGGGTTAGGAGTCACATATAGGCCAGACCAGGTAAGGACAGCAGATTTCCTTCTCTGAAGGACAGTAGGGAACCAGATGGGTTTTTACAACAATCCGATAGTTTCATGGTTACCATTACTGATACTAGCTTTTTATTCCAGATTTATTTAATTAACTGAATTTAAATTCCCCAGCTGCTGTGGTGGATCATTATTCCAGGCCTCTGGATTACTAGCCCAGTGACATTACCACTATGCTACCGTTCCCGTTAGGAGTTGGTTGAGCTGCAAAGTGGGTGCTGGTTGCATGCACGCACACAGATAAATTTCTTTGCAGTGTTGCTGTGGTAGCGGCTCTGATTGACACTCGGGTACATGCTCATGAGCCTGTGTATCGTATATTTACGTTGAGCTGGGAACCGCCCTTCATTCACCCACATGGTGCTGCGTTCGTGCCATTTTTGAGAAATCGCAGCAGTTCAACTGTCTCCGCGCCCTGGCTTTCTCAAGGAGAGAGAGAGAGAGAGAGGGAGAAAAAAGTGCAAACGTATGTACTCTTTTTGGTGAAACAATAAACAAATAAACTGTAACTTAACAAAAAACACGTTAAATTAAACTTAACAACTTAAATTAAATTGTGTTGGCCGGGGAGTGATAATGCACTCCAGTCCCCGCAGCGCCCACTGGTCGCGGAAGGCCTCGAGCGTGCCAGCGGACACCGCGGGCTCCAGTGCCACCCGGGCGTGAACGTGGCCGCGGAAGAGAGGCAGGCAGTCGGGGCGAACGACCCCCTCGACCTCCCGCTGCCTGGACCAGTTGATGGCCACTTTGGCCAGGCCCAGGAGCAGTCCTATGAGGATGTCCCCCGATCTGCCCGCTGCCCCCCACACCGGGTGACCAAAGATCAGGAGTGTGGGACTGAAGTGCAGCCAAAAAGTGAGGAGCAGCCCCTTCAAATAGTGGAAGAGGGGCTGCAACCTCTACTAAGTGCGTGTCTATAGTGACACCACACACACAGTGTAATTAACAAGATTTTCTATTGGCAACACCAGGAAATGGCAGGACAATAATCTCTAGCTGCAGACAGTGACCCCACTATTACCGGCCAGAATGAAGATGATTGGGTAATTCCCCCATCAATCACACCTGGAGACCACACTACTGCAAGTGACTGAGATTGATTTTACACACATTATTTGTATTATGTAACTATCCCCCACTCACTGCATTTTGCTGGAGAAATAATCCTGCTTTTATCGGGAAACGTTGCTGTAGTTTTGCTCACTTGTTCTGTTTGTTGTAGTTTGTAGAGACTCTTTCTAAATAGAATCTGCTGAGTAAATAGACTGTTTCCTGTAGTTCAGAACAACTCTGTTTAAAGAGATTCTTTCTGCTGTTTGCTCAGTAAATAACAATGCCCCGCCTCCAACTCATTGGCTAACACAGTGCAACTCCTTGTGGTGTCACCTGAAATGTGCAATTGGATCCATTCAAGCTGTAGCCTTACAGCACTGAAACTATAGCAAAATACTGCGGATGCTGGAAAATTGAAACAACAACAGAAAACGCTGGAAAAACTCAGCAGGCCAGGCAACATCCGTGGAGAGAGAAACAGAATTAACGTTTCAGGTTTTGAACTTCTGTACATGGTTAAATTCAGTGTGTAATTTGATCCAGTCATTGTCAAGCAGACTAAAGAGTTCGGAGACGGCACAGCGCTCACACTCTGGAGTTCAGAGACCACACAGCGCTGACACACTGGAGTTCAGAGAACGCACAGCGCTAACACACTGGAGTTCAGAGAAAGCACAGCACTAACACTCTGGGCTTCATAGAACGCACAGCGCTGACACTCTGGGGTTCTGAGAACGCACAGCGCTGACACTCTGGAGTTCAGAGAACGCACAGCGCTCACACTCGCGAGTTCAGAGAATGCACAGCGCTGACACTCTGGAGTTCAGTGAAGGCACACCGCTAACACTCTGGAGTTCAGAGAACGCACAGCGCTCACACTGGAGTTCAGGGAACGCACAGCGCTGCCACTCTGGAGGTCAGAGAACGGACAGCGCTGACACTCTGGGGTTCAGATAACGCACAGCGCTCACACTCTCGAGTTCAGAGAACGCACAGCGCTAACACTCTGGAGTTCAGAGAACGCACAGCGCTGACACTCTGGAGTTCAGAGAAGGCACAGCGCTAACACACTGGAGTTCAGAGAAAGCACAGCGCTAACACTCTGGAGTTCAGAGAAGGCACAGCGCTAACACTCAAGTTCAGAGAAGGCACAGCGCTGACACTCTGGAGTTCAGAGAAGGCACAGCGCTGACACTCTGGAGTTCGGAGAACGCACAGCGCTGACACTCTGGAGGCCAGAGAACGCACAGCGCTGATACTCTGGAGTTCAGAGAACGCACAGCGCTAACACTCTGGAGTTAAGAGAAGGCACAGCGCTGAGACTCTGGAGTTCAGAGAACGCACAAGGTTAACACTCTGGTGTTCAGAGAACGCACAACGTTAACACTCTGTAGTTCAGAGAAGGCACAGCACTGACAATCTGGAGTTCAGAGAATGCAGAGCGTTGACACTCTGGAGTTGACAGAACGCACAGCGCTGACACTCTGGAGCTCAGAGAACGCACAGCACTAACACTCCTGAGTTCAGAGAACGTACAGCGCCAACACTCTGGGCTTCATAGAACGCAGAGCGCTGACACTCTGGGGTTCAGAGAATGCACAGCGCTAACACTGGAGTTCAGAGAACGCACAGCGCTGCCACTCTTGACGTCAGAGAACGCACAGCGCTCACACTCGCGAGTTCAGAGAACGCACAGCGCTGACACTCTGGAGTTCAGAGAACGCACAGCGCTGACACTCTGGGGTTCAGAGAACGCACAGCGCTCACACTCGCGAGTTCAGAGAACGCACAGCGCTGACACTCTGGAGTTCAGAGAAGGCACAGCACTGACACACTGGAGTTCAGAGAACGCACAGCGCTAACACTCTGGAGTTGACAAAACGCACAGCGCTAACAATCTGGAGTTCTGAGAAGGTCACAGCGTTAATACTCTGGAGTAGAGAGAGAACAGCGCTAACACACAGGAGTTCGGAGAACGCACAGCGCTGACACTCTGGAGTTCAGAGAACGCACAGCGCTGACACTCTGGAGTTCAAAGAACGCACAGCGCTGACACTCTGGAGTTCAGAGAACACACAGCGCTGACACTCTGGAGTTCAGAGAACGCACAGCGCTAACAAACTGGAGTTCAGAGAACGCACAGCGCTAACACACTGGAGTTCAGAGAACGCACAGCGCGTACACTCGAGTTCAGAGAACGCACAGTGCTGACACTCTGGAGTTCAGAGTATGCACAGCGCTGACACTCTGGGGTTCAGAGAACGCACAGCGCTCACACTCGCGAGTTCAGAGAATGCACAGCGCTGACACTCTGGAGTTCAGAGAAGGCACAGCGCTAACACTCTGGAGTTCAGAGAACGCACAGCGCTCACACTGGAGTTCAGGGAATGCACAGCGCTGACACTCTGGAGTTCAGGGAACGCACAGCGCTGCCACTCTGGAGGTCAGAGAACGCACAGCGCTGACACTCTGGAGTTCAGAGAACGCACATCACTGACACTCTGGAGTTCAGAGAACGCACAGCGCTAACACACCGGAGTTCAGAGAACGCACAGCACGTACACTCGAGTTCAGAGAACGCACAGTGCTAACACTCTGGAGTTCAGAGAACGCACAGCGCTCACATTGGAGTTCAGGGAATGCACAGCGCTGACACTCTGGAGTTCAGTGAACGCACAGCGCTGCCACTCTGGAGTTCGGAGAATGCACAGTGCTGACACTGTGGAGGCCAGAGAATGCACAGCACTAACACACTGGAGTTCAGAGAACGCACAGCGCTCACACTGGAGTTCAGAGAAGGCACAGCGCTGAAATACTGGAGTTCGGAGAACGCACAGCGCTGACACTCTGGAGTTCAGAGAAGGCACAGCGCTGAAATACTGGAGTTCAGAGAAGGCACAGCGCTGACACTCTGGAGTTCAGAGAATGCACAGCGCTAACACTCTGGAGTTAAGAGAAGGCACAGCGCTGAGACTCTGGAGTTCAGAGAACGCACAAGGTTAACACTCTGGTGTTCAGAGAACGCACAACGTTAACACTCTGTAGTTCAGAGAAGGCACAGCACTGACAATCTGGAGTTCAGAGAATGCAGAGCGTTGACACTCTGGAGTTGACAGAACGCACAGCGCTGACACTCTGGAGCTCAGAGAACGCACAGCACTAACACTCCTGAGTTCAGAGAACGCACAGCACTAACACTCCTGAGTTCAGAGAACGCACAGCGCTGACACTCTGGAGTTCAGAGAAGGCACAGCGCTGAAATACTGGAGTTCAGAGAATGCACAGCGCTGACACTCTGGAGTTCAGAGAACGCACAGCGCTAACACACTCGAGTTCAAAGAACGCAACAGGGCTGAAACTGGAGTTCAGAGAAAACACAGCGCGAACACACTGGAGGTCAGAGAAAACACAGCGCTGACACTCTGGGGTTCACAGAACGCACAGCGCTGACACTCTGGGGATCAGAGAACGCACAGCGCTGAGCCACTGGAGTTCAGAGAAGGCACAGCGCAGAAATACTGGAGTTCAGAGAAGGCACAGCGCTGACACTCTGGAGTTGACAGAACGCACAGCCCTAACAATCTGGAGTTCAGAGAAGGCACAGCGCTAACACTCTGGAGTTCAGAGAAGGTCACAGCGTTAATACTCTGGAGTAGAGAGAGAACAGCGCTAACACACAGGAGTTCAGAGAACGCACAGCGCTGACACTCTGGAGTTCAGAGAACGCGCAGCGCTGACACTCTGGAGTTCAGAGAACGCACAGCGCTGATAATGTGGAGTTCAGAGAACACACAGCGCTGACACTCTGGAGTTCAGTAAACGCACAGTGCTGACACTCTGGGGTTCACAGAACGCACAGCCCTAACAATCTGGAGTTCAGAGAAGGTCACAGCGTTAATACTCTGGAGTAGAGAGAGAACAGCGCTAACACACAGGAGTTCAGAGAACGCACAGCGCTGACACTCTGGAGTTCAGAGAACACACAGCGCTGACACTCTGGAGTTCAGAGAACACACAGCGCTGACACTCTGGAGTTCAGTAAACGCACAGTGCTGACACTCTGGAGTTCAGGGAACGCACAGCGCTGAAACACTGGAGTTCAGAGAAGGCACAGCGCTGACACTCTGGAGTTCAGAGAAAGCACAAGGTTAACACTCTGGAGTTCAGAGAACGCACAGCGCTGACTCACTGGAGTTGACAGAACGCACAGCGCTAACACTCGCGAGTTCAGAGAACGCACAGCGCTCACACTCGCGAGTTCAGAGAACGCACAGCACTGACACGCTGGTGTTCAGAGAAGGCACAGCGCTAACACTCTGGAGTTCAGAAAACGCACAGCGCTCACACTGGAGTTCAGGGAACGCACAGCGCTGACACTCTGGAGTTCAGAGAACACACAGCGCTGATAATCTGGAGTTCAGAGAACGCACAGCGCTGAAACACTGGAGTTCAGAGAAGGCACAGCGCTGACACTCTGGAGTTCAGAGAAAGCACAAGGTTAACACTCTGGAGTTCAGAGAACGCACAGCGCTGACACACTGGAGTTGACAGAACGCACAGCGCTAACACTCGCGAGTTCAGAGAACGCACAGCGCTCACACTCGCGAGTTCAGAGAACGCACAGCGCTGTCACTCTGGAGTTCAGAGAACGCACAACGCTGACACACTGGAGTTCAGAGAATGCACAGTGCTGACACTCTGGAGTTCAGAGAATGCACAGTGCTGACACTCTGGAGTTCAGAGAAGGCACAACGCTGACACACTGGAGTTCAGAGAATGCACAGTGCTGACACTCTGGAGTTCAGAGAATGCACAGTGCTGACACTCTGGAGTTCAGAGAATGCACAGCGCTAACACTCTGGAGTTCAGAGAAGGCACAACGCTGACACACTGGAGTTCAGAGAATGCACAGTGCTGACACTCTGGAGTTCAGAGAATGCACAGTGCTGACACTCTGGAGTTCAGAGAATGCACAGCACTAACACTCTGGAGTTGAGAGAACATCAGCGTTGATAGTCTGGAGTTCAGAGAAAGCACAGCGCTCACACTGGAGTTCAGAGAACGCACAGTGCTAACACTCTGGAGTTCAGCGAAGGCACAGCGTTAATACTCTGGAGTTGAGAGAACGCACAGCGCTGACACCCTGGAGTACAGAGGACGCACAGCGCTGACACTCTAGTGTTCAGAGAAGGCACAGCCTTAACACTCTGGAGTTCAGAGAAAGCACAGCGCTGACACTGTACTACAGAGAACGCACAGCGCTGACACTCTGTACAACAGAGAATGCACAGCGCTAACACTCTGGAGCTCAGAGAACGCACAGCGCTGACACTCTGGAGCACAGAGAACGCTCAGCGCTAACACGCTGGAGTTCAAAGAACGCAGAGCGCTGAAACTATGGAGTTCAGAGAAAGCACAGCGCAGACACACTGGAGTTCAGAGAAGGCACAGCGTTAACACTCCTGAGTTCAGAGAACACACAGCGCTGACACTCTGGCTTTCAGAGAACGCACAGCGCTGACACTGTACTGCAGAGAACGCACAGTGTGGTAACACAATACAGCTTCCTGTGACTTGAACTTTATTACATCACTTCCTGTGATTAATCCAGGATAAATACTGGGCTGATCAGTCGGATCCTGGAGAGGCATAGAGTAAGATCTCTTTTGTATGTAGCACCTTTTTAGTTGATTAAAGCTTACTTTAAGTTCACCACGCGTAAGGCTCATTCTTATGACAATTTAATCAACTTTGAAAAACTTCGCACTCAAACTTTTTGGACGAACTCGGAACTAAGGATCCAGGGAATCACCCATCATGGAAAACATCCTTAAACCATCGCGTCTTGACTTGGACCCAAACACCCCAGCAGCCGGTAAGGTGTGGAAACACTGGTATCGCACGTTTGACAATTTTCTCGAATATTGCAAGGCTGATGATGACTCAAAATTGCGGATACTCATCAACTGTGTCACCCCGAATGTATTTCAGTATGTCGAGGAATGGGGCAGTTACGAGGAGGCAATTCGGACGCTTAAAAGACTATATACTAAGACACCGAATGAGGTCTATGCCAGACATCTACTAGCTACAGCCCAACAAGGGCCGGAGGAATCCATTGATAAATTCCTCCAAGAGCTTCGCAGACTTAGTATGGACTGTAACTTTCAGGCGGCCTCAGCTGAGCTGTACCGTGAAGAAATGATCAGTGATGCTTTCATCTGCGGGCTTGCCTCCCCATTTATACGCCAGCGTCTACTGGAAAGTAAGACACTTGAGCTTCAGAGAGCTTATGACATGGCTTGCTCTCTAGATCTGGCAAAAAGAAATGCAGACCTTTATACAGTGCCCAGACCTCGGTCTGCTGCCTTAACTACAGTCAGGCAATTTAAGAGGCCACAGGTGAACTCTATTAGGGAGGACTTTATCCCTGATGATCAATCTGATGACTTCACTGATGAAGAGGATGATGACCCCACTGTGGCAGCCTCTTGGCAATCTAAGAAATGCTTCTTTTGTGGTGATGAGTTTCACCCTCGGAAATTCTGCCCTGCTCGCAATGCGTTTTGCAGTCATTGCAACAAAAAGGGTCATTTTGCAAAGGTTTGCCTATCAAGAGCCTCTACGAGGGCTTATCAAGCTAAGTCCTACCGAACTGCCCCGGTAAGGGCCTATCAAGATGTTCCGGCTAAAATCTATCTTGCTTCCTCTCGGGTTTTCTCTCGAAGAAACACACCTAGAGTTTCAGCCACTCTTTGTGCAACGACACCAATTACAGCTGCTTGTCCTCAGAACCTATTCCATGCAGCTACAAAAGCATCAATTAATGGACATACTTTAGATGCCTTAATTGACTCAGGTAGCACTGATAGTTTCATTAGGGAACAGATTGTTGCAGAGTTAAAGCTACATGTTTTCCCATCGGACCAGGCAATTGCGATGGCTCAGTCATCACTTAATACCAGAATTTCTGGCTTTTGTATGGTTGAAATAACACTTAATGGTCACAGGTATCCCTCCACCCGGCTTTCGGTGCTCAAGGACTTATATAGTGATCTTATCTTAGGGCTAGATTTTCAAAAGCAGCATAAGAAGCTCACCATTGAGTTCGGCGGATCCAAACCTGAACTCACTATTTCTAATATACGACCTCGATTACCGTTCTGTGCATTGTCAGCAGCTTCACTGGATGAACCCTCACTGTTTACCAGTATCCCTCCTCGATGCAAACCGATTATAACAAAGTCACGACGTTTCAGTCAGGAAGACCAGTCTTTTATTGCGGCTGAGATTTCTCGGCTTTTAGCAGAGGATATCATCGAGCCTTGTTCGTCGCCATGGCGCGCCCAGGTCGTTATTGTTAAGAACCCTCTACAACCTCACAAGAAACGGCTGTGCATTGACTATTCACAGACCATCAATCAATATACGGACTTGGACGCATACCCATTGCCGCGCATCGATGATATGGTTAATAAACTGGCTGAGTACACGGTGTTCTCAACATATGATCTGAAAAGTGCCTATCATCAGGTACCCTTGAAGGTCTCAGACAAGCAGTATACGGCCTTTGAAGCCAATGGACGGCTGTATCAATTTCGTCGCCTCCCCTTTGGGGTCACTAATGGAGTGGCTGTCTTCCAGCGAGCAATGGATGACCTGGTCAAACAGGATGACTTAAAGGATACGTTTCCTTATCTGGACAATATTACTGTCGCAGGTCGCAATCAGCGGGAACATGACGCCAATCTCCAACGATTTTGGGATGCACTCCAGCACCGTAATTTGACATTAAATGCGGCTAAATCCATTGAGTCACAACCAACCATCAACATCCTTGGCTATTGTGTGGGCAATGGCATCATTAAACCTGACCCTGAAAGGCTTTGCCCACTCCAAGAACTCCCGCCACCTAAGAATCCGGCCTCCTTGCGCCGGGCCCTCGGCCTGTTTGCATACTATGCTAAATGGATTCCTAACTTCTCGGACCGAATCCAACCTCTACTGAAGGCCAGCACATTCCCACTAGACACAGCGGCTGTTGCAGCCTTTAACCTCCTGAAAAAACAGTTGGAGAAAGCGGCTCTTCACTCCATCGATGAGAGTCTTCCTTTTGTTGTTGAGTGTGATGCCTCGGAGGTGGCGATCTCGGCCACTCTGAATCAGGAAGGTCGTCCGGTGGCATTTTTGTCCAGGACTTTTCAAGGGGCTGAGCTACATTATCCTCCAGTCGAGAAAGAAGCTACAGCCATCATAGAGGCAGTACGGAAGTGGACTCATCTCCTAGCTCGCCAGCACTTTACCTTAATCACGGACCAGCGATCGGTCGCCTTCATGCTCGATAATCGAAAACGGACCAAAATTAAAAATAATAAAATCCAGCTTTGGCGGCTGGAATTGGCCTCTTTTGGTTACACCATCCACTATCGACCTGGCAAGGAGAATGTGGCTCCGGATACCCTCACACGAGCATTCTGCTCCGCCATGGCACCCTCTACGCTCGTAGACATCCATGATGGGTTGTGTCATCCGGGCGTTACTCGCATGCTACACTTCGTGCGGTCCCGAAATCTCCCATTCTCTACCGGGGATGTAAAGAAGATGTGCTCGGACTGCAGAGTCTGTGCGGAATTGAAACCTCAGTTTTTCCGCCCCTCGGGTGGTATACTCATACATGCGACCCAGCCAATGCAACGGCTTAGCATCGATTTTAAGGGGCCGTTGCCCTCTTCAACTCGCAACACTTATCTATTGACCATGGTCGATGAGTATTCCCGTTTTCCGTTTGCCTTTCCCTGCCCCAATATGCTGACGACCACGGTTATCAGCTGCCTTGAGCAGGTATTTGCTTTCTGTGGCATGGCATCCTATGTTCATTCGGATCGGGGCCCTTCTTTTATGTCAGGAGAACTCAAGGCCTATCTCTCGGAACGGGGTATTGCTGCCAGCAGAACGACGCCTTATCATCCGGTCGGGAATGGGCAAGTCGAGCGTTTTAACGCTATCATCTGGAATGCGGTACGTCTGGCTTTGAGATCTCGGGGCCTACCCAACCAGCAATGGGAAGCAGTACTTCCAGACGCATTACACTCCACACGGTCCCTCCTTTTGACCGCCACAAATACGACGCCTCATGAACGGTTCTTCCGATTTCAGCGTCGCTCATCCTATGGGATATCTCTCCCGTCGTGGCTGACTGCACCGGGACCAGTGCTACTCCGAAGATATGTTCAGGCGTCTAAGAATGACCCCCTGGTAGATGAGGTTGAGCTCACTGACGTCAACCCTACCTACACCTATATTCGGTATCCTGATGGTCGGGAATCTACCGTGTCCTTGCGGGATCTGGCTCCCTGCCCGCCGAAACATAGAGGGACACCAGGGGATGATATTGTACCAGGCACATCTCTGGGCTCGCCAGGTGCCTCTCATCACGATCTGGATCTGACGCCGGCTGGTACCTCACTCCAGCGTGCCGACCTGGGGCAGACTGACTATGAGCCCATCGGGGCTCGCACGCGCAGCCACGATCCACCCCGTACCATACGCTCGGAAACGGATCTGCCACAGCCCTGCCCGACACCCGTTCGGGCACCAGTACACAGTCAGGATTGTCCTGACCCCTCACAGAGCGGGCTGGATCACTCGGACTCTGGTCCACGGCCCGCGGCGGGTAAACGGGCTAGAGGCCCTCTACCGCTACGAGAACCCAAACGGGTGCGGCTCTCCCTCGTCCAGCGGCTACGAAATGGAGGGAGAATGTGGTAACACAATACAGCTTCCTGTGACTCGAACTTCATCCCAGCCTCCTAATCTTTTGGGGGGGGAGAATGTGGTAACACAATACAGCTTCCTGTGACTTGAACTTTATTACATCACTTCCTGTGATTAGTCCAGGATAAATACTGGGCTGATCAGTCGGATCCTGGAGAGGCATAGAGTAAGACCTCTTTTGTATGTAGCACCTTTTTAGTTGATTAAAGCTTACTTTAAGTTCACCACGCGTAAGGCTCATTCTTACGACACACAGCGCTGACACTCTGTACAACAGAGAACGCTCAGCACTAACACGCTGGAGTTCAGAGAACGCAGAGCGCTGAAACTATGGAGTTCCGAGAACGCACAGCGCTGACACTCTGGAGTTCAGAGAACACACAGCGCTGACCCACTGGAGTTCAGAGAACGCACAGCGCTGACACTCTGGAGTACAGAGGACGCACAGCGCTAACACTCTGGCTTTCAGAGAACGCACAGCACAAATGCTCTGGAGTTCAGAGGACGCACACCGTTAATACTCTGGAGTTGAGAGAGAACAGCACTAACACACAGGAGTTCAGAGAACGCACAGCGCTGACACTCTGTACAACAGAGAACGCACAGCGCTGACACTCTGGCTTTCAGAGAACGCACAGCGCTGACACTCTGTACAACAGAGAATGCACAGCGCTCACACTCTGGAGCTCAGAGAAGGCACAGCGCTGACACTCTGTACAACAGAGAACGCTCAGCACTAACACGCTGGAGTTCAGAGAACGCAGAGCGCTGAAACTATGGAGTTCAGAGAACGCACAGCGCTGACACTCTGGAGTTCAGAGAAGGCACAGCGCTCACACTGGAGTTCAGAGAACGCACAGCGCTGACACTCTGTACAACATAGAACGCACAGCGCTGACACTCTGGAGCACAGAGAACGCTCAGCGCTAACACGCTGGAGTTCAGAGAACACACAGCGCTGACAGTCTGGAGTTCAGAGAAAGCACAGCGCTCACACTGGAGTTCAGAGAACGCACAGCGCTCACACTGGAGTACAGAGGATGCACAGCGCTAACACTCTGGCTTTCAGAGAACGCACAGCACAAACGCTCTGGAGTTCAGAGGACGCACAGCGCTGACACTCTGGAGTTCAGAAAACGCACAGCGCTCACACTGGAGTTCAGAGAACGCACAGCGCTCACACTGGAGTTCAGAGAACGCACAGCGCTGACACTCTGGAGTACAGAGGACGCACAGCGCTAACACTCTGGCTTTCAGAGAACGCACAGCACAAATGCTCTGGAGTTCAGAGGACGCACACCGTTAATACTCTGGAGTTGAGAGAGAACAGCACTAACACACAGGAGTTCAGAGAACGCACAGCGCTGACACTCTGTACAACAGAGAACGCACAGCGCTGACACTCTGGCTTTCAGAGAACGCACAGCGCTCACACTCTGGAGCTCAGAGAAGGCACAGCGCTGACACTCTGGAGTTCAGAGAACGCACAGCGCTCACACTGGAGTACAGAGAACGCTCAGCGCTAACACGCTGGAGTTCAGAGAACGCAGAGCGCTGAAACTACGGAGTTCAGAGAATGCACAGCGCTGAAACTTTGGAGCTCAGAGAACGCACAGCGCTGACAGTCTGGAGTTCAGAGAAAGCACAGCGCTCACACTGGAGTTCAGAGGATGCACAGCGCTAACACTCTGGCTTTCAGAGAACGCACAGCACAAACGCTCTGGAGTTCAGAGGACGCACAGCGCTGACACTCCGGAGTTCAGAGAACGCACAGCGCTGACACTCTGGAGTTCAGAGAACGCACAGCGCTGACACTCTGTACAACAGAGAACGCACAGCGCTGACACTCTGGAGTTCAGAGAACGCACAGCGCTGACACTCTGTACAACAGAGAAGGCACAGCGCTGACACTCTGGAGTTCAGAGAACGCACAGCGCTGACACTCTGGAGTTCAGAGAACGCACAGCGCTGACACTCTGGAGTTCAGAGAACGCACAGCGCTCACACTGGAGTTCAGAGAACGCACAGCGCTGACACTCTGGAGTACAGAGGACGCACAGCGCTAACACTCTGGCTTTCAGAGAACGCACAGCACAAATGCTCTGGAGTTCAGAGGACGCACACCGTTAATACTCTGGAGTTGAGAGAGAACAGCACTAACACACAGGAGTTCAGAGAACGCACAGCGCTGACACTCTGTACAACAGAGAACGCACAGCGCTGACACTCTGTACAACAGAGAACGCACAGCGCTGACACTCTGGAGTTCAGAGAACGCACAGCGCTGACACTCTGGAGTTCAGAGAACGCACAGCGCTGACACTCTGGAGTTCAGAGAACGCACAGCGCTGACACTCTGGAGTTCAGAGAACGCACAGCGCTGACACTCTGGAGTTCAGAGAACGCACAGCGCTGACACTCTGGAGTTCAGAGAAAGCACAGCGCTCACACTGGAGTTCAGAGGATGCACAGCGCTAACACTCTGGCTTTCAGAGAACGCACAGCACAAACGCTCTGGAGTTCAGAGGACGCACAGCGCTGACACTCCGGAGTTCAGAGAACGCACAGCGCTGACACTCTGGAGTTCAGAGAACGCACAGCGCTGACACTCTGTACAACAGAGAACGCACAGCGCTGACACTCTGGAGTTCAGAGAACGCACAGCGCTGACACTCTGTACAACAGAGAAGGCACAGCGCTGACACTCTGGAGTTCAGAGAACGCACAGCGCTGACACTCTGGAGTTCAGAGAACGCACAGCGCTGACACTCTGGAGTTCAGAGAACGCACAGCGCTCACACTGGAGTTCAGAGAACGCACAGCGCTGACACTCTGGAGTACAGAGGACGCACAGCGCTAACACTCTGCTGACACTCTGGAGTTCAGAGAACGCACAGCGCTGACACTCTGGAGTTCAGAGAACGCACAGCGCTGACACTCTGGAGTTCAGAGAACGCACAGCGCTGACACTCTGGAGTTCAGAGAACGCACAGCGCTGACACCATGGAGTTCAGAGAACGCACAGCGCTGACACTCTGGAGTTCAGAGAACGCACAGCGCTGACACTCTGGAGTTCAGAGAACGCACAGCGCTGACATGACACTCTGGAGTTCAGAGAACGCACAGCGCTGACACTCTGGAGTTCAGAGAACGCACAGCGCTGACACTCTGGAGTTCAGAGAACGCACAGCGCTGACACTCTGCAGTTCAGAGAACGCACAGCGCTGACACTCTGGAGTTCAGAGAACGCACAGCGCTGACACTCTGGAGTTCAGAGAACGCACAGCACTCACACTGGAGTTCAGAGAACGCACCGCGCTGACACTTTGGAGCTCAGAGAACTCACAGCGCTGACACTCTGGAGTTCAGAGAACGCACAGCGCTGACACTCTGGAGTACAGAGCACGCAAAGCGATGACGCTCTGGAGTTCAGAGAACGCACAGTCCACACACTACCTGGAAGTTCTCAACGCTTTACCAGAGATAACACGTTTGTCAATATTTTAACTTTGGTTTTCTATTTCTTAATATATCTTTATAAGATTACACATTGTATCCGATCAATATTAAGCAAAAATTAATTGTTTTTGAAACAGACAGTTTACTTATAAAGTGTTCTGTACTGAATGCCAACTATTCTCAACTGTGCCTCATTAGTTATTTGCATGAGAGATAAGTTCGCAAGATGGGTGACAACTTCTGAATGAATGTGAGTAGCAGCTGTGGTATTTGTCTGAACTTCATTAATTCAAAATGAAAAGGAAATTGTTTGAATCAAAGGGGTATTGTCACTGCATAGGGAAATGTGGGCATGTTGATTTCCTTTATTAGCCATAAATAGACTTCTCCTGAAACTACTCTGAAACAGAGCCAAGTTGTCTGCCAAGATTAATTTGCCCTTGTTAAACATCATGATTAAATTTGACTAAAAATACAAAGGGAATGCAGGTCGATATTATCACACCACTGGTGCAACTCCATTGAGAAACCTGTCTGCTTTGGCCAGCCAGGTGTTGGGCGTATATGGAAACCCATCACCATGCATGAGAATGGTTACCAACCCTCCAGGATTGTCCTGGAGTCGCCGGGAATTAAAGAGTAATCTCCAGGACACTGCTGCTTTCAACAAATGTTGCGTTTTCCTCATTTTCTTTGAACAGTTCTGCTTCTTCGTTCCAAAAATATTGGAGATTGCGGGGTGGGGGGAATGTTATTTGACTGAGTGAGGCGTTTGGAGGTGGGAGGTCATGTGATGAAACCTCCAGGAATATGTCCGACCAGAGTTTAACAGCATAGGGCGATGGTGAGCTTCCCCTGGGTCGTCCAGCTAAGACCAAACTATGGGGGAAGTGCCTTGTGGCGATATCTGCAGCCAAGTGGGAAGAACCTCTGTCCTCTACTGACAGGTCAACACCTCCAGATTTCAATACTGAGACAGCTGAAATAGAACAATGAAACACTGTGGATCCACTTGGCCCACAGCTGGATTGGATTTTGGAGTCTGCCATGGAAGGCTAACTTAGTGCCAATCTTCCAATTCAGAAACCTGGTGCCAATGTGCCTCAAGTACTTCCGTTGGCTGTAAAATGCTTTGGGACATCCTGAAGTTGTGATAGGTGCTGTAGAAATGCAACTTCTTCTTTCTTTACCTCAACAATTGACCCAGCACCCACAGCCTCTTGCGGGGAGCGTGACATTTCCACTACCCTTTGTGTGAAAACTGGTTTCCTGATTTCACTCCTGAATTTGCCTCGCTCTAATTTTAAGATTGTGCAGTCTTGTTCTGGATTCTCCCAGCAGAGGAAACAGTTTCCCTGCATTAACCCTATCAAATCCCTTTACCATCTTAAACAACTCAATTAAGAAAGAACTTGCATTTATATAACCCCTTTCACAACCGCAAGCCGTCCCAAAGCGCTTCACAGCCAATTAAGTACTTTTGAAGTGTAGTCACTGTTGTAATGTAGGAATTGCAGCAGCCAATTTGCGCACAGCAAGGTCCCACAAACAGCAATGACATATGACCAGATAATCTGTTTTAGTGATGTTGGTTGAGGGATAAATATTGGCCAGGACACCGGGGAGAACTCTCCTGCTCCTCTTTGAAATAGAGCCATGGGATCTTTTACGACCACTTGAGAGGGCAGACGGGAGCCTCGGTTTAATGCTTCATCCGAAAGACAATTCGATCACTCCTAAACTTTCTAAACTGAAGGGAATACAAGCACAAGCCAACTTTATTCAACTATATGGTGCACTTACTAACTGAACCATTGGAGGAGCTCTCACCTTGTGCAGTTTTATTCCCTTTTCAGACTGAATGATGTGTGAACCCATCCGATGAAAGGTGTGTGTGAGGCTAGAGAAAATGTACATATTGGTTGACTTCAAAGTATTTTAATTATTGGACTGGAAATCTTTCCATAACATGAGAAATAAATATGTTTTTCTAACCCCAGTAAAGCCGTTCCTTCATACAATAATTTGGTCCAATATTAATTGGGGGCAGAACATGTTATTTTTCTCATTGTATTTTTTCACTTTGTCACTGTCATATGGTTCCAGAATAAAAGCCTGCAGTCATTTAGAAGGGACTGTTGACAACATTTTGATAATATGTTCCCTCCTGCAGGTGTTCAAGTACAAAGAATGCTGACCGAGTATCTTGTGTTCATGTTGTATGTGTTTTAACATTTCTATTAAGTGAAATTCAAAATGTGTTCAAGCGATAGTTACCTCCTCACTTACCAGAGATTGGTTGCCTCGGTCACACAAGGGTTTTGACCATCTAAGTGCATATGTACAGGTTTATAGATACAAGAGCTGATATACAATCAGGTTTAACAATACAGCTCCTGACTCTGCACAGTTAACTATAAAGATTGTGGCAATATTTTATCTACTTTTTCCTTCCCAATTTTCTCTACTTTTATGCTTGCTGCTTTAGATCCACAAACATCCTTTGGTACCTCACTCACAAGCCAATTTTGTTGTATTCCTTTGAATTTAGAAGGCTAAGGGGTGAGCTGATCGAAGTTTTCAAGATATTAAGGGGAACTGATAGGGTAGATAGAGAGAAACTATTTCCGCTGGTTGGACTAGGGGGCAAAGTCTAAAAATTCAAGCCAGACCTCTCAGGAGTGCAATTAGGAAACACTTCTACACACAAAGGGTGGTAGAAGTTTGGAACTCTCTTCCACAAACGGCAATTGATGCTAGATCAATTGTTCATTTTAAATCAGTGATTGATAGCTTTTTATTAACCAAAGGTATTAAGGGATATGGGCCAAAGGCGGGTATATGGAGTTAGATCGCAGATCAGCCATGATCTCATTGAATGGCGGAACAGGCTCGAGGGGCTCAATGGCCTACTCCTGTTCCCATGTTCCATTCTTCAAGTGTGAATCTAGATAACAACAACTTACATTTACATAGTGCCTTTAACATATTGGCCCAAAAATTAAACCTAATACGCGAGAGTACGCACTGTGTACTCTCGCGTATTAGATCCCGAATTGCCGGTTTTCTGCATGCACTGCGCATGCGCGGGAAACTGGCACTTCGTGAATTGCAAAGGGGGCGGTTCCTAAGTCAACCGCGTGCGCGCTACAGGCTGTGCGCACGCAGTGCACTTAGCTTTTTTTTCAGTTTTGAACGCGCAGGTAAGTGGTGAAGATTTTACACATAAAGAAAGCAGGCGTAGGACCCCCTTTTAACAAGGTAAGTAGTTAATTAAGTGTTATTTTAAATTTTTTTCAACAGGTTTATCTTTTTTAGAGACTTTAAAGAAAGGTAAGTTTATTTTTATAACTTTTAAAAAGATTTTAAATTTTTTCAAAAATTTAATTTTTTGTTTAAAGTGGTTAATTTATTTAACTATACTTATTTTATTAATGTGATGGCTTTTTTTTAAATTTAATTGACGTTTAGCTGTTCTTTTGGGGGTTTGTAGTATTCATAGCTTTGACAGCTCTTGCCGTCAAAACTATGAATGAAAGATGATGTGCTGCCATTGGCTCTAACTGAATCACGTGATCCCAGAGCTCGCACAAACTAATTGCGCCTCTGGGATACGCACACACTGCGCGGTTGCAACAAGAAGAGGCTCTGAAACTAAAGTTCGTGTGGGCCCCAAACAAAAAGGTAGGCGCGGAGTGCGATATCGCGGGGAATCCTTACCCCCGCGGGAAGCATCCATGTTTAATTTCTGGGCCATTAACCAAAGCTTGCAACCTTAGTCATGACAAGAATGGGTTACTGTGCTACTGGACAAACAATTATCCTTCTTCCAAGGGATTTTGCACTGGAAAACACATGAGTTGTGTATCATTCCTGTCCATCTCAAAGGGCAGTAAATAGCAAACCAGAATGTTTTGACTAAATTTAAATTCATTTACAGTTGAAATAATTACACAGAAACAGAAGAAGTGCAGCAAGAAATTAGTAGTGAGATATTTGACTTAAACTATTTCAAAAACAATAGAGTCGAAAATCATTAGCGGTGGAGCTGTTGATTAGATATTGGCATTTCAGTTCTGGGCGCTGGGTTCAAATCCATCCCACACTGGTGGGATGAAAGTCTCCTCTGTCTGCAAAATGCTCCCACAGGTTCAGTTTCTCCTCCTTCACTGGGACGATTCATGCCCTGCGAGGCTACCTCTGATCTGTTCTTGCTGGTCTCCAGCCTGCTCAGGATTCTGCCCTCATACTGTGGACTGATCTCTGCTGTGCTGCTGTCCGCTTGATTCCCACAGCCGCTGACTCTGCTCTGCTCCGCTCGTCCTTTAGAACTCCATCATCACCCTTTGCTGGACTGCGTTGGACCTACCTCCTCAAACTCCTGCTGCTCCTGATCTTGAGCGCGCCTCATCGCCCTACAGCTAGTCCTTCCCACCAGCTCTCTCATCTGAACTGATCCTGTGGCTTTACCCTCTCCTAACTCCCTGGTCTTCACTCTCTATCCTTGGGTTAGGAACATAGGATCTCGGAACAGGAGCAGGTCATTCAGCCCCTTGATCCTGTTCCACTATTCAATTAGATCATGGCTGATCTGTATCTCAGCTCCATCTACCTGCCTTGGTTCAGTAACCCTTAATACCCTTAACCAACAAAAATCTATCAATCTCAGTTCTGGAATTTTCAATTGACTCCCCAACCTCAACAACTTTTTGGGGAGAGAGTTCCAAATTTCCACTACCCTTTGTGTGAAGAAGTGCTTCATGACATCACTTCTGAACGGATTAGCTCTAATTTTAAGGTTATGCCCCTTTGTTCTGGGCTCCCCCACCACAGGAAATAGTTTCTCTCTATCTATCCTATCAATTCCTTTAATCATCTTAAACGCCTCACTCATTTTCACACTCACTGCTCCAAGATGACTCCACACTGTCTACAAGTCAATTTTATGCCACCATGTGGGCTCAGATTTTAACTTTGAATTGATTCATACAGGTTGAACGTCCAAAATCCGGAGTTCCGGAATCCGGACTCCGGGATGATTGGTGGCAGGGTCGTCCGGAATCCGTAAGATGTTCCAGAATCTGGACACCCTGTCAAACCGTTTCCGCCGCCAGCCAGGTCCAGTGAAAAGTCAAAAAATGAAATCCAACTACTGTACAGTGACAAAAATTGCAAGAATAAAAACGCCAATCCTATCTATTCCAGACCAGGTCTTCACAGTCACCGCACTGCTGCTCCTGGGTCCACAGCAACTCTGCACAGCACACAAGTCCCTTTGGCCAGAATCAACTCTGCACAGCACACAAGTCCCTTTGGCCAGAATCAACTCTGCACAGCACACAAGTCCCTTTGGCCAGAATCAATTCTGCACAGCACACAAGTCCCTTTGGCCAGAATCAACTCTGCACAGCACACAAGTCCCTTTGGCCAGAATCAACTCTGCACAGCACACAAGTCCCTTTGGCCAGAATCAACTCTGCACAGCACACAAGTCCCTTTGGCCAGAATCAATTCTGCACAGCACACAAGTCCCTTTGGCCAGAATCAACTCTGCACAGCACACAAGTCCCTTTGGCCAGAATCAACTCTGCACAGCACACAAGTCCCTTTGGCCAGAATCAACTCTGCACAGCACACAAGTCCCTTTGGATAGAATCAACTCTGCACAGCACACAAGTCCCTCTGGCCAGACTCAACCCCAGGTGACCCGCCTACATCCCATGCTGAGACCCCACCCAACCTGACTCCATTGCTGTGGTGTTTTTCCCGATTTAAAGATCTGCACAGATAAAGATTGTGAATTTGTGTTGTCATTGCAAACATGTCAAAAAGGCCAACAGATACCCCAATGGGTTCAGATAAAGGAGAGGAAGCATAGTTCACTTTCAATTGCCAAGAAGGTTGAGTTACTTCAGAGATTAGATAGAGGTGCTTCAGTGAGAAGATTGAGTGAGGAGTATGGTGTTGGACTCTCCACCATCTATGATATTAGAAAACAGAAAGAACAGCTCATGAAGTTTTATGCAGAAAGTGATGTTCATAAGGAAATGAGTAAGAGAAAAAGTATGCATAAGCCGAAATGTGATGATTTGGATCGAGCAGTGATGGAATGGTGGCGACAGAGGCGAAGTGAAAAGGTTCCTTTGTCTGGTCCAATGGTGGTGCAACAAGCTAAAATATTCCATGCACAACTGGGGATTGAAACTCCATGTGAGTACTCTTCTGGTTGGCTAGCCAAATTTAAAAGGCGTCATGGCATCAGGCAACTGAAAGTATGTGGTGAGAAAGCCTCAGCAGATCATGAGGCAGCTGAAAATTATATTGATGAGTTCATCAAACTAATTGCTGATGAAAACCTTTCACCTGAGCAAATGTACAATGCTGACAAGACAGCACTGATTTGGCGCTACGTACCGCGAAAGACATTAGCAGCAGCAGAAGAAACGCAGCCAGCAGGTATTAAAGACGCCAAGGATAGGTTGACTGTGCTTGCTGCTGCAAATGCGGCTGGGACACATAAGTGTAAGCTTAATGGTCATTGGGAGAAGCCAGCGTCCAAGATGTTTCAAGGGACTGAGAGTATTGCCAGTACATTATTATGCCAATAGGAAAGCATGGGTAACCAGGGTAATCTTTCTGAACTGGTTTGAGAAGAATTTTGTCCCTCAGGCGCGTGCTCATCGCACAGAAGCTGGCCTTGAGGAAAACTACAAAATATACTTGCTGCTAGACCATTGCTCAGCACATCCCGATGCTGAGCTTTCGGTAAAGGATAATGTCCATGGAATCTACTTACCTCCAAATGTTACATCACTGATACAGCCAATGGACCAAGGAATTTTGAGATCGATGAAGTGTCTGTACAAAAACGAGTTTATGAGGTGTTTACTTAATGCTGTGAACACAGGCATGGGAATAAAAGCATTCTCAAAAGCTTTCTCTATCAAGGACGCCATATGGACAGCTGCGGATGCATGGAACTTGGTAACTGCAGACACCTTGGTCAATGCTTGGCATAACATCTGGCCATCAACTATGTTTGCTGACGATGATGCTGATGATGCTCCTCAGGACTTTCAAGGCTTTCGTGTGTCCAGGGAGAAAGCAATGATTGCTCAACTTTTAGATTATGCAAGAGGGCTGACTTGCAAAGCTGCGCAGGAATTGAATGAGGACGATGTCGCAGAAGTCATGGACATAGACAGCGATGCTCCCATTGTGCATGCAGTGACAGATGAAGAAATCATGCAGAGGGTTTTGCATCCAGAAGAAAAGGATGAAAGCAGTGAGGATGATGATGATGCCTGTGATCAAGTCAAAAAGTGCCGATTGACAAAGCAATCAATCTTTGTCAAGAATTAATTCACGCCTTAGAGCAACGAAGCTTCATAAGTGAAGAAGAAATACTGCAGGTCTACAGAATTCGGGAAAGATTAGTGAAAGAAAAGCCCAAATTATTTAAACAAACAACAATATTAAATATCTTTCAAAAGATGTCGCAACAGAAGGCCCAAGACCTACAGCATGCAACTACACCAGTAATTTTCACATTTGATAATCCTATTGCTGGCCCAGCATCAGCCCCAGACATCATAGCTGAGCCCTCTACCTCAAGCACAACCTCCAGCCAATTGTAACGGTACCTGTTTATTTTTACTCTGTTTAACAAATAAAAGCCTTCATTTACTGTTTTATATTTCATAACTTAACTGTTTTACAAATAAAAACCTTTATTATGTTTCATGCTTTGAGTACTGTACATTCCTTTTCAAATTTGAAGATGGTAGTAAAAGATACAGGCCGGGACGCTCGCATTAAGTACAGTTACAGAGTACTGCGTTGCAAAAACAAGAGAGGGAGGCTTACCATGCGTTGTGAAGAAGCGAGGACTACAAGGCCTGCGAGGAGAAGAACTACAAGGTGACGTCCAAAATCCGGAAATATCGCAACCTGGGCCCAGGCATTTCCGGACTCGGAACGTGTTTCTGATGTCCGAAGTCTGGAAACGCCCGAGCCCAGGTTGCGATATTTCCGAACTTCGGACATCAGAAACACGTTCCGAAGTCCGGAAAAACACGAAAACCGGCTCGGCCTTTGTCCCGAGGTTGCCGGATTCAGGACGCTCAACCTGTATCCTATCCTCCCTGTACTCTGGTGTTTCCAACCATGACCACGTCTTGCCTTAATCTCTGCCATGCCTGTGTAGCCTGAATTCCCTTTGTATCCACTCGAGTACATTTTATCTGCCACTCTGGATCCAAGCCCATTATTCCTTTCTGCCTTTTTTTTGCTTCTCAGCCGCCCTCTCGGGCTCTTGTCTCCTCTCCTTCCTGTCACTGGACTGCGCCACCTTTCATTTCTCCCCTCTCAGGTACGTGGGATCACCTGTGTGCAGTGAGTACTGGAAAATTGGGTATGTCAGAGAGCAAACCCAAAGGAACCCACCCTACTTCAAAATCAATCTGGTTTAAATGTTGCAATAAAATGTGGTGAGTTAACAGGAGAAAATCAGAAGGGTTCCTTCAATAGGCCTGTGTTCGGATCCATCAAATTTTCCAATATTTACTGCACCCAGGTGATCCTGTGCATCCATATGCAGGCATAGGAACAGGAGGAGGCCATTCAGCCCCTCGGGCCTGCTCCGCCATTCAATTAGATCATGACTGATCTGCACCTTAGCTCCATTTTCCAGCTTTTGCTCCATATCCTTTGATACCCTTACCCAACAAAAATCTATCAATCTCAGTCTTGAAAGCTCCTACTGTCCCCCAGCATCCACAGCCTTTTGGGGGAGAGAGTTCCACCCTTTGTGTGAAAAAGTGCTTCCTGATTTCACTCCTGAATGGCCCAGCTCTTATTTTAAGATTATACTCCCCTTGTTCATCATTTCCCCCATCAAAGGAGATAGTTTCTTCGTATTTACCCTATCGAGTGCTTTTAACATTTCAAACACCTCGATCTGACCAAGGAAAATCTCCCCTGAGAACTCTATGTTTCACCCACAGCTAATGATAGTCGATTTCAAAACTGCGCTCTATCTGAAACCACACTAAAAATAGTATACAGTGTAGATGATTTCCTGTTTGGAGCATGACAAAGCTCGGCTCCAATCACAATCGTCATTGCTTAGATTGCAAACTTCTAATGAATATTTAGCTCAAAAATGCAAACCTCTAATACTGATTAACCACTGCAGGTTTTACTGTGAGCACTGAGGTACTTTTAACAGTAAAGGAGTGATAACCACATCCAATTATCATCAAGATGGTGTGAGAAACCCATTTGCACATGGAAATTTACTGCTGACACCAAGATAACTGGAAACAGAACCAGAGGCGACATGAGGAGAATTTTTTTGTGCAGCAAGTTGTTATGATCTGAAACGCACTGCCTGAAAGGGTGGTGGAAGTAGATTCAATAGTAACTTTCAAAAGGGAATTGGATAAATACTTAAAAAGGAAAACTATGGGGAAAGAGCAAGGGGAGTGGGACTAATTGCACAGCTCTTTCAAAGAGCCACCACAGGCACAATGGGCCAAACGGCCTCCTTCTGTGCTGTGAGATTCTAAGGCCGCGAATTTAATTGAGGCGGCGGCTTGGAGTCGGGTTGGAGTCGGGTTGCCTGGTGGGTGGGGTCCGGACCCACAGCCGGTTGCTCCCGAGTTGCAAATTTAATTTAATTAGCCCCTTAAGTGCAGTGGTGCGCGCGGGCCGGTCCAACGACTGGGATCGGGTCTGTTAGTCGCCTCTGATGACGTCATTAGTGCAGATCTTTTTAAGGGTCCCGTGCAGCCTCAGCATTTCATTTCTCGTTTCTGCTGGTGTGTGAATGTGGCAAGGCCACCATGAGTGCTTCCAAACCTAAGGTTTCACCACGCTTCAGTGAGGACTCCCTCATAGAAACATAGAAGATAGGAGCAGGAGTAGGCCATTCAGCCCCTCGAGCCTGCTCCGCCATTCAATGCGATCATGGCTGATCATCCAAATTCAGAACCCTGTCCCTGCTTTCTCCCCATATCCCTTGATCCCTTTAGCCTTAAGAAATATATCCAACTCCTTCTTGAATATATTTAATGAATTGGCCTCTACTGCCTTCTGTGGTAGAGAATTCCACAGGTTCACCACCCTCTGGGTGAAGAAATTCCTCCTCATTTCTGTCCTAAATGGCTTACCCCTTATCCTTAGACTGTGACCCCTGGTTCTGGACTCCCCGACCATCGGGAACATCCTTCCTGCATCTAGTCTGTCCAGTCCTGTCAGAATTTTATAAGTTTCAATGAGATCCTCGCTCATTCTTCTAAACTCCAGCGAGTATAAGCCCAATCGACCCAATCTCTCCTCATACGACATTCCTGCCATCCCAGGTATCAGCCTGGTGAATCTTCGCTGAACTCCTTCCATGGCAAGAACCTCCTTCCTCAGATAAGGCGACCAAAACTGCACACAATACTCAAGATGTGGTCTCACCAAGGCCCTGTACAACTGCAGCAAGACATCCTTGTTCCTGTACTCAAACCCTCTCGCTACGAGGGCCAACATACCAAGCTCTTGTGGAGGGAGTAAGAGGGCGCAGGGAGATTCTGTTCCCTCCCAATGGCTGGAGGAAGCCTCCGCAGCAAACCAAGGCTGCCTGGCTGCACATTGCTGAGGAGGTCAGCGCAAGGTCCATTTGTTCACGCACATGGATCCAGTGCCGGAAACGGTTTAATGATCTTCTGCGATCAGCAAAAGTGAGTATCACATCACACTTACCTTCAATCTGCTTCCCTTCTCTTCTCATCACCAGCACTCTGCTTTGTAAGCCTGCTCCTCCACATCTCCCTTACTTCCCTTACTTCCCTTGCATCTTACCTATCCATCTCTCTCTCTGTACTGAATCACCTCACCGTCCCGCTATGCACCCCTCACACTCGCTCTCACTGTTATACATTGACAACAACTAACAACACACAGGGAGCTAGGACTCTCCTAGCTCTGCTCAGCTGCATGCCTCTGGGGCCATCCAGAAAGAGAGTGGTTCTGGAACTCCAAGAACAAGTGCAGGAATCTCTGACAGGGTTTGCATCCAGGGTAACTGTGAGTGTGCAGAGAATGGAGGAGTCCATCTCTAACATGAACACTACCCTTGTGGAGGCAATGGTGCATGAACGTTCCGCCATGGAGAGGGTGGCAACCGCCGTGGAGGACATAAGTCGCCAGACTAACGAAAGCATGGTGACTCTTCAAAATAGATTGTCTGCTATGGAGGAGAGATGGGCATCTATTGAGGAACGACACCAGAGCTTCATGGATGTCCTTGTTATGAGGATTGTCAGTACAGAGACAGGTCCTCATGGCCCCCCTGATGTGCAGCAAGGTGCTCTCCAGCCACTTGCTAGCACTGAAGTGGGGCGACCCATGAGAGGGATGTTGGTGGCAGGCAACATGGAAGTGTGGGCTCCTCTCCAAGCGCTCACACGACCATGCCACTGCGGAGCCCTCGCTCAGAGACCCACATTGCACACCCAACTGAGATGGCCGTTTCAGCCCCTGCATAACCGCAGGAAGAGCAGACTGTTGTAGAGCCCTCCCAGGCTCCCAACCCAGAGGATGCCCACCAAAGGCGTCTAAGCAGGTGCAGCATCAAAGTCAGCAAGGTGCCTCTACATCTGCTGAAGCCACAGGGGAAGCACCATGTAGAAGCACGCGTAAGAGGAAGATAAAGCACAAATAGTCACAAGGGGAGTCACTTTGGTGTTTTGTTCTGTTGTTTTTGGTTCTGTTTAATATTTTGCATTGTCATACTTTTGTGAATGTAGTAAACAAAAGTGAAGGCAAACAGTTGAATGTCTGGCCTATGTGCTCTGGGAAATGGAAGTTGCACATTGAGGGCTCAGGGCGACTTGCATTTGCTAGGAAACAACTGTTTATTGCAGAGATGATGGATGGCATTGTAGGAAGGTTGCCTACACATTCATAGCCATATGGTAGCCACCTGTGGTTGAAGAGTAAGCTTACGCGAATCTGGCATGGATGAGTGCATCCCTTGCGTGACGGCCAGCAATGAGCTCGAGGGCTGCTGCATTGGTCATATCCGGACCCGCAAGGCATGCCTCCTCCTCGTCCTCCTCCTCTTCTTCCGAGGAGGCTGTGCGCTGAGCCACTTGTTCCTCAGGGAGCGCTAAGCCACGCTGCTGTGCGATGTTGTGCAGGGCACAGCAGACGACGATGATTCTGGACACGCTGGATGGTGCTTATTGCAGGGCTCCAGCAGATCTGTCGAGGCATCGGAATCGCTTTTTGAGAAAGCTGATGGTTTGCTCTATGATGCTTCTGGTGGAAATGTGGCTCACATTCTACCGCTCCTCAGCCTCGTTTGATGGCCTCCTCATCGGTGTCATGAGCCACTTTTTCAGGGGATAGAACCTTATTTCCAAGTAGCCATCCGGAAAGTTGGGTTGGCGGATTGAAGAGCTGAGGCACAGTAGACTGCCGCAGGATGAAGGAGTCATGGCAACTGCCAGGGTACTTGGCGCAAACATGCATGATGCTCTTCCTGTGGTTACACACCAGCTGGACGTGAAGGGAGTGGAAGCCCTTGCGATTGATAAATACAGCTGGGTTGTGATGGGGTGCCCTAATGGCCACATGTGTGCAGCCTACGACGCCCTGCACCCTTGGGAAGCCTGCCACATTTACAAAGCCAACCGCACACGCGGTTACACTTGCTTCATCTGTGGAGAAGTGGATATAATTGGGTGCCTTTGCAAAGAGGGCATCGGTGGCCTGCGTGATGCAGGCGTCTGCAGCCAACTGGGAGATGCTGCTGATGTCTGCTGCTGATCCCTGGAAGGACCCTGAAGCAAAGAAGTTGAGTCTGGTGGTGACTTTGACAGCTACTAGTAAGGAGTGTCCAGACGCTCCTCTGGGCTCCAGGTGTTGGTGCAGCATTGTGCAGATGTCAGCGACTACCTCTCGCGGAAGTCTCAGCCTCCTTTGGCACTGTTGCTCACTCATGTTGAGGAAGCTCATCCTCGGCCTGTAAGCCCTGTGTTGGGGGTATCTCCTGCAGCGAGGTGCAGGCCTGCGCTGACACCCTCTGCCCTGTGCAGCATCAGGAAGCTGAGCAGGAGGTTGGCGCTCCTGCTGTTGGTGCTGCTGTGTCTGGTTGCGCTGCTGCCGCGGCTGCTCTTCCTCCAATTCTGACGACCAGGATGAGAGGATATAAATGGTTCCCATACCGCTGGTATATATCTCAGTCAAGGAGTGGAGGTTGTGTGCGCTCAGACAAACTGGCCAGAGGGTTTTCCAAGGAGGCCACACAGCAGATGGATTTTTTGATTCAACACTCACAAGATTAGTTGAGCTCCAAAATGTCTCCCAAACCTCAAACCACTGAGTTGGGCATGTGAAAGAATGAGAGATTGCAGGCCCGCTTTTAAGCTGCTCGAGCAGCTGGCAACAATTCAGGTCCTCGCTCAACCCGGCTCGATTCACTTGCTGTGTTTTTATGAAGGCGGGCAGCATGTTGAAAACCCTCCAAAATCAGATCAGCCCTTTAAAATAGGATTATCCTGCCAGTTAACGACCTGTTAACTGGTTTAACAATCTGTCCCATCGTTTGGTGTCGGGTCAGTTAGGGAGTGGCTGACCCAACACTTCCCAAAGTCACGTGGAGGCGGGATGGAGGTGGGTTCGCAGCCCGCCCCCAATTTCTCCGATTTTCGCGACAGACCCGCCTCCAAACCCGTCCCCTCAGCGCAATTAAATTCGCAGCCTATGATTCTATAATAAGTTGACCTATCCATTCCAAAGTAAATTCAAATGACTACCGTTGCTGAAAATTGTCAATAACCTCTGTAAATCAATCTACTGCAAAAAATTAACTTCCAAAAGGAACTAACCTATAAATCATACGTTATGCAATTTGAGCATAACGATTTGGCTGAATTTCTTTTTCTTAAAAAAAAGCTGTACTAGATTTGAAAACCAAGTTGCCAATAGCTCTGAGCAGGGGAGGGGGAGAAGGTTTGAATGGATTAATTGTCTAAAGAGTCAATAAGGTCTTCAAACCATGATTTTTGCTATAAATTCTTTAATGACCTGAAGAGGGTGGCCATGATGAAAGCAAGAGCAAAGATGCATGGTTGCCAGCAAAAAAAGGCACCAAAATATTTTATCTCGAATAAGGGCGACGTTAGATACCAAGAAAGGAAGAACTTGCATTTATATAGCTCCTTTAATGACTTCGGGCTGTCCCAAAGCGCTTTACAACCCATGAAGTACTTGAGGGTACATTGGCACCATGTTTCTGAATTGGAAGATTGGCACTAAGTCAACCCTCTATGGCAGACTCCATAATCCAATACGTGGGGCCCAGTGGATCCACAGTACTTCATTGTTGATGATTGATCAGCTGTCTCAGTAATGGAGCCTGTCAGTAGAGGACGGAGGTTCCTCCCACTTGGCTGCAGGTATCTCTGCAAGGCACTTCTCCCATAAGTTGGTCTCAGCTGGACAAGCCATGGGAAGCTTACCAGCACCCAATGCTGTTAAACTGCCAGCTTTTACCTGGTTAACCTCCGGCAGTACCACTCCACACTTCAGAGGTCCCTAAACTTCGACTGTTGCGAATCTGAGCCTAAGACAAGTGTAGTCACTCTATTAATGTAGGAAATGTGGCAAACCAGTTTTGTGCACTGTAAGGTCCCACAACGAGATTATGGCCCAGAAATTAGTGCCGCTACGCGAGAGTACGCACTGCGTACTCTCGCGTATTCTGTCTCCAATTGCCGGTTTTCTGCATGCACTGCGCATGCGCTGAAAACCGGCACTTGGTGAATGGAAAAGGGGGCGGGTCCTAGGTGAACCGCGTGCGCGCTACAGGCTGCGCGCACGCTGTGCACTTAGTGGTTTCAACGCGCAGGTAAGTACGGAAGATTCTACACATAAAAAAAGGAGGAGTAAGACCCACTTTTAACAAGGTAAGTAGTGAATTAAGTATTATTTTGAATTTTTTTTAACAGGTATATCTTTTTTAGAGACTTTAAAGACAGGTAAGTTTATTTTTATAACTTTTTAAAAGATTTTAAATTTTTTCAAAAATTTAATTTTTTATTTAAAATGGTTAATTTATTTAACTATACTTATTTTATTAAAGTGATGGTTTTTTTTAAATTTAATTGAGGTTTAGCGGTTCTTTTGGGGGGCTATAGTATTCATAGATTTCACAGCACTTATGTGAAAGTTATGAATGGAAGATGGTGTGCTGCCATTGGCTCTAACTGAGTCACGTGATCCCACAGCTCGCACGAATTAACTACGCCGGTGGGATACGCAAGCCCAGCACAGCAGCTGTCCAGAACATCAAGTTCGTGCGAGCTGGAACTGAAAAAGCCAACGCGCAGTGAGAGATCGCGGGGAGGCCTTACCCTCGCACGAAGGCTTCCTCACGAATTTTTGGGCCAATGACCAGATGATCTGTTTTAGTGATGTTGGTTGAGGGATAAATATTGGTCAGGACACCGGGGAGAACTCCCCTGCTCTTCTTCAAAATAGTGCCATGGGATCTTTTACATCCACCCGAGAGAGCAGACAGGGCCTCAGTTTACATAGAATTACATAGAACTTTACAGCACAGAAACAGGCCGTTCGGCCCAACTGGTCTCTGCTGTGTTTATGCTCCGCACGAGCCTCCTCCCTTTCACCCTTTAAATATATCCTTCTATTCCTTTCTCCCTCATGTACTTAGCTAGATTCTCCTTAAATGCATCTATTGAAGCAGCAAATTCAACTTTTAAGATTGAAAAACAATTTCCATTCTTCAGTTGGCCACATTACATTGCGGCAAGGTGCAGCAGCATTTTCTCTCTTCCCACCCCTCGCCTGAGGCAGGCACCTAGAGGCACTGTAATTGGCCTCGGTGCTCGCCCTACATACTTAAACTACCCTGGCATCTCATCTGATAAATGGCACCTCCGACAGTGCAGCGCTCCCTCAGTAACTGCACCTCCGACAGTGCAGCGCTCACTCAGTAACTGCACTGGAATGTCAGGCTAGATTTTGTGGTCAAGTCTCTGGACTCGAAGTGGATCTTGAACCCATGACCTTTTGACTCGGAGGCGAGAGTTCTACCAAGACTGACAACCTAACCAGGTCAAATGTCTCACGAATTTGATGCAGGTTGTAACTGAGAGGTATTGGAGAAATTGTACCGGGGTACCAATGTTCATTTATTTTCCGTACATGAGCATATGTTCCAAGAGCTCCACAGAAAGTGATGGTCAACCCTATTCAAACCTCAACATCCAAACTGTCAGCAACAAAGTGGCTTTAGCACTGGTTACCTGTACAGACTTTTTAATTTTGGTATCCTGGGCAATATTTATCCCTCAAGCAACATCACTAAAGCAGATCATCTGGTCATTATCACATTGCTGTTCATGGGACCTTGTGCAAATTGGCTGCCTCGTTTCCTACATTACATAGAATGCACAACAGGCCATTCGGCCCAACTGGTCCATGCCGGTGACTCTACTTCAAAATACTTCATTGGCTGTAAAGCGCTTTGGGACAGCCTGAGGTCGTGAACGGCGCTATATAAATGCAAGTCTTTCTTTTATCTTTTCTTGTTACAATCGCCTCTGGCTTCACCCTGCTGTTGTTATTCTCTATAAACATTCAAAACAACAGGCCTTTAAATCAAATTTCCAGCAGGCCGTGAGAAAAGAGTCTGCCCAAAAATGCCTTACTACAACAACACCCCTTCAATCCTCATTCATACATGAGTCAGACTTTGATGGCTTTCGTTTGCAGCATTTTCAAGTCCACATTCTTTCTCAAGAAGCACAGCTTCTCCATTTCACAAATACTTCACATACTTTTCTCTTTTGTCTGAGAAGTGTAACTATGACAGTTATTTTTGTTTGAAGAGTCTGTGGAAGCCTCCCTTTGTAGTAAGGTTTACCCAAGCTTTTCCGTTGCTCAGCAGCAATAGGTTCTGTGATAACTTTGAACTCTGAAGCAAATGAGATGGTGAAAGAATTCATTAAATATCCTGACTATGTTTGGTACAGGTAACGCAGTAAGTGCTCATGTAGGTGTCTATCAGATGATACTAAGATGGGAGGGAAAGTCGTGAGTGAGGAGGACATAAAAAATCTGCAAGGGGACTTAGACAGGCTAAGTAAGTGGGCAGAGATTTGGCAGATGGAATACAATACTGGAAAGTGTGAGGTTATGCACTTTGGCAGGAAAAATAGTAGAGCAAGTTATTATCTAAATGGCAAGAAACTGGAAAGTACTGAAGTACAAAGGGATCTGGGGGTCCTGGTGCACGAAACTCAAAAGGTTAGTATGCAGGTGCAGCAAGTGATTAAGAAGGCCAATGGAATGTTGGCTTTCATTGCTAAGGGGATAGAATATAAAAATAGGGAGGTATTGCTTCAGTTATACAAGGTATTGGTGAGACCGCACCTGGAATACTGCATACAGTTTTGGTGTCCATACTTAAGAAAAGACATACTTGCTCTCGAGTCAGTACAAAGAAGGTTCACTCGGTTAATCCCGGGGATGAGGGGATGGACATATGAGGAGAGGTTGGGTAGATTGGGACTCTACTCATTGGAGTTCAGAAGAATGAGAGGCGATCTTATTGAAACATATAAGATTGTGAAGGGGTTGGATTGGGTGGATGCGGGGAGGATGTTCCCGATGCTGGGTGAAACTAGAACTAGGGGGCATAGTCTTAGAATAAGGGGCTGCTCTTTCAAAACTGAGATGAGAAGGAACTACTTCACTCAGAAGGTGGTAGGTCCATGGAATATGCTGCCCCAAAAAGCTGTAGAAGCTACATCATTACATAAATTTAAAACAGAAATAGACAGTTTCCTAGAAGTAAAGGGAATTAAGGGTTACGGGGAGCGGGCAGGAATTTGGACATGAGTCTAGGTTCGGATCGGTCATGGCCCTGTGGGTAGCGGAGTGGGCCCAGGGGCCATGTAGCCTGATCCTGCTCCTATTTCGTGTGTCCAATTCTGTTAGATTCAGGAGATGGTTCTGTGATAGTAGATTGGCGGTTAGGATCAGATCAGCCATGATCTTATTGAATGGCGGAGCAGGCTCGAGGGGCCAATTGGCCTACTCCTGCTCCTATTTCTTATGTTCTTATGTTCTTATATAGATTTGGGAACTTAATTTCAGTGAGATTTTTGAGAATGCTGAACCAACCCTAACTTAATTTCATAGACATTATAGTACAAGAGCCTTACATAGAATTTACACCACAGAAACAGGCTATTCAGCTCAAATGGTCCATGTCAGTGTTTATGCTCCACATGAGTCTCCTCCCACCCCTCTTCATCTAACCCTATCAGCATACCCTTCTATTCCTTTCTCCCTTGTGTGCCTGTATTTATTTTATTAACATTAAATGTTGCATTCATTTTCGAAGTGAAATTGCTGAATATCACATTTTTGGGTTTTCAGTTCTCCCTGTATTGTCATTCCCCTTAGAAACATAGAAACATAGAAGATAGGAGCAGGAGTAGGCCATTCGGCCCTTCGAGCCTGCTCCGCCATTCGATGAGATCATGGCTGATCATCTAAACTCAGTACCCTGTACCTGCCTTCTCCCCATATCCCTTGATACCTTTAGCTTTAAGAAATATATCTAACTCATCCTTGAATATATTTAATGACTTCGCCTCAACTACCTTCTGTGGTAGAGAATTCCACAGGTTCACCACTCTCTGGGTGAAGAAATTCTTCCTCATTTCTGTCCTAAATGGTTTACCCGTTATCCGTAGATTATGACCCCTGGTTCTGGACTCTCCGACCATCGGGAACATTCTTCCTGCATCTAGTTTGTCCAGACCTGTCAGAATTTTATATGTTTCGATGAGATCCCCTCTCATTCTTCTATACTCCAGTGAGTATAAGCCCAATCGACCCAATCTCTCCTCATATGTCATTCCTGCCATCCCAGGTATCAGCCTTGTGAATCTTCGCTGAACTCCTTCCATGGTAAGAACATCCTTCCTCAGATAAGGCGACCAAAACTGCACACAGTACTCAAGGTGTGGTCTCACCAAGGCCCTGTACAACTGCAGCAGGACATCCCTGTTCCTATACTCAAACCCTTTCGCTATGAAGGCCAACATACCATTTGCCTTCTTCACCGCCTGCTGCACCTGCATGCTTACTTTCAGCGACTGGTGCACAAGGACACCCAGGTCTCGTTGCACTTCCCCTTCTCCCAATCTATTGCCATTCAGACAATAGTCTGCCTTTCTGTTTTTGACACCAAAGTGGATAACCTCGCACTTATCCACGTTATATTGCATCTGCCACGCTTCTGCCCACTCACCCAACCTGTCCAGATCATCCTGGAGTTTCTCGGTATCCTCCTCGCAGCACACACTCCCACCCAGCTTTGTGTCATCTGCAAACTTGGAGATATTACATTTAATTCCCTTATCTAGATCATTAATGTATATTGTGAATAGCTGGGGTCCAAGGACCGATCCCTGCGGTACCCCACTAGTCACTGCTTGACACTCGGAAAAAGACCCATTTATTCCTACTCTCTGCTTTCTGTCCGCCAACCAGTTCTCTATCCAAGTCAATACCTTGCCCCCAATCCCATGTGCCTTAACTTTACACGCTAATCTCTTATGCGGGACCTTATCGAAAGCCTTTTGAAAGTCCAAATACACCACATCTACTGGTTCTCCCTTATCTATTTTCCCAGTTACATCCTCAAAAAATTCCAGTAGATTAGTCAAGCACGATTTAGCTTTTGTAAATCCATGTTGACTTTGTCCGATCCTGTCACTGTTTTTCAAGTGCTCAGCTATTACATCCTTTATAATGGACTCTAGCATTTTCCCCACTACCGATGTCAGGCTTACCGGTCTGTAATTCCCCGCTTTCTCTCTACCACCCTTTTTGAATAGTGGGGTAACATTAGCTACCCTCCAATCCATGGGTACAGTTCCAGATTCCATCGAATGTTGGAAGATGATCAGCAATGCATCTACTATTTCTAGGGCCACTTCCTTAAGTACCCTAGGATGTAGATTATCAGGCCCTGGGGATTTATCGGCCTTCAATACCGTCAATTTCCCTAACACCATTTCCCTGCAAATACTGATTTCTTTCAGTTCCTCCCTTTCATCAGACCGTATGTTCTCCAACATCTCTGGGAGGTTATTTGTGTCCTCCTTTGTGAAGACAGAACCAAAATATGCATTTAATTGGTCTGCCATTTCTTTGTTCCCCATTATAACTTCCCCCGCTTCTGACTGCAAGGGACCTACACTTGATTTCACTAATCTTTTTCTCTTCATATATCTATAAAAGCTCTTACAGTCAGTTTTTATGTTCCCAGCAAGCTTACTTTCATATTCTATTTTCCCCTTCTTAATTAATCCCTTTGTCCTCCTTTGTTGAATCCTAAACTGCTCCCAATCCTCAGGGCTACCGCTTTTTCTGGCCAATTTATATGCCCTCTCCTTGGATCTTATGCTATCCCTAATTTCCCTTGTTAGCCACGGTTGAGTCACCCTTTTTGTTTTATTCTTATGCCACACTGGGATGAATCCTAATCCTCAGTACCCCCAGTGTGATACTTCCTCCACTGCTACATCCATTAATATAGGCCAAATATTAGTACTGACATTTATGATCAGTTGGTTTTGGTCACCATTCAAAAATTAAGTCATTGTTACTGAGCGACACTTAATGACTCCAAGTTCTCCCAGTGTTAGCTACCCTCAATCCTCACAATGCATTTCCATCACTTCCTGAGTGTTACCTTTAGATCTCCTTCAAGTTTTTCCAGTGCAGATCTTTCCCTTCCAGTCCCTGTTAAGCTTTCACCATCATAGAAACATAGAAGATAGGAGCAGGAATAGGCCATTCGGCCCCTCGAGCCTGCTCCGCCATTTAATGAGATCATGGCTGATCATCCAAATTCAGTACCCTGTCCCTGCTTTCTCCCCATATCCCTTGATCCCTTTAGCCTTAAGAAATATATCTATCTCCTTCTTGAATATATTTAATGAATTGGCCTCAACTGCCTTCTGTGGTAGCGAATTCCACAGGTTCACCACTCTCTGGGTGAAGAAATTCCTCCTCATCTCAGTCCTAAATGGCTTACCCGTTATCCTTAGACTGTGACCCCTGGTTCTGGACTCCCCCGCCATCGGGAACATCCTTCCTGCATCTAGTCTGTCTAGTCCTGTTAGAATTTTATAAGTTTCAATGAGATCCCCTCTCATTCTTCTAAACTCTAGCGAATACAAGCCCAATCGTCCCAATCTCTCTTCATACGTCATTCCTGCCATCCCAGGTATCAGTCTGGTGAATCTTCGCTGCACTCCCTCCATGGCAAGAACATCCTTCCTCAGATAAGGTGACCAAAACTGCATACAATACTCAAGGTGTGGTCTCACCAAGGCCCTGTACAACTGCAGCAAGACATCCTTGCTCCTGTACTCGAATCCTCTCGCTATGAAGGCCAACATACCATTTAACTTCTTAACCGCCTGCTGCACCTGTATGCTTACCTTCAATGACTGGTGCACAAGGACTCCCAGGTCTCGTTGCACTTCCCCTTTTCCCAATCTATTGCCGTTCAGATAATAATCTGCCTTCCTGTTTTTACCACCAAAGTGGATAACCTTGCATTTATCCACATTATACTACATCTGCCATGCATCTGCCCAATCACCCAACTTGTCCAAATCATACTGGAGTTTCTCTGCATCCTCCTCACAACACACACGCCCACCCAGCTTTGTGTCGTCTGCAAACTTGGAGATATTACATCTAGTTCCCTCGTCTAGATCATTAATATATATTGTGAATAACTGGGGTCCTAGCACCGATCCCTGCGGTACCCCACTAGTCACTGCCTGCCACTCGGAAAAGGACCCGTTTATTCCAACTCTTTGCTTCCTGTCTGCCAACCAGTTCTCTATCCAAGTCAGTACCTTACCCCCAATCCCATGTGCTTTAACTTTGCACGCCAATCTCTTATGCGGGACCTTATTGAAAGCCTTCTGAAAGTCCAAATACACCACATTCACTGGTTCTCCCTTATCTATTCTACCAGTTACATCCTCAAAAAATTCCAGTAGATTAGTCAAGCATGATTTACCTTTTGTAAATCCATGTTGACTTTGTCCGATCCTGTCACTGTTTTCCAAGTGCTCTGCTATTACATCTTTTATAATGGACTCTAGCATTCTCAACTCAGTCCTCTGTGTAAGATGTCAGCCTCGGTTCAGTGGTTGCACTCTTGTCTCTAAGTCAGAAGGTTGTGGGTTCAAGCCCCACTCCAGATTAAGCACATAATCTAGGCTGACACTTCAGTGCGGTACTGAGGGAGTGCTGCATTGTTGGAGGCGTCGTCTTTTGGATGAGACGTTAAGCCGAAGTCCCATTCTTCCTTTTAGGTGGACATAAAAGATCGCATGGCACTTTTTGAAGAACAGCAGGGGAGTTTATTAATCCCTAAATCAACATCAGTAAAACAGATGATCAGGTCATTTATCTCAATGCCGTTTGTGGGAGCTTGCTGTATGCAGATTGGCTGCCACATTTCCTAATTACAACAGTGACTACACTTCAAAAAGTACTTCATTGGCTGTAAAACGCTTTGGGACCTTCTGAGGTGCTGTATAAATACAAGTTCTCGCTTTCTTTAACTTCTCCACCCTCAGTGTAACCCATCCTCTGTCTTCAGTTTTCCTAGTGACTTTTAGAATCATAGAATCTCACAGCACAGAAGGAGGCCATTCGGCCCATCATGCCTGTGCCGGCTCTTTGAAAGAGCTGTCCAATTAGTCTCACTCCCTCTGCTCTTTCCCCATAGCCCCACAAATGTTTCCTTTTCAAGTATTTATCGAATTCCCTTTTGAAAGTTAGCATTGAATCTGCCTCCACCACCCTTTCAGACAGTGCGTTCCAGATAACAACAACTCGCTGCGTAAAAAATGTCTCTTCTCCATCCTCCCCCACCCCCGGTTCTTTTGTCAATTATTTTGTCAGCTGTGGCTCAGTGGGTAGCACACTTGCCTCTGAGTCAGAAGGCTGTGGGTTCAAGTCCTACTCCAGAGACTTGAGCCCATAAATCTAGGCTGACACTCCAGTGCAGTGCTGAGGGAGTGCTGCACTGTCGGAGGTGCCGTCTTTCAGATGAGACGTTAAACCGAGGTCCCGTCTGCTCTCTCAGGCGAACGTAAAAGATCCCATGGCACTATTTTGAAGCGGAGATGCCGGTGTTGGACTGGGGTGGACAAAATTGAGAGGTCGCACAACACCAGGTTATAGTCCAACAGTTTTATTTGAAATCACAAGCTTTCGGAGCTATCGATTGAGGAAGGGGCAATCGATAGCTCCGAAAGCTTGTGATTTCAAATAAAACTGTTGGACTATAACCTGGTGTTGTGCGACCTCTCAACTATTTTGAAGAGCAGGGGAGTTATCCCCGGTGTCCTGGCTAATATCTATCCCTCAATCAACATCACTAAAACAGATTATCTGGTCATTATCTCATTGCTGTTTGTGGGAGCTTGCTGTGCGCTAATTGGCTGTTGTGTTTCCCACATTACAACAGTGACTACACTTCAGTCCCACGCTCTTGATCTACGGTCACCCGGTGCGGAGGGGAGAGGGCAGGTCGGAGGACCTCCTCGTAGGACTGCTCCTGGGCCTGGCCAAAGTGGCCATTAACAGGTCCAGGCAGCGGGCGGTCGAGGGGGTCGTTCGGCCCAATTGCCTGCCTCTCTTCCGCGGCTATGTTCGCGCCCGGGTGGCCCTGGAGATGGAGCACGCGGTGTCCGCTGGCACACTTGAAGCCTTCCGAGACCGGTGGGCGCCGCAGGGACTGGAGTGCATCGTCTCCCCGGACAATGTTACTTTAGTTTAATGAGATAAGTTTCATTTGAAGTTTTGTTAATTTACAGTCGTTTTATGTTGACTCAAAAAGAGTTACAACAGTGACTACACTCCAAAAAGTACTTCATTGGCTGTAAAGCGCTTTGAGACGTCAGGTGGTTGTGATATAAATGTAAGTCTTTCTTTTCTTTATCTTAAATCTGTGTCCTCTGGTTATTGACCCTCCTGCCGCTGGAAACAGTTTCTCCTTATTTCAACAGCTCTATTAAATCTTCCCTTAACCTTCTCTGCTCTCAGGAGAACAAGCGCAGTCTGTCCACATAACTCAAGTCCCTCAACTTGCTCTGGCCTCAGTGTTGCCACAGCAACCATCTCCTTCCTTGTGTGCCCGCAGGGCGACTCTTGTCCGCCCGCGCTGTGTTATCGCTGTTGGAGGGCTGGCTCGGGATGCCGGAAGTGTTCGGGCTGTCTGCCCAGCCGCGGCGCGGAGCCGGTTCCATTCGGCCGCGCCGGTTGCCGAGGATGCTCCGTCTCTTCAGCCTGGTGATGGCGGCTGGCCTGCTGCTGGCCTGCCTCACCGCCTACGTCCTGGAGAATTACACCGTGCAGCCCGAGTTCAGCGGGCACCCGCGGGGCGGTCAGCCTCCCTACCCGGGCCGCGGCATGGACAACATCTTCTGGTTCATCCAGGTAAAGCACTGCAGGCTGAGGCCCGCGGGTCACCGCGCACGGACTGTCCGTCAACAGGCTGATTCTGTCTGTCCCTTCCTTCCCCATCGTGGCTGGGGCACTGCCAGCGGGGGAGGAGCAGTGAGAGGGAGCCAGAGTGTGCAAACCCGGTCTTATTTCAGATGAATGAACCCCTTTAAAACCTTGTACTATCATGTCTATGAAATTAAGTTAGGGTTGGTTCAGCATTCTCAAAAATCTCACTGAAATTAAGTCAGTAAATCTCACTAAAACCATCTCTCTCATCTATCTATCTATCTATCTATATATATATATATATATATATTAGTACTGTGCATGTTAACAGAATCATTCGGCATGTTACTGAGAGATGTGGAAAGATCGATTCATACAATATTAGGGGCGGATCCACATGGTGTCTGAAAGCCCTTTGAGATTTAAAATGAATTAAATCCCTTTAAACCAGAACAAGTCTCTGCCTCTGCCCTCCATCCACCTGCCAAAAAAAAACCATGGGCCAGCTCACGGGACAGGTGCAGAAGTGAATCTGAACCGACGCAGCTTGCTGCTGGATTGAATTAATTTTTTTGCTGCTTTCTTTTTGTTTTGTTTTCACATTTTATAACTACTATACATCGAGGCACATTACGAGAACAGTCCGATGTTCAAGATCATCTCACGTCCAGCATCTCAAGTGCCTCTAATATATAAAAAGAAATTGGCCCTAGCGGAACAAGTAGAATCCGACGTGCTCATTTGCCGTGTAAGATTCAATGAAGTCTGCATCTTCAGCAGTATAGTCCATGAAAAAAAGCAGCACACCTGGACCATTGACTTGTTTGGGCAGTTTATATATATATATTTTTTTTTCTGCCCAAAATCTTATTGTAGTTTGCATGCTAAGAGCGTTATTGTGTATGTTGCTGAGTGATATGAAAGGATCGATTCATACAATATTAAGGGCAGATTCACATGATATTCAAGCCCTTCAAGCATAATGTAAAGTAGAATTGCACACCTGGAGGATCAGTGTGTTTTGGTGGTAGTGGCTGGTGTTTTTTGTTTGTTGAAGGAGGTGGAGGAAAGGAGTCAGGCTTTGAGCATGCTGAATTTTTAACATCTCTTTTAAAAGTATATATGGACTGGCTCTGTTCATGGTGAATTTAACTGAAAACATGTTTTTCTGCTCAGGTGTCTGATCTCCATATCAGTAGGTTTGTAGATCCCCAAAGAACCCCTGACTTTCAGAAATTTTGCACAGAGACCATTGATGTAATTAAGCCAGCAATCGTTTTCGTCACAGGTAGGTCATGAAACCCAATTAAGAAATAGTTTGGTTATCAATAGATGTGTAGTTGCTCAAATATTCTAAATCTGCATGGGGGCATCGAGCAAACGCGCAGCAAAATTACAGAACCGTTGACCACGACCACATTCTTAACCAGAGTGGTGATCAGAACTTATATTTTCAATTATTCTTGATTCTGAGATCATTTATATGTTTTTTTAAATATGGAGGCTACTTTTAGTGAGAAGTAAATAAATTAAATGACAGGGCTGTGTAGCATTATTTCACAGTAGTGTAATGTTTGTTGAAAATAGGGTTATTCAAGGGAAAACATTGCACATCAGAAAGTACAAGTACAGTACTGACAATGTTTCAATCAAAATGTTGGAGACATTTTTTACTCACTGAGAAACATGGCACTGTCATTTTCAAGGCTTCGGGAATTTAATTGTACAGTAACAACCTTTCACCGACCTTGAACTGTACCTGAGCTTAAATAAACTGTTGGAGATGGCATTCACTTGGTTTCTTGCTTTGCACTACTATTGTAAGTTTAAATTACAACTTCCATTATTCATGAATTGGGCACAGTTCAGTGAGATCTTTTTGCATAAAAAGTTCACAGATAGAAGAACAGCGACAGTGGAAAAATAACCAGAGTTTAGAGCTGTTGTAAATACATCCGACTGGTTCGTAAAAGGGTTAATATCAACTTTGGAACATTGATTTGTAGGAACAGGAAATGACTGTTTGGCTCCAATTTACTTGTCTTCTCACCATATTCCTCCCCTCTTTCTCCAGAAACTCATCTAATTGCTTCTTCATTCTATTAAATCGCCAGCTTCGAGGGCCTTCTCTGGAAACAATATTGGCCTTTGGGTAGAAAGTTCTACCTGACTTCTCTTATTCCTAACCTCCCAGTGCTTAAATTTGTGTCTCCTGGAATTTTTTGTCATAGTGACTAATTGGCTGGATTAACTTTGTAAATGTTTTGAAGGGAGGGAACATGAGCAATAGGAGCAGGAGTAGGCCATTTGGCCCTTCGAGCCTGCTTCATCATTCAATAAGGTCATGGTTGATCTTCTACCTCAACTCCAATTACCCACCTTTTCTCAATATCCCTTGATACCCTTACTTAACAAAATTCTGATGGTCTCAGTCTTAAATGTCAGTTGCCCCCCAGCATCCACAGCCTTTTGGGGGAGCGAGTTCCAGATTTCCACCACCCTTTGTGTGAAGGAGTGTTTCCTGAATTAACTCCTGAACGGCCTGGCCCTAATTTTAAGATTATGTCCTCTTGTTCTGGATTCTCCCTTCACGGGAAATAGTTTCTCTCCATCAACCCCATCAAATCCTTTTATCATTTTAAAAATAGTGATTAGATCACGCCTTAACCTTTTAAACTCAAAGGAATACAAGCCAAGTTTATGCAACCTGGCCTCATGATTTAACCCTTTAAGCCCTGGTATCATTCTGGTGAATCTGCGTTGCATCCGCTCCAAGGCCAATATCTCTTTCCTGAGGTGTGATGCTCAGAACTGAACTCCAGTTGAGGGTCTGAAAAAATTATTTTCCCATTTTCCCTTATCTGCCCACACTGTTCTCCAGTTTAAAGGACAGGTAGTCACACAGCCTACGAATCCTGGCACAGCTGCCTGCCCATCTGTGTGTAATCACTTCAATGATAAGAGAGGATATAATGATCGGTAAGCAGGCAGTGGAGACTTTATCGGTAGAATTAAGAAATAGAAAAGGATTTAAGATTGTAGTGGGAGTTGTGTAAAGGCCCTCTGGTAGCAGCTGTGAAGTGGTAGAATGTATAAATGCGGAGATTAGACAAGCATGTAGTAAAGGCAGAGTGGTTTTAATGGGGGATTTTAACTTTGATATAGATTGGGATAAGCGGACTAGCTCGTGTCAGAAAGATAGTGAATTTCTTGAGTGTGTCTGGGAGTTTAAAGGAAGTAGGTGAGAACCTTGCAGATGTCCTAACTATATAATCTTTCAAAGTTCTCGCGATTCGGAACCGTTCCTTTAGATTGGAAAATTGTGCATGTACTCCGTTATTTAAGAATGGTGAGAGAGGGAAACCAGGGAATTATCGACTAGTTAGCCTAACATCTGTTGTCGGGAAATTGCTTGAGTCTATAATTAAGGATAGGGTGACTGAACACCTCGCAAATTTTCAGCTGATCAGAGAAAGCCAGCATATTAAGGGGAACTGATAGGATAGATAGAAAGAAACTATTTCTGCTGGTAGGGGAGTCTAGGACTAGGAGGCATAGTCTAAAAATTAGAGCCAGACCTTTCAGGAGTGACATTAGGAAAGACTTCTATGCACAAAGGACTGTAGAAGTTTGGAACTCTCTTCCACAAACAGCAGTTGATGCTAGATCAATTGTTAATTTTAAATCTGAGATTGATAGCTTTTTGTTAACCACAGGTATTAAGGGATATGGGCCAAAGGTGGGTATATGGAGTTAGGTCGCAGATCAGCCATGATCTCACTGAATGGCGGAACAGGCTCAAGGGGTTGAATGGCCTCTTCCTGTTCCTGTGTAAGTGCAGTCTAGAGTGACTCTCTGTGGGGAAGTGCCTGGTTGGTTTTCAACCATATAATTATGGGGAGCAAACAGCCTCTGAGGTTTGGCACTCACACTGTAGAGATTCTTGGTCGCTAACTTGCATCGCGCCAGTCTGTGGTATAGTGTGTTACAGAACCAATACACAGTGCTGTGACATAGGAGAAAGAAAGAACTTGCATTTATATAGCGCCTTTCACGATCTCCCAAAGCGCTTTACAGTCAATGAAGTACTTTTGGAGTGTAGTCACCCCGGTAATGTAGGAAACGCAGCAGCCAATTTGCGCACAGCAAGCCCCCACAAACAGCAATGAGATAATGACCAGAAAATCTGTTTGTGATGTTGGTTGAGGGATAAATATTGACAAGGAGACTGGGAGAACGCCCCTGCTCTTTTTCGAATAGAACCAATTTGAACGGGGCCTCGGTTTAACAGCTGATCCGAAAGATGACGCCACTGACAGTGCAGCGCTCCCTCAGTGTTGCGCTGAGGTGGCAGCCTGGATTGTAGGTTCAAGTCCCTAGAGTGGGGCTTGAACCCACAGCCTTCTGACTCAGGTGAGAGTCCTACCACTGAGTCAAGGTACTAGGGTATCACGCTGGCATGCCCAAAATAAGCTTCAAGTGACAGAGACAGATTAGTAATGGTCCATTAAATCAGGTTCTTTTTTTTTTAAAGTAGTGAAATCTAGGTAAAGCCCAAGGCCCACAAAGGTTAAAAAGAGCTAGCGAGAAGATGAGCTAGATTAAAAAATAGTAGTTAGGTAGGATGCAGCTTGGGTTTGAAAAGGATGTGGACTTTGAATAAAGTGCCGAAGTTTTATTGTTCTGGCTAAGAATGAGTCACCATGAAAACAGCATGATGAGTATTTTCACTTGAAGAATTTGAAGATTATATACATTAGTAAACCTCAGCATTGATCATAATGTGTCACTAGTTACACTACTGCAAGAGGGATCCACATCTCGAGAGAAGCAATTTTATAAGATGTTTCCAGAGAAGGCACATGAAGTGTGTTTTCCTTGATTGTTGAACAATAATTGTATCGACTGCAGGTAGATACATTTGTTCCCTCACACACCACAGTTACACAAATAAATCTCCATGTCTCACTGGAGGAAGCAGGTCTTTTATGCGCCATTTGTTTAGGCAAATGGTTTTTAATAGGGACGGCCAGGAAATGGATAAAACAAACGCTTAAACGAACTTGTATATTTCTTTCATTACTCAATATCTCTGCAAAATTGCTTAGTGTTACTAAAAGGTTCTGCTTAAATAAACAGGTTTAAAATTCAGGGTTTTTATCCAGAGCCTTCCTCCAAACTTGAAAAATGGTAGTCGTTCCAGAATGTCTGTGTTTATATTAATCATTTTGTTTTGCTGGTTGATTGAGTTTGGTGATAAACATAGAATACAACTAGTGTAACCATTTAGAAGACGTTGCAAAATATAAAAATTAAACAATATAAGAACATTGTTGAGGCTGCCGCGAAACACGAATTAAGACTGAATCCATGTGTGGAAAAACAGAGACTTTTTAATACAACTGCATGGTCCAAAAAGGCTGAACAGACTGCTCCCAGAATTCTCTGGAAAAACCCTGAGGCCCCGCCCACTCCTTCTCTCCTGCCTTCAAGGCAAGGTGCCTTAAAGGCAAGGTGCTCGATATATTGTCCACGGACAGAAAAGTGGATTATGCACGTTTAGGTGGCGATCCGCCACAACATAAGAATTAGGAGCAGGAGTAGGCCATACGGCCCCTCGAGCCTGCTCCGCCATTCAATAAGATCATGGCTGATCTTCGACCTCAACTCCACTTTCCTGCACTATCCCCATATCCCTGGAGTCCCAAAATCTATCTATCACAACCTTGAATATACCCAACGACTGAGCATCCACAGCCCCCTGGGATAGAGAATACCAAAGATTCACCACCTTCTGAGTGAAGAAATTCCTCCTCATCTGGCGATAAGGCCGGTGAATGGAATTGAGGCAGATGATCAGCCATGAGCTCATTGAATGGCAGAGCAGGCTCGAAGGGCCGAATGGCCTACTCCTGCTCTTATTTCTTTTCTTATCTCAGTCTTAAATGGCCAACCCTTTATCCTGAGACTATGCCCCCTAGTTCTAGACTCTCCAGCCAGGGGAAACAACCTCTCAGCATCTAAAATTCAAAGTGAATAGTTTCGATTGCCATACCTGTAATACGCTGCATTCACTAAATAACCAACCCCTTGAATATAGTAGCCTACATTTATTTTGCAGGAAAGTTATGTGATAAAAATTGTCAAGTTATGCTTTACCTTGTTTTGATTTTGACACAAATTCCAGTAATTGCTCCTAAAATGATTGATCTGGGTGTTTTCAGCTGCAGTAAGTTCCCATCAGTACACAGGAGTGGAGGCAGGGGTAGGGTTCACAAGCAGCAAAGCCGGGTATACTCAGTACGTGCTCAGTTCTGTCCATCAAAAAACTTCGGGGTGTTATTGTCACAGATGCATGCTGGGAGTTGTAGCCTGCTACCTTGTTGAATCTCTTCAGCTGGCAGTGATGACACTGGTAAACCCTTGAATTTATGTAGCGCCTTTCATGGCCTCAGGACTTCCCAAAGCACTTCACAGCCAATGAAGTACTTTTGAAGTGTAGTCACTGTTGTAATGTCGGAAACACGGCAGCCAATTTGTGAACAGCAAGCTCCCACAAACAGTAATGAGATAAATGAGCAATTGAGCTGTTTGCGTGATGTTGGTTGAGGGATTAATATTCCCTGCTCTTCGAAAAGTGCCATGGGATCTATTACGTCCACCTGAGAGGGAAGACAGAACCTCGGTTTAACGTCTCATCCAAAAGACGGCAACAACAATGCAGCACTCCCACAGCACTGCACCGCGAGTGCCAGCCTGGATTATGTGCTCAAGTCTCTGGAGTGGGACTTGAACCCACAACCTTCTGACAGAGGCAAGAGTGCTGCCCACTGACATCATGGCATATTTGGTAAAAGCAGGCGTAAAAATGTGATTTAAAAAAAAAAAATTATTTAAAGTTTTACTATGTTTTGGGGGTGATCTCTATTCATATATTTGACAGGTCTTCCTGTCAAATGTATGAAGGGAGATTCCCTTCTCTGATTGGCTCCCCATGACCCACGTGATCCCAGGGACGCTGCGAACTGCCTGCGCCTCTGGGATACATGGGCCCTGCGCACCGGCAGTTTGGAGAGGCCCAGCAGTGGAACTCTGCGCCTCCCGGGAGCCCTCCAGTCTTGGCGCAGATTTTTCCAGATCGTAGGCCTGCGATCGGAATTTCTGGGCCATGATGTCAAATGTAGGCTGTCGTGGTTAAAGTTATAGCGTAGCTTACAATCTACTTGGCATATTAGGACCTTTCCTCCCAGCTCCCCATCCGTGTCTCCAGGAAAAGTGACACTGTGCTGCACAGCATCATTTGCCTAACCTTTTTTTTGACCCTGGCCTGATCTCCACTACCCCCGCCCCCCACGCTTTTGGAGTCTGACCTGGAGTCCTGGCAGATTTCCACCCCATCCCGAAAACTGACCTGTGGCCCTGGCTGGGTACTTTCCCAACCCGGCAACTCGGATCTGGAACAGTGACCCCAGCTGGATCCCTCCCTGGCACAAGCACCCATCACCCTCCCTCGCTCCTCTTGCTGTGTTATTGGAAGAGGGAAAGAAAAGCAGAATAGGTGAGAGAGAGAGAGAGAGAACAAAAGAATCACCAAAGAACAGACACAGAAGGTAAAGAGGAGGGAAACAGAACAGAGCCAAGCAAAAGAGGACAGAAAGAGCAACAAAAGCACAAGAGCAGCTAAAGAGCCAGAAAAGCAAAAAAGGGAGAGAGAAATACAAGCAAAAAGGCAGAGGAGAAGCATCTCGCCCACATTCCCTGCTGCCCACAACATGAAGACAAGAGTCTGGTAAGAGCACATTCTCCATCTCTGAGGCACTGCCACAGGACATCCATTAATATAAATAAAAAATGGTTATGTGCACACTTTTCCTGTCTTTCCCATCACCCTAACTGTGTTGCATTTAATTATAGACCAATTTATTATAGCTGAGAGGCTCGCATTGCTTCCAAATGTTATTTTTTTTTTTAAAAGCCAGTAATTTGAAATGTATGGAGAAACTCCTCCACCAACACACAGTATCTGGATAACACCGGAGTCAGAATGTTAATAGCCTCTGACTTAGAAAATAACCTTTAAAATGACATGACATAAAAAAAAGGCCGATATTTCATCCTGGGTTCCGACTTGCAGCCTGAAGAGCAATGAAGCTCTGGTTGACCTTGGTCTCCATAGTTCCCTCACCAATGATTAGCATACAGCTCTTGTTGCTTAACAATTAGACTTTGTGACCTTCTAGGGACAGAGCTTCACCTTAGCAGCAGAATAGTATATGCTGCATTACTTGGCATAACACTCCTGTCCTTGTAAAACAGCATATTATGATTTACCATGAGCATTGCCATTGGGTAATATAATAATAATGGTTTGTCTATGCACCCATGTTCTTCACACTTTAAATATAGAAGGAAAGCCAGTCATTTGGAATGTAAATTGACAGGACCCAGAATGTCTGTAGCCTCTGACCTTATAACCACACAAAAGAAAGCAGAAAGGAAGTCAGCCAATTCATCCTGGGTTCTGACCTGCAGCCTCAAGAGCAATTAAAATCTGATTGGTGTTAAGTAAATACCATGTGAGGTCAATTAGACTTTATGTCCGGACACAGCACTATCTTCACAGCAGAATAATACATTGTTCATCACATGTACAACACATTTACAACATTTTGAGAACGGTACATCTAATGCATATTTTCTGTCCAAGTGTCGCACTCAAATCAGTGTCACACATGAAAAACATAAGCAAAGGAATTCTCCTGGAACACAAAAGAAAAGGAGCCAGAATGTCTGCAGTCTCTCACCTGACTTCTGTATAAACTCACCAAGTTTTTACCTAACACCAATTATTCCTTGTAGCTTTAAAGGGGGACACACTTTAGCAGAACAATAATACAGGACACAGGGAGAGCTCCCCTGCTCTTCGAATAGTGCCACGGGATCGTTTACATCCACCCGAGAGGGTTTAACGTTTCACCCGAAAGACGGCACCTCCAATAGTGCAGCACTCCTTCAGTACTGCACTGGAGTGTCAGCCTGGATTGTGCTAAATTGTCTTAAGTGAGACTTGAACCCACGACCTCCTGACTCAGAGGTGAGAATGCTACCACTAAGACACGGCTGGCACTTAGAAAAACAACACATACACTTATTTACCAGGGGCAGTACCAGAGGAAATTCGCTAGCAATATAATAAAAAGGTACTTAAAAAAAAAGTAAACAAAGGCAGTATTTGGAATGAAACTTTCTAGCAACAGAAATGACTAGAGTCAGAATAGCCGCAGCCTCTTAACTTTTTATTCATTCTCAGGATGCTGGCAAGGACAGCATTTATTGCCCATTCCGCGCTCCCTAGAAGGTGGTATATTCTTCATAGCAGTTTGATACAACTGAGTTGCTTGCTAGGCCACTTCAGAGGGCAGTTAAGAGTCAACCACGTTGGTGCGGGACTGGAGTCACATATAGGCCCAGACCAGCTATGGTTTCCTTCACCAAAGGGACATTAGTGAACCAGTTGAGTTTTTATGACAATCCGACTGCTTCTTAGTCACTCTTACAGACACCAACTTTTTATTTCCAGATTTATTTATTTAACTAAATTCAAATGCTCAAACTGTCAGGGTGCGATTTGAACTCTGGTTCTCTGGATTATTAGTCCAGGCCTGGGGATTACCAGTCCAGTAACATAACCACTACACTACTGTACCCGTTGATAAATAAAGACAGAGCTACAGTTCTGACCTACAGTAAGAGTTCTAATTAAGCTCTGGATGAAGTCGCCCAATTTTAGTTGGAGTTTGTGGCCTTGAAGGTACAGCAGAATAAATACATACAGGGTTAGTTGAAGTAGGGAGGAGGGCTCATGTGGAGCATAAACACTGGCGTAGACCAGTTGGGCTGAATAGCCAGTTTCTGTGCTGTAAATTCTGTATAATTCTATCTAAAAAAATGCTGCCCATAGGAACATGCTACAGCAAAAAAGACCATGGTCCATCTAGTCCGCCTGCTACCATCCTTCCTCTGTGCATCTCTTGGTTCCCAGAGTGCTATTGGTGGGGCCCGTCAACGGGTCATCTTTTTGAGTCAGAGAATGTTGTATGGCTCAGCATGACCAAACGGAAGGACAGGGAAAAACGCACAGGAGCAAGGAAAACTGGCAAAACCCAACTCCCGACAGTGGCAGTTGATGGCGAGAGATGGGCAGCTTCAGATCCTGGGCGTGGTGAAGAGAGCAGGGTCCTTTCCTGACCTGTTTTGGTGGCCTTGATTTCACGTTTAGATTGTGTTGTGTTTCGCAGGAGATCTGACGGACGCCAAGACACAGAACAAGATAGGATCTGTTCAACACGAGATCGAATGGCAAACCTACCAGACTATCCTGAAGCAATCCAGAGTTTTGGAAAAGACAAAGTGGATCGATATCAAAGGAAATCATGGTACGACAGTCACCTTGGTTTATTTCTGGCATTAATGCAGCAGCTCAGTTATTAACTCCACTATGATAGAACTTGAAAAGAAAGAAAGTCTGGCATTTATATAGCTCTCATGACGTCCCAAAGCGCTTTACAGCAATGAAGAACTTTTTGAAGTGTAGTCACTGCTGTAATGTAGGAAATGTGGCAGCCAATTTGCACACAGCAAGGTCCCACAAACAGCAATGTGATCAAAACCAGATAATCTATATTTTAGCAATGTTTGTTGAGGGATAAATATTGGCCAGGACACCAGGAAAACGCCTCTGCTCTTTTCAAATAGTGCTATGGGATCTTAAACGTCCACCTTAGGGGGCAGACAGGGTTTCTGTTTAACGTCTGATCCAAAAGACGGCACCTCCGACAGTTCAGTGCTCCCTCAGTACTGCACTGGAGTGTCAGCCTGGATTTTGTGCTCAAGACTTTGGAGTGGGACTTGAACCCACGACCTCTGACTTCGAGGCGAGCGAGCTGCTACTGAGCCATAGCAGGGGATCGGCGGAAACCCTCATCAAGGAAACAGGCGAGACCTGGTTATGTCGGGCCTCTGCCGTTTCTGCGAGTTTTCTGGTGGCCTTGTAAATGGTGAAACTTCCGTGCGCCCCATACAAGGTGGACGATGAGCCGGAGTTGGAGCCACCGGGCAGGGAATCCATAAGACCACATGTGGACACCAGGCCTGACCCCCCCCCCCCCCCCCCCGCCCGGCCCAAAGAATTTTTAAAAGATCCTGGTTTGGGGCTCGCTCTTTTTCTCGCTCCTCCCACATCCCAGTTTGGCTTTCAAAAGTTCACTGGTACAAAGTTATACAGTGGGACATATTGACCCAATAACTCGCCATGACACCAGGCCACATTGAAACCATTATGTTCTTCCAGGAACAGATGTTGAGATTCGAACAAAGAAGGCAGCTTTCACTGGAAGTGGAACAGCGATGGTAGCTATTCAGGATGCGGTCATGAATCTGAGCGTTAGTGTTTGGGAGCATCTCGATTTTAAAATTCTCATCCTTGTTTTCAAATCCCTCCCTGGCCTTGCCCCTCCCTATCTCTGGAACCTCCTCCAGCCCTACAACCCTTCCAGATCACTGTGCTACTCCAAATCTGGCTTCTTGTGCATCCCCCCCACTCCCTTTGCCCCACCATTGGCGGCCGTGCCTTCAGCTATCTGGTCCCTAAGCTCTGGAATTCCCTCCCTAAACCCCTCCTTTAAGACCCGCTTTAAAATGTACCTCTTCTGTCGTAATATCTCCTTATGTAGCTCGGTATCAAATTTTGTCTAGTTATGCTCCTGGGAAGTACCTTGGGACGTTTTGCTACATTAAAAGAGCTAGATAAGTGCAAGTTGTTGTCATACCCACCGTGATGCAGTCTTCCTCTTTCTTATTGCAGATACTTTCAACATTCCATCACTTGAGAGCGTCAATAACTACTACAGGTATTGTGCTGAAAGGCTACCTGAAATTGGGTTCTCAAATGCCCTGTGTGATGTGGCATTGAGCTGTACAGTTTAATTCCTGGGCCATGCTGAGTGATCTAAGCCATGAAAAATGCAGCCAGCACAATCTCTTTGCATCAAACAGTGAAACTCGCCTGAGGTGTTTTCTCTCTTGGCTCTCTCTCCCTGTGCCACTCAGTCTGCTTGGAGAAGCACAAGACTAGGAACAAAGAGGACTCTATGTTTGACTTTCCCTTGCTGTGGGAAATGCCTTGGCTCCCAGTAGCAGCTTTTCAGGATGGTATGAATAGAGGGGTGGGGCAAGAATAGAGAGTGCTGAAGCTTGTCATGCCACTGCAAACAGGAGGGGGGTGGGGCGAGGCGAGGAGTGTGCGTGACAATGGATTCTAATACCACTGGAAATTCTCACTTTACTGGTTTGTATAAGGTTTCTCTGACAGTTCTTGTGAATGCATCTTTGTGTGTGTGTGTGTATATATATATTTTGCAGGGCTATGGGGAAAGAGCGGAGGAGTGGGACTGATTGGACAACTCTTTCAAAGAGCCAGCACAGGCACGATGGGCCGAATAGCCTCCTTCTGTGCTATATGATTCTATGAACATGCTAAGTGGATAGAAGTTACCTAGTTGCATAGTATTTACAGCACAGAAACAGGCCATTTGGCCCAACAGGTCCATGCCGGTGTTTATACTCCACACGAGCCTCCGCCCACCCTTCTTGACCTAACCCCATCAGCATATCCTTCTATTTCTTACTCCCTCATGTGTTTATCTAGCTTCCCCTTAAGTGCATCTATGCTGTTCACCTCAACCACTCCCTGTGGTAGTGAGTTCCACCTTCTAACCACTCTCTGGGTAAAGAAGTTTCTCCTGAATTCCCTATTGGATTTATTAGTGACTATCTTATATTGATGGTCCTTAGTTTTGGTCTCCCTCACAAGTAGAAACATCTTCTCCACGTCTACCCAATCAAACCCTTTCACAATCTTAAAGACCTCTAACAGGTCACCCCTCAGTCTTCTCTTTTCTGGAGAAAAGTGCCCCAGCCTGTTCAATCTTTCCTGATAGGTATAACCTCTCAGTTCTGATATCATTCTAGTAAATCTTTTCTGTACCTTCTCCAGTGCCTATGTATCCTTTGGAGACCGGAACTGTTGACAGTGCTCCAAGTGTGGTCTAACCAAGGTTCTATACAAGTTTAACATAACTTCTGTTTTTCAATTCTATCCCTCTAGAAATGAACTCGTGGTTTGTTTGCTTTTTATGGCCTTACTAACCTGCGTCGCTACTTTTAGCAATACGTGTATCTGTAACTCCAGATCCCTCTGCTCCTCTACCCCATTTAGATACATATTTTCCAAGGAGTAAATGGCCTCCTTGTTCTTCCTACCAAAATGTACCACCTCACACTTATCTATATTGAAGTTAATTTGCCAATTACACGCCCATTCTGCAAGTTTATTAATGTCTTCCTGTATTTTGTCGCAGTCCTCCTCTCTCTTAACTATTTGGTGTCTTCCGCAAATTTTGAAATTGTACTTCCAATTCCCATGTCCAAATCATTAATGTAAATAGTGAACAACAGTGGTCCCAGCAGCGATCCCTGTGGAACACCACTTCCCACCTTTTGCCAGTCTGAGTAACTACCTTTAACCCCAGCTCTCCGTTGTCTGTTTTGTAGCCAGCTTGCTGTCCATTCTGCTACCTGTTCCCTGACTCCACATATTCTGACCTTATTCAGGAGTCTACTATGCGGTAGCTTATCGGAGGCCTTGTGGAAATCTAAATATATTGTGTCCACTGCATTACCCTTATCTACCCTGTCTGTTACTTGTTCAAAGAACTCAATAAGATTGTTCAAGCATGACCTTCCCTTTTGAAATCCGTGCTGACTACTCTTTTTATTATATTTTCAGTTTCTAGACATGTTTCTATTACATCTTTGAGTAGGGATTCCATTATCTTTCCTGCCACTGACATTAAGCTAATTGATTTATAGTTCCCCGGACTTGTTCCATCTCCTTTTTTAAATATAGGAATCACATTAAACACATTCAGCAAAATATTTAACTTATGACTCATGATAACTCACTCAAGATTTTTAATGAAAGCTAAAGAAGACAAATTGACAGTAAAAAAAAAATAACTCGGCAAGATTGACGTTTTAAAACAGTTACTACAAACTTGTGACTTTGAACCTTGTGCTCATTTTACAGGAAATACTCTGCCTATCGACAGGAAGGTTCCTTCCATTATGTACATCAGACTCATTTTGGAAATTACTCCTTCATCTGTGCCGATGCCACCCCGAGTCCTGGTCCCAAAAGACCATTCAATTTCTTTGGGTACTTGAACCAGGTGAGGAACATGTGTCTGTGCATTACAAAGAATTAAAGCTTACTTTAATTTTTTAAATTTCATTCTTGGGATGTGGGCCTCACTGGCAAGGCCAGCATTTATTGCCCAGCCCTAGTTGCCCTTGAGTGTTTTGCTCGGCCACTTCAGAAGGCGGTTCAGAGTCAACCACGTTGGTGTGGGACTGGAGTTACATGTCGGTCAGACCAGGTAAATGACCAGAGGTTTCCTTCCCCAGAGGACATTACTGAAGCAGTCGGGTTTTTACGACAATCCGACCGCTTCATGGTCAGTTTTACCGATACCAGCTTTTTATTTCCACATTTTTAAAACTGAATTCAGATTCTCAAACTGCCGCGATTGGATTTGAAATCGCATTCTCTAGATTCTTAATCCAGCAACAGAACCACTACACTACCGCACCCATAAATTGGACCAGTAGGTAGCACCTTCACCTCTGAGCCAGGAGGTCATGGGTTCAAGCCCTGCTCCAGGGACATTTTCGGAGACCCCACTGGCTTGTCCCGTAATTATTCCCTGTAACTATTTTGAAGAGCAGGGGAGTTCTCCCCGGTGTCCTGGCCAATATTTATCCCTCAACCAACACCACTAAAAACAGATTAACTGATCATCATCTCATTGATGTTTTGTGTGCCAAATCGCTGCCGTGGTTCCCCAGTTCAAAAACCCATAGCCTATTTGACCTCTTAACCTTTACATCCCATCCCATCCTATCTGTTCTGTTCAGTCCTGTCCAGGGGCTTCCCCAGTCTGACCAGGCTTGTCCTGCTGAGATGTTTACTCATCTTTTTGTATATAACCTGCTGTGTATTTCCAGCATTTTGTATTTTTGCTACCATAATCTATTAACGATAAACATAGGCCATTCGGTATGAGGAAAGGAAAAGCAGAAAACATGCATTAAATGAATAGAAATAAAGAACTTTCGTATAGTAGCTTTCACGACCTCAGGACGTCCCAAAGCACTTTACAGCCAATGAAGTACTTTTTGAAGTGTAGTCACTGTTGTAATGTAGGAAACACGGCAGCCAATTTGCGAACAGCAAGCTCCCACAAACAGCATTGTGATGATGACCAGATAACCTGTTTTTAGCTGTTGGTTGAGGGATAAACCAGAAGGTCACAGGCTCAAGTCCCACTCGAAAGAGTCGAGCAAATAATCCAGGCTGACACTCCCAGTGCAGTATTGAGGGAGTGCTGCACTGTCGGAGGTGCCGTCTTTCAGATGAAACATTAAACCCAGGCCCCGTCTGCTCTCCCAGGTGGATGTAAAAGATTCCACGGCACTATTCAAAGAAGAGCAGGGGATTTCTTTGGTCCTGGCCAACATTTATCCCTCAAGCACTAAAAACAGATTATCTGGTCATTTATCTCATGGCTGTTTGTGGGACCTTGCTGTGCACATACTGGCTGCCACGTTTCCCACAATACAACAGTGACTACATTTCAAAAGCAAAAATTGGACGTAAAGCCCCTTGGGACGTCCTGAGATCGTCAGATGCAGTTGTAAGTTCTTTCATTCTTTAGTGTATAGGTACCAACAATATAGATCATTCCACTGCAGAGATAACTGCAGCTCATGTGCCCTAACCCCTCAATTTGAGTACAGCAGCATACATTATAGGGATACAATCTGCTTTATATGGGGTGGGGTGAGAAGAAGACTGCCGAAAAATGGAACCGGGGGTGGTGGGGAGGCGGTGGGGTGGAAGGTCAGCAAACTATAGAGTCAGTAAAATTGTCCCGTACTTTGCAGAATAAGATGGATGAATTGTTAAAGCTAGCGTCTGAAACAGTCTACAGTAATCAAACCATTTGGCTTGGCCATTACACCACCTCAACTATCATCTCCGCCTCTCCTGGCATACAGCAAGTCATGAGGTAAGGGCTTTTGCTTTCTTTTTAAAATACATGCGCTGATATAGGAACATAGGAACAGGAGGGGGCCATTCGGCCCCTCGAACCTGCTTCACCATTCAAGTAGATCATTGCTGATCTGTATCTTAACTCAATCTACTCACCTCGGTACCATAACCCTAAATACTCTTACCTGACAAAAATCTAGCAATCTGAGTTTTGAAATTTTCAGTTGACCCCCAGCCTCAACAGCTTTTTTGGGGGAGAGATTTCCAGATTTCCACTACCCTTTGTGTGAAGAAGTGCTTCCTGACATCATTCCTGAACGGCCTCATTTTAAGGTTATGCTCCCTGGTTCTGGACTCTCCCCACCAGAGGAAATAGTTTCTCTCTACCCCTATTAAATCCTTTTATCATCTAGAACACTTCAATTGGATCATCCCTTAATCTTCTATATTCCAGGGAATACAAGCCTAGTCTGTGCAACCTGTCCATATATTTTCAGTTAACTTGCAAATCCTGGAAACTGAAAATAAAAACAGACGGCACTGGAAACACAACAGGTCTGTCAGCATCTTTAGAGACAAAAGGTGGGTTAGCAATTCCGCTCGGGGGCAGGACCCTGACAAAAGGTCCCCACTCGAAACGCCAAAGCTATCTTTCCTCTTTTCAAAATGCTGACCTACCTACTGTGCTTGTCGAGTAATTTCTGTTTTTATTTAAATGTAAGTCACTACAACACAGGAGGACATCCAACAGCAGGCTCAGTGGACTGGCACAGTCGACTCTCAGACAATGTTACTTCCTTTTACTTACAATCTCCCCCCCCCCCCCAACCCCCACCAAAAATAGCGGGTTGTTCCACTCCCAGGAGGGACATGTTTTGGAGGCACCTTTTTGTGGCTCTGTGTTTTAACACCGCGTTGGTCAGGAGGCTGTGAATTTAAATGCTTGCTGGAGCTCAAATTGAGAGAGGTAAGCGAATTCTTGTCCTTTGAAAGACAGGGGAATCAAGGGTTATGGGGAGCGGGCAGGAAAGTGGAGTTGAGGCCAAGATCAGATCAGCCTTGATCTTATTGAATGGCGGAGCAGGCTCAAGGGGCCGAATGGCCTACTCCTGCTCCTATTTCTTATGTTCTCCATTGGGCTACCTCATGGAAACAGAACTTTTTTTAAATATACATTCATGGGATGAGGCCAGCATTTATTGCCCTTCCCTAATTGCCCTTGAGAAGGTCCCACTTTTTTGGGGAGGGGGAAGGGGGAAGGATGAGAGGGCAAGAAAAGGGGTTCAGATCGTTGGCATGTCTAGACTCAGACATGGATAATGATGATTAGGGAGGGGAAGGGGCTGGAGGAATAGCGGCTCCTGTGGGACTGTGTTGCAGCACGGCTTAGCATCTTCAGGACAGGAGTAAAGGGGAGAAGAATTGGCAAAAAGAACAAATAGAATCATACAGCACAGAAGGAGGCCATTCGGCCCATCGTGCCTGTGCTGGTTCTTTGAAAGAGCGATCCAATTCGTCCCACTCCCCGAGTAAAGTTTGTGGCTCTCTGTTGTAACATCACGTTGGGTCAGGAGGCTGCGAATTTAAATGCTTGCTGGAGCTCAAGGCTAACCAAACCCTGAGATGCACCTTGTGGGCATTTAACTGTAAGTCAGAACTGATCGAGAAGGCCACAATAGGCATTAACACACTGGAGACGATTCCAAGAGAAGAGGACAATTCCTCATAACACACTCAGCAAGTCCCGGAGAACTGAATCTTTCACTGGTGAAACCAATGGCGAGGGAGAGAGGAGGGAACATGATCCAGATTTAAAACGTTGCAAGACACAAATAATATAGATGTTGGCAGTTATATTTAACTTGGACTTGGAAGGATATGCTGAGAGGATTGAGATGAAGTAGGATGGGAGGAGGCTTGTGTTGGGCATAAACACCAGCACAGACCAGTTGGCCGAATGGCCGGTTTCTCTGCTGTATATTCTATGGACTAATCACAGAACTGCAGCAGGCGAATGTAAAGTGACCAAGTGCAAACATTTCTGATCAAACACCCAGTGGAATGCAACGGTTCTCATTCCTGCGCTGCTTGGGCCATGCAAATGTATTTGTGGAATGCAACTGGTCAGGGTTGAACAAGGGTGGTTATCATTTTAAGCCGATGATACTGTATATGAATACCTGAGGGGATCATTAATACTTTCCCTCATTCCATATTTAATGTACTTATGTCATCCTAAACCATGAGAGCGAAACTTGAGCCATTGACAGACACGTCTGCACCTCAAAGGCATGCACATAGCCAGCCTTTTTATAATAGTTCTATAAATTCCAAGCCTTTGTATTGCAGTTGGAACAAGGACTTTCTGCTGATACTGGTTGTTTAATTCCTAGCATTGCTTCGGTAAACAAACTTGGGGAGATTCCAGTGATTTTTTTTTTGTACTCAGAAGTGAGTGGTGCTGGCATTGGGGAACAGAATATTTAGACACAGTGGATGCCCGGGCCTGGAGTTTCCTCCACATTCGCACCCTGGGACACCCGTAATCTGGGGGGGCAAACAAGTTACGTGGCGTAACTGATCGCAGAAATTTCGGTGCAAGTAAGTTACCCGCATACCTACAACACGCCCAAGTGTCCTCGATCTTTTACACCCATCCTCCCTCTGAACCAATCTCCGCCCACACAGCTGACCACGTCCACAAAACTTTAAATTTGAAGACTCAAAGAAGACGTACACTGGTGTGGGTTCAGCCTATCCTCTGGGGTCCCGATTGTTTACGCTGATTTACACCCACTTTAAGTTCGGGGGCATTCTAATGAGATTGGGAGAACACTTGGGCGTAACTTGACATCGACAAAATGGGCGCGCCATTGGCCGCAGTTTCGGGTCCAAGTCCTTGGGACCGTTTCAGGGTACCTGCCGACCTGCCCCCGAGTGGAATTGCTAACCCACCTTTTGTCTCTAAAGATGCTGACAGACCTGTTGTGTTTCCAGTGCCGTCTGTTTTTATTTTCAGTTTCCAGGATTTGCAAGTTAACTGAAAATATATGGACAGGTTGCACAGACTAGGCTTGTATTCCCTGGAATATAGAAGATTAAGGGATGATCTAATTGAAGAGTTCCAGATGATTATAGGATTTGATAGGGTAGATAGAGAGAAACCATTTCCTCTGGTGGGAGAGTCCAGAACAAGGAGCATAACCTTAAAATTAGAGCTCGGCCATTCAGGGGTGATGTCAGGAAGCACCACTTCACAAAGGGTAGTGGAAATCTGGAAAACTCTCCCCCAAAAAAGCTGTTGAGGCTGGGGGCCAATTGAAAATTTCAAAAGTCAGATTGATAGATTTTTTGTTGGTTGAGTATTTAGGGTTACGGAACCAAGGTGAGTAGCTGGAGTTAAGATACAGATCAGCCATGATCGAATTGAATGGTGAACAGGCTCGAGGGGCTGAATGGCCTCCTCCGGTTCCAATGTTCCTATAAAAATTCCAGCAAGTTAAAAGGGGTGAGAGGAGGGGGAGTGAGAAACAAGCTATGTCTGCAGCATGAGCTTTGCAAATGAATCTTTTCTGTAATTTACAGCTCTGCTGTCGCGTACCTGTGTGGACACCTGCACACGCTGGGCGGTCTCATGCCCGTTCTACACAGCAGACATGCTCGAGGGACACTGGAACTGGAGCTAGCCGACTGGATGGAGAACCGCAAGTTAGTATCGTTGAAATAACACATACAATAGTGCATGAGATAAAACTTTGGAAGAGTGTTCTCACTATAAAGCTTGTGACACGCAGCATAATTCATTGTTGAAGGTTTTATGTTGGTAGTGTAACAGTTAAGACACTCTGCGTAGTGTTCAGGGGGTGTATTATTGAACTGTATTGGGCACGCAACATGGACCTTGGTCTTTTTTCATCAAGCAATTCCTACACACCTAACACTGGTGGAATGATAAATCCTGGGTCTAAGCCCACGGTTCTTTCCAAGTTATCAGTGGAGGAAGCCTGATGGAGCCCAGGTGGTTCTGTACATACCAAATTACCCTGGGGCACTCTTCCCCCTCCTTAGAACCTGGGGGTCTTAAGCATGGTGAGGGGGGTGTTTACAAGTGGGACATTTTCTCGGACTCTCTGCTGACATCACTGCTGGACATAAATCAAACATGGAATCATACAGCACAGAGGGAAGCCATTCAGCCCATTGTGCCTGTGCTGGCTCTTTGAAGGAGCTATCCAATTAATCCCACTCTTTCCCCATAGCCCTGCAACATTTTCCACTTCAAGTGTTTATCCAATTCCCTTTTTTGAAAGTTATTATTGAATCTGCTTCCTCCACCCTTTCAGGCAGCGCGTTCCAGATCATCATAACTTGCTGCATAAAAAAAATTCTCCTCCTCTCCCCCTGATTCTTTTGCCAATGATCTTAAATCTGTATCCTCTGGTTACTGACCCTCCTGCCGGTGGAAACAGTTCCTCCCTATTTACTTCTCTGCTCTAAGGAGAACATCCCCAGCTTCTCCAGTCTCTCCATATAACTGAAGTCCCTCATCCCTGGCACCATTCTAGTAAATCTCTACTGCACCCACTCTGAGCCTTGACATCCTTCCTAAAGTGTGGTACCCAGAATTGGCCACAATACTCCAGCTGGGAACTAACCAGTGATTGAAAAAGGTTTACCATAACGTCCTTGCTGTTGTACTCCACGTCTCTATTTATAAAGTCAAGGATCCCAGGTGCCTCTTTAACAGCATCATCGACTTGTCCTGCCACCTACAGAGCCTCGTTTGTCTTCAGTTTCTGTCTTGGGCCAGTCGCGTGCCATGGTGTTTACACTGCCCATCTCGGGTCTGGGCTGTTGCGTGTGGCGCCGTGGCCGTTTTGAACGCCATCGGGGGGCGGCAGTGGGTCTGCCCCTGGTGATGGTGAGGACGGTCGTGAGTCAGGAGGACAGGAACAATTATTTATATTAATGTAAATTGAAAAGGAAACTCTAAAGGGAGTCGAGGAGATCCACAATTCCAAGACCTTTGGAAAGCATGAGTTTGAGTAGAAGATGGTGCCTTGAGTTGATTCCCACTCAGTGAGGATGCAGGGAGGAGAAAGTGCTTACATTTTGGAGCTCAGGAGGAACAAAGTTAAGAGGATGCAAGAAAGTTTGCAACACCGAGAGAGGTTAATCAGTGTAGCACTCACTCTTTTATCTGCTAATTTCTTCGCTCCCATCCAAAGGGGGTAACTGGGGTACAGTTCCATTGGCACTGGACACCCTCCGATACCTCACCCAAGTGGCTATACTTCATCTATGAACCTGGACAGGGAGTTATAGCAGGCTATTTGACTGTGGAGGCCTCACAACTGAGCTGATCCCGTCCTCCCCTGACCCCGGAAGTGGGCAACCTGTCAGATTTCTCCACTTCCCAAGCCCAGGGGCACTGAGGTCAAGTGTACCGTCCCACATGTGCACTTCCAGTAGCTTATCCTGAATGACAAACAGGAGGAGCAAAAACAATTTGCATTTCTGTTGAGCTCATTATATACAGAGTGAGAAATCTCAGAGCACTTTACAGGGCAGTGAATAGTGAGTGAAGACCAAGTTGGGGGGGAGGGGGGGAAGAAAAATAAAGGTAACCAGGAGGAGGAAAAAACACAATGGGGAGGGTCTTGAGGTAGCTGGCAAGGCAGAGATGCTGAGGGAGGGAGTTCCAGAGCGCAGAGGCCAATGATGGAGCGGAGAATGAGAAGTGTGCTGGTGTTGGAGTGCAGGGGTCAGAGGTTGGGAGGGCCGTGGACATATGTAGAGATGTGGACAATAATTGTCAATGACTTTCTGGGGCACGGGAAGCCAGTGGGGCTGGACCCCAGAGCCTTTTGGATGACTTGTATTCTATGAATGGTGGGAAGGCAGGAAGGGGAGCATTGGAGGAATCCGGCTCTGAGGTGATAAAAGTGTTGATTAGGGTTTCAACGGCAGAGTGTTGGGGGGCCGGGGGTGGGGGGTAGTGAGGAGGTGAAAGAAAGAAGCTGTCTTGGCAACAGATCAAACGTGGGGAGGAAGTGGATTTTAGGATCGAGCAGTACACCGTGGTTCGGGACCTTGGACCTGAGCCTGAGGGGGCAGCCAGGGGGGCGAATGGAGTTGAGCCAAAGAGGACGGCTTAGGGTTTTGTCGACTTAGAAAGCTGGAAGAGGTTTTGGGTTGTCCAGGTCTTAGTGTTGGATAAGCCAATGGAGATGTTGGCAACAGCTGTAGGGTTGAGGACAAGGCACAGTAGGCTATCATCAGCATATGTCTGAAAGCTGACCCCATACTTCAGGATAACATTGTCGAGGGGTGGGATGTAAATAATGCAGGGGAGGGGGAAGATGGAACCCCTGGGGTCCACCAGAAGTAAGTGTGTGGGTAAAGGAGGGAAAACCATTTGAGGCATGGTAATACCTATGGTGCAGTAGGTAGGAGTGATACCAGGAGCGAGCAGTGTCACGGAGACGGTCTGAGGAGGATTGATTGGTCAGCAACATTGAAGGCAGCAGAAAGGTTGAGGAGGATGCGAAGGGACACGATCACACGAGTTGAATCCAGCCAATTCTTTTTCCAATCCATGACCCAGGCATTGCAGCCAGTTGTGACCGACCAGCTAATTCATCATGGATCAGGAATCAAACCTGTACCTTCCTGGTCTCTAATCAGCCAGGTCATCAGGGGAGCTTTGTCACTGCTTTTGGCGAGAGGATAAAGTCTTCTGGTCACACCTGAAGTCGGTCAGTTTTGTACTAGGGCTCATTTAGGCTGAATGGTGTTGTCATGTCTCTAAAAGTTCTGTGGCCTTGTTGGTTTTCTCTCGGCAGGTACCGTCTAATGGTGTTTGACCACGATCTGTTTAGCTTTGTGGATCTGAGGTTTGAGAAGTGGCCAGCAATTCTCATCACAAATCCAAAGTCCGCTCTATATAGTAGCCCTGGACACGAGCCCCTGGGCAAAATCAAGCACTCTACACACATCAGGTATGAGCTGGTGTCTCTTCTGGTATTCTCAGTTACATTCCTTTTGGCCGCCTTTTCCTGAACGAGTTTACAGTGAAAGGATTTGCAGTTTTAATAGCGTGACAGATACAAGAACTACGCATGGTCATTGTTTACTTCACCGTGCCCTGGATTCCCAGCGTGCATTCAACATGCATATCCTGTGGAAAATTATAATGTGGAGTGTCGACCCTTGTATTCCTGATACGAGATTTTGTCTTTTCTGGCCCATCCTGAATCACACGTAGCTGGGCGTGGCAAGAATCTGTTGGGTCAGATTTATTGAATTCAATTACAAAGTTCCCATTGCTGGGATTTGAACTCTCTACCTTTGGGTTGCTGGTCCATAATCACTGCACTCCTGCACCTTTTTAAAATTTGTTTATGGGATGTGGGCGTCACTGGCAAGGCCAGCATTTATTGCCCATCCCTAATTGCCCTTGAGAGCAATTTCATCCGTTTGTTCTGTCATCGCTCATATCTCATCACTTTGTTGCGCTGAAACCACTCGCCTCTGTCTAATCTAAAGCGCTGCCTTTTGGCTGCTTGGTGTAGATGGACCCGGCCTGTAAGGCATATGGTCAGGACTCGGGTAAGACCACGCTCACTCATGTGGCAGAAGGTTCCAGCTCGAACCCCACGCCATACCTTGAACACATCATCTAGGCCGACACTCCACTGCAGAATTCGGACAGTAATTTGATGGCATTTTCTTATTTTGCATGCAGAGTTTTAATGGTAATGATGTCACCCGCAGAATAATGCAGAATATGCTTGTTTCCAGGGCAGACCCTAATTGAGCAGTTGCAAATGCTGCACTTTCAATCTTCATTGGTGGGAAAGCACATGCATCTCTGTGTTTGAAAATATAAAAAAAGACTTGCATTTATACAGACCGTAAAACCTCCCAAAGCGCTTTACAGCCAATGAAGTACTTGTGAGCACAGTAGTGGCCAGTTAACCTGTTTTTGGTGGTGTTGATTTGAAGGAGAAATGATGGCCTAGACACCAGGAGAACTCCTGATCTTCTCAGAACAGTGTCAGCAGACCTTTAACATCCACCTGAATCACCTGAACAGGCAGATGGGGCCTTGGATTCAGCCTCACCTCCTACAGTACAGTGCGGCACTCCCTCAGTACTGGACTGGTCCTGTGCTACTACAAAAGAAGAACTTGCATTTCTATAGCGCCTTTCATAACCTCAGCATGTCCCAAAGCGCTTTACAGCCAATTACAGTAAATACTTTTGAAGTGTAGTCACTGTTGTAATGTAGGAAACGTGGCAGCCAATTTACGCACAGCAAGCTCCCACAAACAACAATGTAATAATGACCAGATAATCTGTGGTTTAGTGATGTTGGTTGAGGGATAAATATTGTCCAGGACACCGGGGATAACTCCCCTGCTCTTCTTCGAAATTGTGCCATTGGATCTTTTACGTCCACCTGAGAGGGCAGACGGGGCCTCGGTTTAACGTCTCATCCGAAAGACGGCACCTCCGACAGTGCAGCGCTCCCTCAGCACTGCACTGGGAGTGTCCGCCTCGATTTTGTGCTCAAGTCTCTGGAGTGGGGCTTGAACCCACGACCTTCTCGCTCCGAGGCGAGAGTGCCACCACTGAGTCACCGACACCGGAACAGATGTTTGGGATGGTGAGGTGGTGAAGTGAAAGATTACTCTTGCACGTCTTTGAGTGGCTAGCTCAGCTTGGAATCCACCCAACCTTTTTAATCTTTACAAGTTAATTGCATCCCATTCTGTGCATGACTGCCCGATGAAGAAAGAGGGCAGGAGAGTGGATTCCAGACTTCCTTCATTGCCGGTCTGTAGGTAACGATAAGGGTTATGCAAGAGCAGACTGTGTCTTGATGATGCAGCTCATAGATAAAGTTATAAACTGCCATGCCACTTTATCGCAGTGCAAAGCCCCAGCTTAAATTATCGGTCGATTCAGTGGGTTGAGAGTTGCCTGCAGTTTACTGGCCGAATGTATCCCGTTTCCATCATGACTGTTCGGTTGCCCAGAAATAAAAACAGAAAATGCTGGAAATACTCAGCAGGTCAGGCAGCATCTGTGGAGAGAGAAACAGAGTTAACGTTTCAGATTGATGATCATCAGAACTGGGAGAAGTTAGAGATTTAACAGTTTATAAGCAAATACAGAGCCAGGGAGAAAAGGTTGGGGGGTGGGGTGGTGGTGAGGAGAAGGAAAGAACAAAAGGGAAGGTCTTTATTAGGGTGGAAGGCAGAAGAGGTTAAATGACAAAAGGGATGATGGTGCAAGACAAAAGGGGATGGTAATGGGACAAGTACAGAAACAAGTGATGGGTCTGGAGGAGGTTCAAGTGACGACAGCAGAATCATTACCAGCACCTGCAATCCGAAAAAATGGTTCTGATCTGAAATTGTTGAACTCGATGTTGAGTCCGGAAGGTTGTAAAGTGCCTAATCCTGCTCTCTCTTTGCCCATCATTAGCGGCCGTGCCTTCAGCAGTCTAGGCCCCACGCTCTGGAATTCACTCCCTAAAACCCCTCTGCCTCTCCACCCTCTCCTCCCTTAAGACTACTCCTTAAAACCCACCTCTGACCCAGCTATTGGTCACCCCTGTTAATATCACCTCCTTTGGCTCTGTGAAGTATTTTGGGATGTTTTTTCTAAGTTAAAGGCACTTTATAAATACAAGTTGTTGTTCTAGAGTGAGAAGAAAGTTTTCCCAATTTAGCTGGAAGCCCCTGTTGGAAGAGTATAATGGATATTTGAGAGTGACTACAAGTCAGTAACCTAAAATGAGGGGTTCAGTTGACATCCTAAACCACACAACGAAAGTTTGAATACCTTATAACAATCACCTGAACCCTGAAGTGAGATTACTGCCTTAAAATCATGGCAGGGTTACCGGTTTGTAATAAATCCTACAGAGTGAGCTCTCCTCAGTGGTTTGATTCAGTTTCTGGGGCCTCTTTGTTTGGGGAGTATTGATGGATGTTGTTGATTGTGTGGAAGTCACATCATTACTGAAGGTTCATGTCAGCATTTAACAAAGGATAGCACAGCAGCAGCTGGTGCATTAAGCCTGTCCCATCCCAATAGGTTGTACCCTACGCACCCCCATCAAACCCCAAAGGGCAATTTAACTGTGGGAAATTCATCTCCAACCTCTACAGACCATCAGACTAGCTCCAGGAGATCCTGGTGACTGGCGCTACAATTACCTGTTAACCACAGTTGCCAACTCTGGTTGGACGTATTCTGGGAGATTTCACCACCATCCCGCCATTGGACGCCCAACACGTCCCTCCTCACGGTGCCCCGCTTCCCCATGCCAATTGGAAAGCAAACAGCCTCTTCATTTCCCAATTGGATGATTCTTGCCTGTCAATCAAACAGCCTCCCACCCCACACCCTATCACCAATATTTTTATAAATAAAAGTGTTCAAAGAGAATGAGAAAAATGCACAATTCTTTTTAATGCCCCTATGATTTTTCTCCAGGATTACTCGCAGAAGTGTCCTGGAGATTAACCTTCACTTCAATTCGTGAAGACACCAGGACAATCCTGAATGGGTTGGTAACTCTCCCGTTAACCCACCTATCTTCTGTAACTGGAGATGTCCCCCACTCGCCCAGCTCCCTTTTCAACATCTGCAGCGAATCCACAATCAAGAACCAATGTATAGAATCCTACAGCATGGAAGGGGAGACCTTCAGTAATGATGTGACTTCCACGAGAGAGCCTGTGCCGGCTCTTTGAAAGAGCTCTCCAATTAGTCCCAATCCCCTGCTCTTTCCCCATAGACCAGCACATTTTTCTCCTTCAAGTATTTAACCAATTCCCTTTTGAAAGTTACTACTGAATCTGCTTCCACCACCCTTTCAGGTCGTGCGTTCCCGATCACAACTCACTGCGTAAAAGAAAATCTCCTCCCCTCCCCTCTGGTTCTTTTGCCAATGATCTTAATTCTGTGTCCTCTGGTTACTGACCCTCCTGCCACTGGAACAAGTTCCTCACTATCTACTTTATCAGAACCCCTCTATTAAATCTCTCCCTAACCTTCTCTGCTCTCAGGAGAACAATCCCAGCTTCTCCAGTCTCTCCACATACCTGAAGTCCAAATATATATCCAAGTATATATACACAATTCCCTTTTGAAAGTTACTGTTGAACCTGCTTCCACCACCCTTTCAGGCCGTGCATTCCAGATCATAAAAACTCACTGCGTAAAAAAAAATAATAATAATTCTCATCTCCCCTCCGGTTCTTTTGCCAATTATCTAAAATTTCTGTCCTCTGATTACTGACCTTCCTGCCAGTGGAAACCATTTCTCCCCATCTATTCTATCAAAACCCCTCATCATTTTGAACACCTCTGTTATATCTTCCCTGAACCTTCTTTGCTCAAAGGAGAACAACCCCAGCTTCTGCCGTCTCTCCACATAACTGAAGTTCCTCATCCTGGGACCATCCTGGTCAATCTCCTCTGCACCCTCTCCAAGGCCTAGACATCCTTCCTAAAGTTTGCAGTGGATTACTTGGAAGTTCAGTGGCCAGTATAAAGTACGCAATTATCAGCTGGGATTTAATGCGGTTTTGTAATTCAGTTGTTGCTGATAATGACTTTTATATTTTCTCATTAGGGTCCTAGCCTTCTCCCCGTCACAAGTCACCTCGGTCCTGGTCAGTATTGACGGTATCAGTATAGGCAGTGCGGCCCACATCAGAGGCCCACTCTTCTCGCTCCTCTGGAAGGCCGAGGATTACAGTAAAGGAATGCACTACATTGAAGTCCGAGCTCAGGTAACAAGATGCGTATTTTTCTCACTGATATGCCTGTTGCAAGACTGTTTGCACAAAGTCTGTGTGAATAAATTTGTTGTTGAATAGTTTGGGTAACAAATTACCAGTTCACAAGATCCTTAAAAGATTTCTTTGCATTCTCTCCCCCCCCCTCCCCCACCACCACCTAATTTCCCCCCTTTTTTTTGATGTATGCAGGTACAGTTCCAGAGGCACCAGCCACTCTGAATTGTTACCCTGCCCAAGTAGTCATTTTCATGTGAGTGTCAGCAGGATGTTTGACCGTGGAGGGCATCACTGCCAACACTTGCCCAGTCATCCTTCAATCTCCATAGATGTGGTCAATGTCCAGAAACTTGGTTAGTGTTTCCCTTGAGTTTAGAAGGTTGATCCAATCGATATCTTTAAAACGATAAAGGGATTCAATAGGGTTGATACAGAGAAGCTATTTCTTTGGGCGGGGGAATCAAGAACAAGGGGGCACAATCTTGAAATTAGAGCCAGGCCGTTCAGGAGTGAAATCACTTTTTCCACAAAGGGCAGTGGAAATCTGGAACGCTCTCCCCAAAGAACTGAGGATGCTGGGGGTCAATTAGAGCTTTCAAGACTGAGATCAATAGAATTTTGTTAGATAAGGGTATCAAGGAAGCAAAAGTGGGAAAATGGGTTTGAGGTACAGATCAGCCATGAATCTAATAGGTCCTCCCTAACTTATTCAGTTGGTACAAACTGTCTACTTAACCACAATCTATGCCCTTCATCCATAAACTTGTGGTCATCCAAAACTCGGCTGCCTGTGTCCTAACTCGCACCAAGTCCCGTTCGCTCGTCGCCCCTGTGCTCGCTGACCTACATTGGCTCCCAGTCCAGCAATGCCTTGAGTTTAAAATTCTCATCCTTGTTTCAGATCCTTCTATTGGCCTCGCCTCTCCCTATCGCTGTAACCTCCTCCAGCTCTACAAGCCTTTGAGATCTCTGCGCTCCTCCAATTCTGGCCTCTTGCGCGTCCCCGATTTTCATCGCTCCGCCGTGCCTTCAGCTGCCGAGGCCCTGAGCTCGGGAATTCCCTCCCTCAACCTCTGCCGCTCTCCTTTTAAGTTGCTCCTTAAAACCTACCTCTTTGACCAAGCTTTTAGTCACCTGTCCTAATATCTCCTTATGTGGTTTGGTGTCAAATTGTGTCTGATAACGTTCCTGTGAAGCACCCTGGGATGTTTTACTACGTTAAAAGCGCTGTATAAATGCAAGTTGTTGTTGTTATAAACCTCGATCAGATCGCGTCTACGCTTCCCTGAAGTAGAGTCCCAGCTCTTTTAGCCTATCTTGATAATTAAGATGCTTTAAAGTGGGTGACGTAAGAAAACTACTAGGCACTTGGTCTAAGCGTTAAACAAAGCTTTAATCAACTGTTTTACAACATGGAGGTCTAGTTGTGTCCTTCACAAGTTCCTGTTAAGAATGTCCTGCGCAAGCTGGGCCCGTGCCCGAGTATTTATACTCTCCCTGGACAGCGCCACCCGCAGGCCACTCAGTATTATTTCATAAGTCTTTCTTTCATGAATGACAGATTCATGTCAGTGGGAATTTGTGAAGTGGCCCTCCTCTGCACCCTGTCCAAAGCCTCAATATCACCCACCATGTGAGGAGACTAAAACTGGACAAAGTATTTCTACTGAGGGCTGACCAAGGTCTTGTACAAGGATAAAATAGTGTGCTTTGTCTTGTAGTCAATTGTCCTATGGATGCACCCCAAAACCTTATTTGCTCTAGCTTTTGCGTCACGGCATTGCTCCTGTACCTTTAGAGATCTATGCGCTAGAATGCCCAGATCTCTTCCTAGCTCCACCTACTTTAGTGCTTTTCCCTGAAGGGTGTATGAATGTTGAGCATTCGCCCTGCTCATGAGCATAACACTGCACTTATCCAAGTTAAACATCCTTTGCCAGTCACAAGCCCAATCCCCCAGCACACCAAGATCCGCCTGTAGCAGTTGAGCATCGTCTGCAGTCCTGACACTCGCACAGATCTTCGTATCGTCTGAAAACTTGCAGATCGTGCCCCCAACACCTACATCCAGATCATTCATAAAAATAGTAAAGAGCAACTTTCCCAACGCCGATCCCTGTGGGACACCACTGGTGACTGGTCTCCAAACAGATCCAAATCCATCTATAACTATTTATTGTCTACGTCCTGCCAGCCAGTTCTCAATCCAGCTCAATATATTACCACTAATACCAGAGGCTTCGATCTACTAGAGAAACCTCTTGTGTGGCAACTTGTAAAAAGCTTTTTGGAAGTCTAAGTCGACAATGTCTACTGGACTTCCCTCATCAACCAACTTTGTAACTTCTTCAAACAATACAATTAGATTTGTAAAACATGACCTTTTTATGAAGCCATGTGGGTGTCTCCATTGTGTCCCTCTCTATCCAAGCAATCATATATTGCATCCCTAATGATTCCCTCAAGCATCTTTCTTATTACTGATGTCAAACTGATGAACCTATAGTTACCCGGGTCCGTCTTGGCACTGTTTTTAAAGATGGGGACTAGATTAGCCTCCTCCCAGTCCATGGGAACCGTCCCAGAATGCAGTGAGCTTTTAAAGATATGGGTCAGGGGCTCGCACAGCACGTGTCCCATCTCCCCTCAGACCCTCCTATCATGTTGTTCCGCGTTAGATCACTGACTAACTGACTGTGGCAACGTATCATCCTTGTGTGTCAGTGTTGATGTCTGAACATACAGTTTAAAAAAAAACACACAGGCATTTATATAGTCCCTAATCACATCTCCGGAATGCCCCAAAGTACTCTGCATTCGGTGAGTTATTTGGAAGTGCAGTTGTAATGTAGCCACCATTCTGAGCACAGCAAGGTTCCATTAGTGGCCAGTTAACCTGTTTTCGGTGGTGTTGCTTTGAAGGAGAAATGATGGCCTAGACACCACGAGAACAGTGTCAGGGGACCTTTAACATCCACCTGAATCACTTAGAACAGGCAGATGGGGCCTTGGATTCAGCCTCACCTCCTACAGTACAGTGCAGCACTCCCTCAGTACTGAACTGGCACTAAGAAAGAAGAAAGGAATTGCATTTCTATAGCGCCTTTCACGACCTCGGGATATCCCGAAGCGCTTTACAGCCAATTAAATACTTTTGAATTGATGAATAACGCCCAGTGCTCAGTCTTTGTGTGGGCTGTACAGCTGAGGAGGCCTTCAGCGATGAAGAATAATATCAGTGTGACAATGTTTTACACTGGTGTCAGCTGTGGCTCAGTCATCTGAGTCAGCCAAATTGCACACAGCAAGATCCCACAAAAAGCAATGTGATAATGACCAGATAATCTGCTTTAAGTGTTGGTTGAGGAATAAATATAGGCCAAGTCACCAGGGAGAACACTCCTGCTCTTCTTCCAATAGTGCCATGGGATCTTTTACATCCACCCGAGAGGGCAGGCAGGGCCTCGGTTTAATGTCTCATCCGAAAGACAGCACCTCCGACAGTGTTGCGCTCCCTCAGCACTGCACTGGAGTGTCAGCCTGGATTATGGGCTCAAGTCTCTGGAGTGAGACTTGAACCTTCTGACTCAGACGAGAGTGCGACCCACTGAGCCACGGCTGACACCAGTGTCATTGTCACACTGATATTCTTCATCGCTGAAGGCCTCCTCAGTTGTATAGTCCACTCATAATGACTGACTACTGGGTGATATTCCTCAATAGATACAAAGAAAAGCATCAATACTGAGTAACAGGTGGTCAGAGGAGAGGTTACTGGCATGTACGGACTGGTTTATAAACACTGACAGCAGATTTTTATTGCATTCTGGTCAGCCAGTCCCTATAGTGGATAGTTTTTTAAAATCTTCCACTGTTTATTGTTTAAATCGTCTTTGTATCTCTTGCCAATGGCTTGGCTCCACCTGCTGGATTTACAAAGCATTGCACAGCATAAATAAAACTGATCATCAACTATTTTAGTCAGAATTAAACGGTTTCAAAAAGATGGCGCCTTCTTCTCTGCCCAGTCAAGGTACACGTGAACCTTGAAGGGGTATATTCTGCTGAATTGCTCCATAATCCTCAGTGTTATGAAAAGGAGAAAAGTGCGCACTTGCCGATGTCTCGCAGGTGCCACTGCTTTTATGCTTTAGGCTGGTGGTTAGCAATAGTCTGTGAGCAGATAGTTTAGCCTAGACATGGCTCAGTGGTAGTACTCTCGCCTCTGAGTCAGAAGGTTGTGGGTTCAAGTCCCACTCCAGAGACTTGAGCCCATAATCCAGGCTGACACTCCAGTGCGGTGCTGAGGGAGTGCAACACTGTCGGAGGTGCTGTCTTTCGGATGAGACATTAAACCGAGGCCCTGCCTGCCCTCTCGGGTGGATGTAAAAGATCCCATGGCACTATTGGAAGAAGAGCAGGAGTGTTCGCCCTGGTGACTTGGCCTATATTTATTCCTCAACCAACACTTAAAGCAGATTATCTGGTCATTATCACATTGCTTTTTGTGGGATCTTGCTGTGTGCAATTTGGCTGCCGCGTTTCCCACATTACAAGAGTACTTCATTGGCTGTAAAGCACTTTGGGACATCCTGCAGTTGTGCAAGGCTCTGTAGAAATGTAAGTATATCTTTTATTTAGCAGTCCCAAAGCCATGGCGACAGCAGCTTCCGTTACATGTGGCGTGCTGGGACATTATTACGGTTCCACATTATACACTGGCCGTTAAATTCACCATTAATTAACTGCAAATTACAGCAGATCTTTTGAGAAATTTAGCAGCTCTGATGGTTGGAGAGAATGATGGGTTACAAGAGAGAAATCAGAAGGCACTGAACCTGGTGGTTAGAATGATGCACTGAAATCACTCCAGCATCATATTATATGCAGCGTTATCAATATAAACCATGACAATGTGTAACAGCCACAGAGAACCAAAGGTCATGAGTTTGATCCCCAGTCTGTGCTGTTGGCTGATCTCAGCCACAGCGGGTTATTGGGGCACTAGAGAGGGGGAAACCAGCCAGAATTACTGTCCCTGATCGCAGTGCTGGAAAAGTGCATCTGTGGATGTCGAATGAGTGAATTAGGCTTGACTATGATGCCTCCTGCGCTCAAATGTCCTGCCCACAATGCCTTGGCTCGCATATGAAGAATGGCAGCAACAGAAAGTGCCTGGTGTCCATGGACAGTACCCTAACAGGAGTGAACGCTTTCAGTAAAAGGTAGGGTGAGAAAATGGTCAAAAGCAAATATATATAAAAACATTCACTGGACAACTGTGATATTGTTTCTGCGAACTTTTGAAGGGATGATGCTACAGTTGTGAGCCTGACTCTCCCCTTGTCTTTGTCTGATGCTAACTCGGCATAGTCCAAAATTTAACCAACAGACCTACATGGCCTTTTGCATCGTTGGAAGCACTTCCGTTAAAAGCCATTCTGTAATCGTGTCGCTTCTCATTGCCCCTTTTTCCACATTGCAGACCCTGCACACGCTCAGTTGATGCAGTCACGTGTGCAACCTTGCTGATCTGGCCAGACCCTTCCCCGTGTCTGGGGGACGGTAACATGCAGGACAGCAACACCATTGGTGAATGATTGGCCTGTACTGGTGGATTGGGAGGTCGGCCTGCCTGTGGCCAGACCCAAGACCTGACCACCACCAGCCATTTCGCGTCGCTCCCGACTTCTCCCTCCCAGTCAAGTGTCTGCTTGAGCCGGGCTTGGGAACCTCTGCCAGCACCGGTGCTGGGACCCTTGACATTTCAGGATTGCCTCCCTTTACTAGAAATGACCTTGAACCATGGCTTGGCGAATCGTGCTCACTCACTATTCCCCACACACACCGAATCGCTTCTTTTCCCATTTTCAGGACACAGCTGGAAGAACTACGATTGAAGGTCACAAGTTTGCAACGGAAGAGATTGGACTGCTCCCTTTTGACATTGCGGCCTCATTCATCCTCCTGGCTCCCCACCACATCATGGTAGGTGTGTGTGAGTGTCAACTTCAGAAGCACAGCAAAGGGACTTGCATTTATGAAGGGCATTGGTTAGATCACAGTTGGAGTGTTGTTTTTTTTATTCATTCACAGAATGTGGGCGTCGCTGGCAAGGCCAGCATTTATTGCCCATCCCTAATTGCCCTTGAGAAGGTGGTGGTGAGCCGCCTTCTTGAACCGCTGCAGTCCGTGCAGTGAAGGTACTTCCACAGTGCTGTTGGGGAGGGAGTTCCAGGATTTTGACCCAGCGACGATGAAGGATCGGCGATATACTTCTAAGTCAGGATGGTGTGTGACTTGGAGGGGAACTTGGAGGTGGTGGTGTTCCCATGCGCCTGCTGCCCTTGTCCTTCTAGGTGGTAGAGGTCGTGGGTTTGGGCGGTGCTGTTGAAAAAGCCTTGGCGAGTTGCTGCAGTGCATCTTGTAGATGGTACACACTGCAGCCACGGTACGCCGGTGGTGGAGGGAGTGAATGTTTAAGGTGGGATGCCGATCAAGCGAGCTGCTTTGTCTTGGATGGTGTCGAGCTTCTTGAGAGTTGTTGGAGCTGCACTCATCCAGGCAAGTGGAGAGTATTCCATCGCACTCCTTACTTGTGCCTTGTAGATGGTGGAAAGGCTTTGGGAAGTCAGGAGGCGAATTACTCGGTGCAGAATACCTAGCCTCTGACCTGCTCTTGTAGCCACAGTATTTATGTGGCTGGTCCAGTTATGTTTCTGGTCAACGGTGACCCCCAGGATGTTGATGTTGGGGGATTCAGCGATGGTAATGCTATTTAATGTCAAGGGGAGGTGGTAAGACTCTCTCTTGTTGGAGATAGTCATTGCCTGGCACTTGTGTGGCACAAATGTTACTTGCCACTTACCAGCCCAAGCCTGAATGTTGTCCAGGTCTTACTGCATGCGGGCACAGACTACTCCATTATCTGAGGAGTTGTGAATGGAACTAAACACTGCAATAATCAGGGAACATCCCCACTTCTGACCTTATGTTGGAGGGAAGGTCATTGATGAAGCAGCTGATGATGGTTGGGCCTAGGACACTGCCCTGAGGAACTCCTGCAGCGATGTCCTGGGGCTGTGATGATTGGCCTCCAACAGCCACAACCATCTTCCTTTGTGCTAGGTATGACTCCAGCCAGTGGAGCGTTTTCCCCCCGATTCCTATTGACTTCAGTTTTACTAGGGCTCCTTGATGCCCCACTCGGTCAAATGCTGCCTTGATTCCAAGGGCAGTCACTCTCACCTCACCTCTGGAATTCAGCTCTTTTGTCCATGTTTGGACCAAGGCTGTAATGAGGTCGGGAGCTGAGTGGTCCTGGCAAAACCCAAACTGGGCATCAGTGAGCAGGTTATTGGTAAGTGCCGCTTGATAGCATTGTCGGCAACACCTTCCATCACTTTGCTGATGATTGAGAGTAGACTGATAAGGCGGTAATTGGCCGGATTGGATTTGTCCTGCTTTTTGTGGACAGGACATAACCTGGGCAATTTTCCACTTTGTTGGGTAGATGCCAGTGTTATAGCTGTACTGGAACTGCTTGGCTAGAGGTGCAGCTAGTTCTGGAGCACAAGTCTTCAGCACTGCAGCCGGGATGTTGTTGGGGCCCATAGCCTTTGCTGTATCCAGTGCGCTCAGCCATTTCTTGATATCACGTGGAGTGAATCGAATTGGCTGAAGACTGACTTCTGTGATGGTGGGGACCTCAGGAGGAGGCCGATATGGATCATCCACTCGGCACTTCTGGCTGAAGATGGTTGCAAACGCTTCAGCTTTGTCTTTTGCACTCACGTGCTGGGCTCCACCATCATTGAGGATGGGGATATTCATGGAGCCTCCTCCTCCCGTTAGTAGTTTAATGGTCCACCACCATTCACGACTGATGCGGCAGGACTGCAGAGCTTTGATCTGATCCGTTGATTGTGGAATTGATTAGCTCTGTCTATTAGCATGCTGCTTCCACTGTTTAGCATGCATGTAGTCCTGTGTTGCAGCTTCACCAGGTCGGCACCTTGTTTTTTAGGTACGCCTGGTGCTGCTCCTGGCGTGCTCTTCTACACTCCTCATTGAACCTGTTATGTGATTGAGTACCACTCTCTCTGGTTTGTTATTTCACCTAATCAACTCTTTCCTGTCTATATTCTATTATCCCGCTTGTCATCAGTCCCCCCTGTTTATATACTATTCCACTGTTCCGTTATGTTATATTACATTATCCCACTTTCCCTGTTTGTATTGTATTATCTGTTTGTTTCCTACATTGCAACAGTGACTCCACTTCAAAAAGTACTTCTTTATTTCTTTTCTTTTATCTCACTCAGTGTTGCTCTCCATAGAGAGGAGTAACCCATCAAAGCTCACTCCGAAACATGGCACCATTCAAAATGGATTCTCAGAAGAACTACCCAAAGGAAGCTGGGAACCGTGCTGAGATTAGTGGCCAGTGTTGAAGCAGGGTAGGCTGTGAACTGGAGATGTTGACTTGATGGTGTGCCTTTATATTTTCCAGGCCAGGGCTATCTTTGTTATGGTTTTACTGGCTAATATCATCATAATCGTCACCTTCCGATACCAAAGGAAACCACAGCTTAAAGGCAAGTTCAGTTTTTTGCGTTCGATACTAAATACTGTTAAAAATGTTGGTTATGTTCAGTCGTTCTCAGTTGGGCCATGCGTGGAGCACTTTGGTGTGGAGAAGTACTCTTTATTTCTAAACGGGATAAACGCTACAAGAGAAAGTCCATCTGTGGCTCCCTCTAGCTTAGTGAGTGTGTCCAGTGAGCTTTATACACTCGGGGGTTGGGGGGTCCTTTTAATTATGGGCGATGGTGTAAAAGGGATGTTAGGTAGGATTACCAACTCTGGTCGGACCTATTCCTGGAGGTCTCATCACATGACCTCCGGCCTCCAACTGCCCCCCCCCCCCCACTCTCCCCATTGGTTGCCCAACACGTCCATCCTCACGGTACCCCACCTTCCCGCAACCAATCGGAAAGCGAACAGACTCTTCCTTACCCAATTGACAGGCAAGAATCATCCAATCAAACAACCTTTTTTCCCATCTCGGATATATTTATTACTAATAACCAAAGTGTTCAAATTACAGTCGGAGAGGCAGTTGGGAATGCTACAATTAGCCTCAGCACCCAGGGCCAGAGAAAGGGGCGAATCGACCAGGATTTCCTGCCCCTTATGCCTATCCAGCGATCCTGGTTAAACAGTGTGTGTGTGTGGAGGATAAGATCGGACTCGGCTGCAATTCCTCCTCCCCCCCCCCCCCCCCCCCATGATCAAATATCTCACCAATACTTACTATTGAAGCTCACGCCTGATGAAGAGCCAGTTGGATGGAGTACTAGAGGCTGCTCTGTGTCTGTAGAACAGTACTTCAGCCAGTGGCTCGTAGGATGAGGGAAAAATATTAGCGGAGAATGCGAGTTCAAAAAGACTCAGAAAAATAAGAAAACATCCGAAGCCGAAGCGAGATTAAGATAATTTTTTTACGCAGTGAGTTGTTGTGATCTGGAATGCTCTGCCTGAAAGGGCGGTGGAAGCAGATTCAATAGTAACTTTCACAAGGGAATTAGATAAATACTTGAAAAGTTAAAGTTTGCAGGGCTATGGGGAAAGAGCAGGGCAGTGGGACTAATGGATAGCTCTTTCAAAGAGCCAACACAGGCACGATGGGCCGAATGGCGGCCTCCTTCTGTGCTGGATGATTCTATGACGTTCTCTTTTTTAAAAAAAATTTTTTTTAATTGCCTTAATTTCTTGTAAAATAGTTTCAATCTCTTTTCCCCTCCAGAGAGTCCTGGTTTCTTCACTCTGACAATTTTTTCATTTCATGTGTTCAGTAAGACGAGCATATTCTACTATCCTGTGCTGCTGTTCACTTGCTACACAGCTGTGGGTGAGTATTTAACACTCAGTATTTATCTGTTATCCCCAATAGCGCCTCAGGATTCATTCACAACCTGTCGGCTGGTTTATTCCGTATTTTAACAAGTCCTGTTGGATTTCTTTTTAAACAAGTGGTGCAGTGTTGTCATGGCGACATTGCCTCCACTATGTTTGATTGGAAGAGCTTTAGGAGCATTCTTTCTCCTTGCCCTGCCCCACTTTCTGTTGAATCAGTTGTTTTCTTTTCCGCTCCGCTCTCTTCCCACACCATGCAGCTAGGGTTGCCAACTGTAGCTGGATGTATTCCTGGAGATATCACATGACTTCCCACCTCCAACAGCTCCCGCCATTGGTCGTCCGACATGTCCATCCTCGCGGAGCCCTGCCTCCCCACACCAATTGGAAAACAAACAAACTCTTCATTACCCAATTGGGCGATTCTTAACTGTCGGTTGAACAGCCTTTTTTCCCCCATCTCCAATGTTTTTATAACTAATGAACAAAAATGTTCCGAGAAAATGGGGGGGGGAAAAAAAATCACAATTTTTGTTAATGCACCCATGATTTTTCTCCTGGTTTGTTTGCAGCGCAGATCAATCTTCAATTCCTGGAGACTCCAGGACATTCCTGGAGGGTTGGCAACCCCTACGTGCATCCCCCAACGGAGTGGGTAACAGAGAATATGTGGCACTGCCATTCTAGTGCGGGAGGTGGATGAAGTAGCCTGGAATGACCCACCCTCCAGTGTTGTCCACTTCATGCCTCCCTATCTCTGAAACCTCCTCCAGCCCCTACAACCCTCCCAGATCTCTGCGCTCCTCCAATTCTGGCCTCTTGAAGCATCTCCGATTTCTTTAGCTCTACCGTTGGCGGCCGTGCCTTCAGCTGCCGAGGCTCTAAGCTGGAATTCCCTCCCTAACCCTCTCTACTTCTCTCCCCTCCTTTATGTTGCTCGTTAAAACCTACCTCTTTGACCAAGCTTTTGGTCACCTGTCCTAATATCTCCTCCTTTGGCTCGGTGTCAGATTTTTGTCTGATTACACTCCTGTGAAGTGGCTTGGGCCGTTTTATTATGTTCAAGGCGCTATATAAATGCAAGTTACTGTTGCTGTTGCTGCTGATGCCACACAGTGCATCTCCAAAGCTCAGGGTCTGACCACTCTTGTATGCCAATCTAACACATTTTTGTGATTCGTGTTAAACTCTACTTAACAGCCCATTTATTATCATTTATCACATTAGATATAATTTAGAAGATGTAAACCATTTTCAAGAGGGGGAGAGACGAAATAAAGTGAAGATTACAAAGCAAACAAAACACTTATAATCATCCAGTTCAGGTCTGTGGAAGATCAGATGTGAATTGTAAAAAAGTTTTATTAGACAGAAACCTTTTGCTAAGTTTGATTGGATCCTTTCTTCCCTCACACCTTGCCACTTAAATCATACAGTCGCAAACATGAGGGAAATGTGACTGATTGCTAGAAATACATTATCAAGTTGGAGCCTTGCCTTGTGTTCAATGAAGCGGTACTGTGACCCATCCTGTACTTTCTTTGTATAGAAATTGAACAAAGGTAAAAGCCCATCATTTGTTCCCTCTGATATTTGTATTTTTCACAAAGGTGAGAGACTGGTGTAGAGGGGAATGTTTCCACGCCTCCCCCGATTCCATTTTTGAGCCCAGTGCCAACATCAAGCAGAGGTTGGATGTAAAATCTTTGACATTCACTTTTTCCATGTTGCAGGGCCCTGGTTCATCGGTGAGGTGATAGACGGCCAGTTTGGAGCCTGCTTTGTCTTTGGTATTGTAGTGGACGGTCACTTCTTGGAGGGCAGCCTGACTTTCTTCATTGGAATCCTTCAGGTAAATGGTCAGGTAACGGTTCACAATATCCCCTCAAACACTGCACCGATTGGCTCCATCTACATTTAACAGAAAAGCAAAACACTGCGGATGCTAGAAATCTGAAATAAAAACAGAAAATGCTGGAAATACGCAGCAGGTCAGGCAGCATCTGTGGAGAGAGAAACAGAGTTAACGCGTCAGGTCGGCGAGTCAGAACTGACGAAAGGTCATCCAACTGAAACGTTAAATGTTTCTCTCTCCACAGATTCTGCCTGACCTGCTGAGTATTCCCAGCATTTTCTGTTACATGTTGTGTAGCATTGATCCAATATTAAAAGTGTTGTGTGTTTGTGTGTTGCATGGTTTTGATAGAGTAAATAATAAGAAACTCTTTCCAGTTTAAAATACCTGGAAATAAAAAGCTGGTATCGGTAAAAGTGACCATGTAGCTGTTGGACTGTTGTAAAAAAAAAAACTGGTTCACTAATGTCCTTTAGGGAAGGAAACCTGCCATCCTTACCCGGTCTGGCCTATATGCACAGCGACTGAAGTGGCCTAGCAAGACATTCAGTTGTATCAAGAAAGTGGTGGACCACCACCTTTCCAGCATCTCACTCCAGCAGGAGCAGCTGGATAGCAATGGGGACGGATATCTTCTCTTCTGTGATGAAGCGCAGAGTCGCAGAGAACAACCTTGCTGCCTTTGACCAGAGTAATCTCACTGTGGGCAGAACAGGACCCAGAGTTGAGATTCAGACAGGAAGTTGTGGGAGAGCCGGGAGGTGATGCTTTCGGGACCCAGGAGAGGGTGAGAAATGGGAAAGTAGCTGGAGAAGACTAGTGCTGGTCTGGGATCACTCCTCCGTATCCATTCTCCCTACTAATCCACCGCTTTAATCTCCAACAGGCAATGTCCCCTTTTAATGCTATATTTAATTTTTTCCCCCCTTTTCTTCATCCAGCTGACATTTTTTAACATTCCGCTGATCTGCTACCTGTGCTGGTGTCTGCTCCTTCGCTGTCGAGGGGCCTGCTTTCGGTCGCACGTCAAGTACACGGGGTGGATCCGCACCGTCCCAATGCACCTCTTCATGGCTGCGCTTCTCCTGTGGCAAGTCTATGGCAGCTACATCCTGCTGGTAACCTACGGCACGGCTGCCTTCTTCCTGTCTCCGGTGAGGACGTGGTCGGTGCTCTTGGCCCTGGGCCTTGTGTACAAGGCCTGGACTCTCAACAACTCCTCCTTCAGAACGTTTAAAGCCGAACTGAAGAACTGCCCTTACTCCTGATGGCCTTTTGAGGACAGCCCAAGAGCTGAACACACAGCGATCGAACATCGCGACTCCCAGTCACATTTCTCAACCAAATCTCTCAAGACCTCTGAATTCACGTGGGTGACTGAAGACAAATGCCATCAAATTATTTGTTCCATTACCCTCCTCCTTAAAAAAAAAAATTACTCCAACACGCTGCAACAGGGAAAACAACTGCAAATCTACTTGAATGCACATGGAGATGATACTTGAGAGGGAGACTGGTAGAAGCAGCTAACATTTTACCTCATTGTCACACCAAGTATCTTTTTGGTTTACAGTGCTCCTGCTGGTGGGAAGCTGAGGGGTGTGTGTGTGTGTGTGTGGTGCCCTCTAGCGATGGAAAATGCATTGCTTGCTTTCCACAGATATTCCTTCACTACAGGACTTTAGCGTGGTTCTACAAAAGCAGCTGCTGTTGTCCTTGCATTGGTTTTCAAGAACAATTTGCGACACGGAAAGCACAGGAGGTCCTTTGAAGAGCGAGGGGTGTTGAACACAATGTTTTACACAAATATTCTGAAACTTTTTTTTTTGTCACACTGTAATTCTTACTTCTGATTAATTTAATTTTAAAAACTGATTCAATTTCGTGAGACGAAAGCAAAACACTGCGGATGCTGGAAATCTGAAATAAAAACAGAAACTGTGGGAAATACTCAGCAGGTCAGGCAGCATCTGTGAAAGGTCTTCGACCTGAAACGTTAACTCTGTTTCTCTCCCTGTACTGAGGGAGCACTGCACTGTCGGAGGTGCCGTCTTTCGGATGAGAAGTTAAATCGAAGCCCCCACTGCTCTTTCAGGTGGATGTAAGATTCCTAGGCACTGTTTTGAAGAGCAGGGGGAGTTCTCCCCGGAAACCTGGCCAATATTTATCCCTCAACCAACACCTAAAAACAGATTATCTGGTCGTCATCACATTGCTGTCTGTGGGAGCTTGCTGTGCGCAAATTGGCTGCCGTGTTTCCTACATTACAACAGTGACTATACTTCAAAAGTACTTCATTGACTGTAAAAGCACTTTGGGACGTCTGGTGGTCGTGAAAGGTGCTATAGAAATGCAAGTCTTTTTTTTTTCTCCAGAGCTGCTGCCTAACGCGCTGAGTGTTTCTGGCATTTTCTATTATTTTTAATTTGGTGAGTTTATCTTGGGTGACTATTATAATCATAAAAGGTAAAGAATCCTTTAAACAATTTGCAAAATTACTATCCAGCGAAGCAACGAATCAGAACTCCTACAGTCTGGGAACACTATTGCAGAGTTCAAATGCATTTTGAGCACAAAAGGTGAATCACCTGGGCCTTCCTGCATGGAAGGAGTTCCTGTTTACAGTTTAGTGTGAGTGGATGTTGCTTGTCATACAGGAACACATTTTGAAAAAATAAATGCCAAAATGCAGTTTAGATGTTGTCAAACCCAGTATAAAACATCCATGTCTCGTCTACTTCATTGCTGTGCTTTTAGTAACAACTTGTATTTATATAGCGCCTTTAATGTAGTAAAACGTCCCAAGACGCTTCACAGGAGCGTAATCGGACAACAATTGACACCGAGCCACAGAAGGAGATATTAGGACAGATGAAGGTTTTAAGGAGCGTCTTAAAGGAGGAGGGAGAGGTTTAGGGAGGGAATTCCAGAGCTTGGGGCCGAGGCAGCTGAAGGCACGGCCGCCAGTGGTGAGGCGAAGGAAATCCGCGATGGACAAGAGGAATGCAGGGTTACAGAACAGGTCACGACAGCTACCAAATGTTATCAAAACTTCTCTCACAATGGGATCTGAAAATTGTACAGTCAATGAAGAATTCATTTCCATTAACAATTTAAATATAGAAGGGCACCATTCCCTTGTATCACTAGCGGGGCGGGCAGCTGATGCCATCATTCTGGAACTTGCTTGAAATGCTGTAGGATAGGGAATAAAAACTGGATCTTTTCCCCGTGCTGGACAACAGGATGTGGAAAAGGGCATTTCTACCTGTAGATTGCAAAGGACAGTATGTAATTGTACTATTGAGAGATTATATAAGTTATTAGTTTGGGACGTACAGTTTTAAGTTTTTCCTTTAGGTTTTGCTGTAGTTAAAAACCATCTGACGATTTATTTATGCATCTTGATAAAGTTACCATTTGCCCTGCCCATTGCCAAGCAGCTTTTCTCATTCTCTGCCCCCTCCCCTCCCCTCCCCAAATCCTCTGATGCCTCCCTGTCCAGTTTACCTTCACAGCCAGTGGGACGCGTGGCTGGCTCTCCCTTTATTCCGAGTTTGCGCTTGGGAGGTGTGGGGCAGGGCGAGTGGTCGTCCCTGGTCTCTAATACCCGGGCCCCTTCTCCCCGCAAGATTTCACAAACAGCGTGTGGGGAAGGAGAATAATTCACAAACAAATTCGCAGTGAGGGGAGGAAAGTATTTACCACGTGGTAGTGAGAGCACTGATTATTAATGCTGACATGTCACGCTGTGGTGTACGTTTTCTCTGGCAAGTGACGTGTTGTGAGACAGCCAGTAAATTAATACACTTGCTGTGTGTAGCGTGCTTTGTTGTCCCAGTACTGCAATGTTCCACATAAAGCCCTGTGGCAGAGACAATGCCAGTTCATAACTGATGGGAGACAGAGCTCTGATTTCTGAAGTGCAATTTTTAACTTTGCGATAAATAGGTTGCGTAGACTAGGCTTGTATTCCCTTGAGTACAGAGGATTAAGGGGTGATCTGATTGAGGTGTTTGATTAAAGGATTTGATAGGGTAGATAGAGAGAAACTATTTCCTCTGGTGGGAGTGTCCAGAACAAGGGGGCATAACCTTAAAATTAGAGTGAGGCTGTTCAGGGCTGATGTCAGGAAGCACATCTTCACACAAAGGGTAGTGGAAATCTGGAACTCTCTCCCTCAACAAGCTATTGTGGTTGAGGGTCAATTGAAAATTTCAAAACTGAGATTGATAGATTTTTGTTGGGTAAAGGTATTCAGGGTTACGGAACCAAGGTGGGTATATGGAGTTAAGATACAGATCAGTCATGATCTAATTGAATGGCAGAACAGGCTCGAGGAGCCGAATGGCTTCCTGCTGTTCCTATGAATCGTGCACATGTATAGTATATTAAAATCCTTATGGTGTGTGACACCTCTATTAAAATCAAGGGGCGAGGCTGTAAATCACTCCCAGTCCATTGAAATCTTCGTCAACACCCCTTATTTGCTCCAGCGATTGTGGCGTTTTTTAAAAAACCTCCCATTCCGAGGCAGCCTGTCATGCTGTAAAAGGAACAAACAAGGACAAAAAACACCCAAAATGCTGCGGCTGCTGGAAATCTGAAATAAAAACAAGATGAGAGTGCATTGACCTGAAACGTTAACCCTGTGTGTCTGTCTCTCCACACGAGTGTTTCCAGCATCTTTTGTGCTTTTTTTAATTACAGCTAAAAGACGCTCTGATCCAACGAAAAATGAAGGCTATCTAATTGCCCCTGCCTATGCTTTCTCTAACACATGCTTGTCGCTCACTGGACAAGTAGGATAAGGAACTTGCTGCGTGCAAAATATCAGGGTCAAATCCCATTCCATGCTACAGCAAGTTTGAGAGGCAATAAATTACCCAATGCATGGTTTTAAAATCCAACTTTGAAAAAAGTCCCATATTTTTAAAAGATATGTGAGTCATATGAAAATGCAGCCTCCAAAGATCTTGTTTTGAACTGTACTGACATGAGGTACTTTCCAAGAATGTACAGGAACATTTAATTCAGTGTGAAATGTTCATTTTAACTTCCAAGGTCATCCGTTGGCATAGCTACCACAGCTAAAGGGAGTTGTGGCTCAGACTTATATTATCAATTCATGAAAGAACTAACAGTCATGAACGGTGGAAAGAGGTTGGGGGGAGGGGAGGAGTCGAGCCAGTCCAACAGTAACCAATTTGGGGAATATAATTCCACATGAAAATTTATGTGCTCCAGACAGCGCAGGGGGAAACCAGAGGAGAGATTTAAACTCCAGACAGCGCAGGGGGAAACCAGAGGAAAGATTTAGAAATGCAATTGCATTCACCTATTCTACTTACAACCCTTTAAAACACTCTGCTATTTCCCTCCCCAAACACAAGGCTTTCACCTTGACAATCAAAACATGGCCAAGAATACAGGGCGTCATTAAGCAAATCTAGTTTTCTTCTCCGGTTCCACCCAACAGCAGAAGGAAGAACAAACTATTTGTACAGCACCTTTCATGTCCCCAAGATATCCCAAAGTCCTTCAATCTACAAATTACTTTTGAAATGCAGTTGTAGTTTTGTAAGCTCGTTGAGGGGTTTTGATAGAGCAAGTAGTGAGAAACTATTTCCTCTGGCAAGTGGGTCAGGTAAACAGGTTACAGATTTAAAATAATTGGCAGAAGAACTAGAGAGGAGATGAGGGGAATTTTTTTTCACAGAGCATTGTTGTGACCTGGAACGCACTGCCTGACAGGGTGGTGGAATCAGATTCCATAGGAACTTTCAAACTGCAATTGGCCGTGTATTTGAAGAGGACTAATTTGCAGGGTTATGGTGAAATAGCTGGACTGAGACTAAATTGGACAGCTCTTTCAAAGAGCCGGCACAGGGTATAGGGAGCAGCATTGTAAAGTTTGCAGATGATACAAAACTTGGCAAAGTAGTAGATCATGATGAGGACAGTTATAGGTTTCAGGATCACAGACAGGATGGTGAAATGGGCAGAAGGAAGGCAGATGGAGTTCAATGCAGAGAATTGTGAAGTGATGCACTTTGGGAGGACTAATACGAAAAGGCAGTATAGTATAAATGGCACGATTTTGAGAAGTGTAGATGAACAGAGAGACCTTGGAGTCCATATACACAAATCCTTAAAGGTGGCAGGGCAAGTTGAGAAGGTGGTTAAAAAAGCATATGTGTTACTTGGGTTTATAAATAGAGGCCTAGAATATAAAAGCAGAGATCATGCTAGAACTTTATAAATCACTGGTTAGGCCTCAGCTGGAGTATTGTGGACAATCCTGGGCACCACACTTCAGGAAAGATGGAAAGACCTCAGGAAGGGTACAGAGGTGGTTTACCAGGATGTTACCAGGGATAAGGGACTTCAGTTATGAGGAGAGGTTGGAAAAGTTCAGACTGTTCTCCTTGGAACAGAGAAGGTTAAGAGGGGACCTAATAGAGGTTTAGATAGAGAAAAACTATTCCCTCGGGTGAGTGGGTCAATAACCAGAGGTCATGGATTCAAAATCATTGGGAAAAGATCTGGAGGGGAGATGAGGAGAAATTTTTTCAGTCAGACCTGAAAAGGTGGTGGAAGCTGATTCCATAAATAATTTTAAAACAGAGTTGGACAGGGTACTGGAGGATGAGGAACTTACAGGGTTATGGTCAGAAAGCAGGGATGTAGGACTGAGCACGACTGCTCTTTCAAAGAGGCAGCACAGACACAATGGGCCGAATGGCCTCCTTCTGTGCTGTAAGTTTCTATGATTCTAATATGAATAGTCTAGTCTCTTCATTATTTTAAACACCTCTACCAGATCTCCTTGGAGTCCAAGCATCTTTACAGTAAATAGACCCAGCTTACTAAACCTAACTGGTTAACTTAAGCTGGATATCATTCTCGTGATCCTCTTCTGAACCTTTTCCAAAGCCTATATATCACCCACCATGTGAGGGGATTTATCTGGACCATATTCTAAGTGAGGCCTAACCAAAGTCTTACAAGGACAATATGGTGATTTTTTAAAAAAATCTTATACTGAATCTTCCTAGCAATGCAACCTAATACCTTGGATATTGTTTCATGGCTCTGCTTGTGAACCGTAAGAGAATGATGTACAATACCAAGATCTTTTTCTTTCTGAACAGACTTCAGTTCTGTATGCTGTAGGGTACAAGTACTGTATACTGGCTGTTGATCCTATGCACGTACATAACACTACATTTATCGAAGTTAAATACCATTGGCCAAATGTGGGCCTATTCCCCCATCCCATTTTGCTGTAGTTTATTCACATCCACAGTCCCAACACTCTCACAAATCTTATCATCCGCAAACTTGCTGACTATTCCCCCAACGCCTAAATCCAGATCATTAATGAAGATCGACAACAACTTGCATTTATAGCACCTTTCTTGGAATCATAGATTCATTTTTGCTCCCTAAAACTCTCTGCCTAACAACCGCTCTCTCCTCCTTTAAGACGCTCCCTAAAACCTACCTCTTTGAGCAAGCTGTTGGTCACCTGCCCTAACAGGCCATAATTTGCTGTAGTAGGGCATCTAACCGCGTTTAACCATTTAACGCGGCAAAATGTCCCACGGCGCTACACAGGAATGTTATTAGCCAAAACTTGACAGAACCAAAGGAGGAGACTGGGGCAGAATTTGCTATCAAAATAATTGTGAGGCTAATAGAGCTTGCCGTTATTTATGCACAAATGGTACAGTAACTTCAGCATAGGGCAGATGTGCGGATATCCAAAAATTGCTGTCTGAGATGCGCTGCTCCGCTGTTAGCTTTAGCTTCGTGCAAACGACATCTCGCTTCTGGTGCACCATTGACGTGCATCGAATGGCATGAAGTTGCTGTACTCGCGCGGTAGATACGAACTAAAGTCGCCACAGAAGTTAAGTCTTGTCCATTCCAGTCTAAATACCCTTATGACGATGTGATAATTATTCATTACTGCCAATCAACCTCTCTGGCACTGAAAATTAACTATTACAAGTGTGGAGTCTCATTCCTTCAGGTTTTAATTGTTGTAGATTTTTTTTAAATGTCACATTTCAAATTTAAAAATGTTTTTGTTTCCTTTTTCTCCTCTCTTAATCCAATCTTTCTTTCCCTCACTTTTTTTCTCTTTCTATACCTGATTTAATATTGAATTCACCCACTCTAACTTACACTTCCTTCTCAGTCCTTGGGCTGGTTGTTTCACAATTCTTCAATCTGATTGGTTAAGGAGGTACACTGTTACTTGTCCTGTTTACTCACTTTATCAGCTCGCACTTTCAGCAACTTGCCACGCAAAAAATTTAAAAACCTAAACATGCAAGGGCAAGTCTAACTAATGGCAGATGTGGTTAGATGCCCTGCCACAGCAAATTATGGCCCATTAAGACAAGTGATCAACAGCTTGGTCAAAGAGGTATGTTTTAAGGAGGGCCTTAAACGGAGGAGAGGGAGGTAGAGGGGTTTAGGGAGTAAAAAGCAACAGCACTAACACTAATCCCTGCAGGACACCACTGGTAACCGGAATCCTAGCAGATCCACACCCATTAATGACCACTGTAGCAATTGCCCACCAATCTCACAGCGAGTGCTGCATCCCGTCAAGATGTGAAATCTTTCTAAGATGGTAAACTCTGGCCCTGTCTACCTTTTCTGATGGCACTATTCAAAGAACAGGGATGCATCCTGGCCAACATTCCACCCTTAAATCCACCAACACCACCCATTTGGTGTTTGTATAATCTTGCTGTGCTCAAACTGCTTGTTGTTTGTACAAACAGTAACATTTGCACTTCAGACTTAATTGACTGATTGTGCAGAGCTTTGGGACATCCTGCAGATGCGATGAGGCACTAGATAAATACAAGTTCTTTTATCGTTACACCTTTCAAGTCCCTGTGCCCAACTGTAAATGCAGTTATTAACAAGCAAACTAAATCAAAACCGCCAAAACATGCTCAAGCCCAGCCTTCTGCACTCTGTCATACCAATAGCCTACAATAACCCTCCTGATTCAATCAAGAACCAAAGAGTAATTGGTATATTAAGGACAAGCAGCACAGTAGATGTCTTGCAAAAGACTACATGCTTCAGTTAAGCTATTAAACCAAGAACCCAGATTCCTTTAAATGAACATTACACAGAACAAGAAACATCGACTATATAAAAAGGCACTGCACAACTTTCACTACAAAGCAATTATTGGACTTACAAGCCTAGACCAGAAAGCCCAGCATCCCCGCAGTATCTGATGCATTACCGAGAGGTTGTCGGAAAGTTAGGTATATCGCCAAGAGATTGAGGGGAAGTGGTAATGTAATGTACGTTGTGAGCCGTTAGAACACGAGGGTGTCAAAGAGTTCTCAGTGACCCTGCAGATGCTGAATCTTAAACTAATTTGCCTGCACGAAGTCCAGCTGCCCCACTGCTTGCAATATCCAACTGCACAAACCCTTATACAGAGTGCAATAGCCCCATTTATAAACATTTAAGAAAATCAAACTGTCTACTGACCATGGATATTTTCTAAAGTCATAGGTTTTGCCTTTTTACAAAATTAGATAAATCGACAAGCAAGGTCATTCAGCCCATCTTTACCTTTCTCCTCACTCTCCCCCCCTACCCCCCCGATTTCACATTTGTCCAGAAATCAGCTTCAGACTTCCCCCAAACTTTTAAAACAATCTACTACAAGAGAACTTTCTATTTTTGAAAAAAAGGAGTTTAAGTGATTAGGGACAGCAGCGTCTCATTCACTTGCTGCCTGCTACACTCACCTGCTGGTTACACTGGGTATGGTCACCCAATTTGACAGAGGAGGCCTGCAGTCTTCTAATCACTGCCAGTGTGAGTACATGAAAATTAAGTTCACAGAAAACAGCATCAACTCTCCCGACCAATGCCACGTGCATATGTAATATTTAGGAACAACACATCAAAAAATATTGCAAATAAAAACTGAAATGCAGGAACTACACAGGTCAGTCATCGTCTGAGAGCGGCATCAATCCCTAGCTCTGTGGAACCTGCATCGGAATCATTCCAATGAAGGATCCCGTCTGAAACTTTAACCTATCTTTCTCTTTCAGATGCTGACTGACCTGGGGCGAGTTTCCAGTATTTTCTGTTTCTATTACAGATACAATATCTCAGAGTTTAAGGGATATTGATAAATCGTTTAGTTTAACTCCTCCAGATTATATCAGATGAATCGCCAGTTTATGTGCTACCCTAAAAATAATGAATTTCCCAGACAGAAAGTATGGGAAAATCTGATTAAAGAAAGAACTTGCGTTTATATAGAGCATTTCACAACCTCAGGATGTCCCAAAATGTGACTTGCCAGTGATTTGAGAGCATAAGCCACTACCATAGAGCTAATGAGAGACCCCCAGCTATGTGGAGATATGTCCTTTTATAATACTGAGAAACCCCTTTAAACAATGTGCATCCCTATCACAGCAAGAAAGAATGAACTTGTATTTCTAAAGCGCCTTTCACGACATCAGGAGATCCCAAAGTGTTTTACAGCCAATGAAGTACTTTTGACGTATAGTCACTATTGTAATGTTGGAAACGCGGCAGCCAATTTGCACACAGCAAGCTCCCACAAACAGCAATGAGATCATAACCCAATAATCCGTTTTTTGGTGTTGGTTGAGGGATAAATATTGGTCAGGACACCGGGGAGAACTCCCCTGCTCTTCTTCAAATAGTGCCATGGGATCTTTTAAGGCCACCTGAGAGGGCAGACGGGGCCTTGATTTAACGTCTCATCTGAAAGACGGCACCTCCGACAGTGCAGCATTCCCTCAGCACTGCACTGGAGTGTCAGCCTAGATTATGTGCTCAAGTCTCTGGAGTGGGACTTTGAACACACAACCTTCTGACTCAGATGCGAGAGTGCTACCCACTAAACTTATCAGAAAAACACAAACGTTTAATAGGAAGCTCTGAGGGCTGTGTGTGTAAATGCATCCTGCAATTTGACAAGGAGACCAGAATAATCGCCCAGGTCAGAAACGGGTCTGGACTGAGTCAGGGATCGGAGCTGGGCCAGTTGGCCTCATCAGGCCTGGGCCAGGGTCAGGGACAGAGATTCAACAATCAGACTATTTTTGCGATAGCAAAATACTGCGGATGCTGGAAATCCGAAATAACAACAGAAAACGCTGGAAAAACTCAGCAGGCCAGGCAGCATCCGTGGAGAGAGAAACAGAGTTAACGTTTCAGGTCGAAATCCTTCGCCAGAACCGGAAAAAAAGCAGGAAAAGGGATAGATTTTAAAGCAAGTTAGGGGCTGGGAAAGGGGGAGGGGATGAAAGAACAAAAGGGAAGTTCAGTGATAGGATAGAAAGCAGGAGAGATTAAGAGATATTGAGAGACATTAAGAGATATTCAAGGCAAGAGGAGGTGGTGATGGGACAGGTTAAGGAACAAAGGATGGCTCTAGATGGAGTGTGAATGGCGCTGGCAGAATGAAGGACAGCTGCCATGTGTGCCATCAGACTATTTTTGTCTGATTACACTCCTGCGAAGCACCTTGGGACGTTTTACTACTTTAAAAGGGTGCTATATAAATGCAAGTTATTGTTGGGCGTTGAGCACAACACATTTGACTATTTTCCAAGGCAGCATTCTGTTTTACTGACTGAGAACGGGTTTTGTTGGGTTTCCTCTCGCTGACTACTCAGTCTCAGTGCGAACTGCTGCTGTTAAACAACTGTGCAGTCATACACCAGGCTGAACAAACACCAGTTAAGAGTGGCATGAAATGTGTGGAATGTTACCGCCGGTCTAATGAATAAAACATCCGGATCTCCAGCTGCTGTACTTGTACCAGCTCACGGAAAATAAAACTACCTTTGGGGCGACTCTATAGACAATATTAGTTACCATAGTTACAGGGGAAAAAAACACACCTTTGGGAAAGGCCAAACACTACAGAGGCTACTAATAATCCAGGATAACAACAGAAAACGCTGGAAAAACTCAGCAGGCCAGGCAGCATCCGTGGAGAGAGAAAGAGAGTTAACGTTTCAGGTCGATGACCTTTCGTCAGAACTGTGAAGAGCCGGAAATCAAATAGATTTAAGGCCAGAGTAAAGCTGGGAAAAGGGGGAGGGGATAAAAGAACAAAGGGGGAGATGAAGAGACATTAAGAGATATGCAAGGCTAGAGGTGGTGTTAATGTGACAGATTAAGGCTGAAAGAAGTGTGAAATCCACTGGCAGAATGAAGGATAGCTGCCAGCTTCTAGGAGGAAAAAAAAGGTGGGGGGGGGCAAATAAAAGGGTGGAAAAAATAAAATATAAATGTGATTGGAGCTGAGGTTATGATCTAAAATTGTTGAACTCGATATTGAATCCAGAGGGCTGTAGCGTGCCTAAACGAAAGATGAGGTGCTGTTCCTCGAGCTTACGCTGCGCTTCCGTGGAACAGTGTAATAGGCCGAGGACGGTGAGGTCAGAGTGGGAGTGAAGCGGTGAATTAAAGCGACAGGCCGCCGGGAGCTCGGGGTCCCCCTTACGGACTGAACGGAGGTGTTCCGCAAAGCGGTCACCCAATCTGCGTTTGGTCTCCCCAATGTAGAGGAGACCACATCGTGAGCAGCGAATACAGTATCCTAAATTGCAGGAAGTACAAGTAAATCGCTGTTTCACCTGGAAGGGGTGTTTGGGGCCCTGGACAGTGGGAAGAGGGGAGGTGTAAGGGCATGTGTTGCATCTCCTGCGCGTGCACGGGAAGGTGCCGGGCGAAGGGGAAGGGGTGCTGGGGGTGGTAGAGGAGTGGACTAGGGTGTCGCGGAGGGAGCGGTCCCTGCGGAATGCTGAAAGGGGAGGTGAGGGGAAGATGTGTTTGGTGGTGGGATCACGCTGGAGGTGGCGGAAATGGCGGAGGATGATCCGTTGAATGTGGAGGCTGGTGGGGTGAAAGGTGAGGACAAGGGGAACCCTATCGTGGTTCCGGGAGGGAGGGGCAGGGGTGAGGGCAGAAGTGCGGGAGATAGAACGGACACGGTCGAGGGCCGTGTCGACCACGGTAGAGGGGAATCCTCGGTTGAGGAAAAAGGAAGACATGTCGGAAGCACTGGTATGGAAGGTGGCATCATCAGAGCAGATGCGGCGGAGACGGAGAAACTGGGAGAATGGAATAGAGTCCTTACAGGAGGCGGGGTGGGAGGAAGTGTAGTCCAGGTAGCTGTGGGAGTCAGTGGGCTTGTAGTGAATGTTAGTCAATAACCTATCCCCAGAGATGGAGATGGAGAAGTCGAGGAAGGGAAGGGAAGAGTCGGAGATGGGCCATGTGAAGGTGAGGGAAGGGTGGAAATTGGAAGCATAGTGAATGAAATGTTCTAGTTCAGGGCGAGAGCAGGAGACGGCACCGATACAGTCATCAATGTACCGGAAAAAGAGGTGAGGGAGGGGACCCGAGTAGGACTGGAACAAAGAGTGTTCCACATATCCCACGAAAAGGCAGGCATAGCTAGGACCCATGCGGGTACCCATAGCAACACCTTTAATTTGGAGGAAATGGGTAGAGTCAAAGGAGAAGTTGTTCAATGTGAGAACAAGTTCAGCCAGGCGGAGGAGGGTGGTGGTGGATGGGGACTGGTTGGGCCTCTGTTCAAGGAAGAAGCGGAGCGCCCTCAGGCCATCCTGGTGGGGAATGGAGGTGTAGAGGGATTGTACGTCCATAGTGAAGAGGAGACGGTTGGGGCCGGGAAACTGGAAACTGTTAAAATGGCGGAGGGCATCGGAAGAGTCGCGGATGTAGGTGGGAAGAGACTGGACAAGGGGAGAAAAAATAGAGTCGAGATAGGAAGAGATAAGTTCCGTGGGGCAAGAACAGGCTGAAACGATGGGTCTACCGGGGCAGTCCTGTTTGTGGATCTTGGGAAGGAGGTAGAAGCGGGCTGTGCGCGGTTGGGGAACTATGAGGTTGGCGGCCGTGGGGGGAAGATCTCCAGAGAAGATGAGGTCAGTGACGGTCTTGGACACGGTGGCTTGATGTTCAGTAGTGGGGTCATGGTCCAGGTGGAGGTAGGAGGAGGTGTCAGAGAGTTGGCGTTCAACTTCCGCTAGGTAGAGGTCGGTTCGCCAAACAACAACAGCGCCACCCTTGTCAGCAGGTTTAATAATCCAGGAGCCTGGACTAATAATCCCGAGAACACAAGTTCAAATCCAACCACGGCAGTTTGAGAATTTGGATTCAGTTTTGTTTTAAATCTAGAAATAAAAAGCTGGCATCAGTAAAAGTGACCTTGAAACATAGAAACATAACATAGAATCTAGGAGCAGGAGTAGGCCATTTGGCCCATCGAGCCTGCTCCACCATTCAATACGATCATGGCTGATCATCCAAATCCAGTACCCTGTCCCTGCTTTAATCCCCACAGTACACATATCCCACCCTACCCCCGTAACCCCACGTATTTAATTCCCCCTAACATATCCCATCCTATCCCCATAACCCCACATATTTAATCCCCCCCTAACACTAAGGGTCAATTTATCATAGCCAAATCAACCTAACCCGCACATTTTTGGACTGTGGGAGGAAACCGGAGCACCCGGAGGAAACCCACGCAGACCCGGCCCCAACCGTCTCCTCTTCACTATGGACGTACAATCCCTCTACACCTCCATTCCCCACCAGGATGGCCTGAGGGCGCTCCGCTTCTTCCTTGAACAGAGGCCCAACCAGTCCCCATCCACCACCACCCTCCTCCGCCTGGCTGAACTTGTTCTCACATTGAACAACTTCTCCTTTGACTCTACCCATTTCCTCCAAATTAAAGGTGTTGCTATGGGTACCCGCATGGGTCCTAGCTATGCCGTCGTATTGTTGTTAAAAACCCAACTGGTTCACTAATGTGTTCAAAATCATGAGGGGTCTGGACAGAGTAGATAGAGGGAAACTGTTCCCATTGGCAGAAGGGTCGAGAACCAGAGGACACAGATTTAAGGTGATTGGCAGAAGAACCAAAGGCGACGTAAGAAAAAACTTTTTTACTCAGTGAGTGGTTAAGATCTGGAATGCACTGCCTGGAAGGGTGGTGGAGGCAGATTCAATTGTGGCTTTCAAAAGGGCGTTGGATAAGTATCTGAAGGAATTTTTTTTTTGCAGGGCTATGGGGAAAGGACGGGGGCGTGGGACTAGCTGAGAGTCGGCACGGGCTCGACGGGCCGAATGGCCTCCTGTGCTGTAACCGTTCTATGAAAAAACCCAACTGGTTCACTGATGTCCTTTAGGGAAGAAAACCTGCCGTCCTTACCCAGTCTGGCTTATATGTGACTCCAGAACCACAGCAGCTGCCCTCTGAACTGGCCTAGCAAGACACTCCGTTGTATCAAACTGCTAGCAGTTGAAGTCGGCGGCTCACCACCACCTTCTCAGGACAACTAGGGATGGGCAATAAACGCAGGCCTTGCCCACATCCCGAGAATGAATAAAGAATAAAGGAAAGGTCACTAAACTGGGGCCAGGTCTTCAGGTCCAATAACTTCACACCGCTGCTGTAGATGGCAGCCCCAAGTAAATGAGGAGGCGGAGCAGGCTCAAGGGGCTGAACGGCCGACTCCTGTTCCTGTGGTCAGGAGCTGCCGAGACCCATTCTGAAGAATTGATTTTCACTGAAGCCTCTAGAAGCAGCACCACCTATAAAGGGACCTTCCCAGCCTTCTGGCATCAATGGGAAGCAAACAGAAAACCCTGCAACTGTTGGAAACCTGCAACAAGAACAGAAAATGCTGGAAATACACAATAGATGTGTTAAGAACAACTTGCATTTATATAGCGCCTTTAAAGCAGCAAAAAGTCCCAAGGTGCTTCACAGGAGCGTTATCAAACAAAAATTGACACCAAGCCAAAGCAGACATTGGGACAAGTGACCAAAAGCTTTGTCTTGGGTAGGTAGGTTTTAAGAAGCGTCTTAAAGGAGGAGAGGTTTACGGAGAGAATTCCAGAGTTCAGGGCCTAGACGGCTGAAGGCACGGCCGCCAAGGGTGGAGCGATTAAAATCGGGGACGATCAAGAGGCCAGAATTGGAGGAGCGCAGAGATCTCGAAGGGTTGTAGGGTTCTCGGAGCCAACAGAGATAGGGAGGGGCGAGGCCATGGAGGGATTGGAACACAAGGATGAGAATTTTAAAATCGAGGCGTTGCTGGGCCAGGAGCCAATGTGGGTCAGCGAGCACAGGGGTGATGGGTGAATGGATTTGGTGCGAGTTAAGACACGGGCAGCAGAGTTTTGGTTGAGCTCAAGTTCATGGAAGGTGGGAGGTCGATCCATGTCAACATTGGAAACAGAAAGCTCAGTTGTTTTGGGTAGAAACAACAACTGGCATTTATAATAGTGCCTTTAACGTAGAAAAACGCCCCAAAAACCTTTCTGGACAGAATCGAATAGGCCTCTCTCTACACAAACCAAACCAGAGGTTAGCAAGAACAACAGGTATAAAGAGGCACAGGGGATGGGAAGAGAGAGAATGCATTAATTCAGGTGATTCTCTGACCCCTTCCAGTCACCAGTGGGGGTGAGACAGTGACAGAGTCCTGATAAAAGGTTCCACAAAATAAGGGTCATATTAAAAAAGGAGAAAATCTGAATGTTTAGTTTTAAATTGGCATACATCACTCCAACACTGAATAGGCATACATCACTCCAACACTGAATAGGCATACATCACTCCAACACTGAATAGGCATACATCACTCCAACACTGAATAGTTTACAAGAGTTTTATTTTAATGTGAACTACTTCTGTACAACAACAGGTGGGGCATTGGGCCTGGGTGCATGCTGGAGTGGGGGATATAGTGTACAAATTATACATTGAATTAGGTTTAGGAGCTGGATTAAGGCCCTTTAGGCCCGTTCGAGCCCTGCTCGGCCTTTCAATACGATCATGGCCTGATTCATCCAAATCCAGTACCCTGTCACTGCTTTATTCCCCACAGTACACTTATCCACCCTACCCCGTAACCCCACGTTTTAATTCCCCTAAACATATCCCATCCTATCCCATAACCCCACATATTTAATCCCCCTAACCAATAAGGGTCAATTTATCATAGCCAAATCAACCTAACCCACACATTTTTGGAACTGCTCCATTAGTAGTGCATCGTCCAGTTTAACTCACTGCCGTCTAATTAAAGATAAAAGGTGGGAGAAACCATCAGTGTCTTCAGTTAATTGTAGCGTCAGGTTCAGTATAACAGCACCAGTCACAACAGCGACGAGAGATGTTGGTGCCCTCGACTATGCCAGTGCCTAGGTTCCTGGGGGTGACTGGGTAGTTTGTTTTATTACCCCTCGGAGACAAGGACAATCTGTTTCCCGATGTTACCTCCTTTCATCATGGACTGAAAAGCAGCTGTAAGAGAAGAATCGTTAGCTTTACAGATTTATAACGGCTCGGACAACGAAAGGAGATTAAGTCCCAGAAATTATTTTCACTAACTCTCAACATACAAGACTGACAATGCTATTGATTTGATGCAGTTTTCATGTCATGCTGGTGCAGTATTTGCAATATAGCTGCAGTTCAATGTAATCTGAAATGGAGCCAGGGATGAGGGACTTGAGTTACGTGGAGAGACTGGAGAGGCTGGGGTTGTTCTCCTTAGAGCAGAGAAGGTTAAGGGGAGATTTTAATAAAGGCGCTCAAAATTATGAGGAGTTTTGATAGAGTAGACAGGGAGAAACTGTTTCCACTGGCAGGAGGGTTGTTAACCAGAGGACACAGATTTAAGGTAATTGGCAAAAGAACCAGAGGCAACATGAGGAAACATTTTTTTAAATAGAAGGCTATGCTGAGAGGATTAAATGAAGTAGGGAGGGAGGAGGCTCATGTGGGGCATAAACACAGCAGAGACCAGTTGGGCCGAACGGCCTGTTTCTGTGCTGTACCTTCTATGTAATCTACACACAACCGTGGCTCTGGATCCAGATCACTACATTGCAACACCAAAGTTGTTGATTAAATGGACACTAAATCAGCTACTTTTAAAATCTATACACTGTACTATTTTTTTTAATTTGGCAGAAGAACCAGAGGGAAGATGAGGAGAATTTTATTTTACACAGCGAGTTATGATGATCTGAAAAGGTGGTGGAATCAGATTCAACAGTAACTTTTAAAAGGGGAATTGGATCTATACTTGAAAAGGCACAATCTGCAGGACTATGGGGAAAGAGCAGGGAGAGTGGGACTGACTGGATAGCTCTTTCAAAGAGCCAGCACAGGCACGATGGGTCGAATGGCCTCCTTCTGTGCTTCCTCTCAGTTTCCATATCCCTGATCACCTTTTCCTTCAACCAGCTATCGAACCTAGAGTTAAGAGTTGACATGGTCTCTGCAGCAATCAAGCACCAGCAGCACATTCCGCAACTTCACAATCCAATGTAAAGAAGTCTCTGTCCCAGATCTCTTCCATGGAGTCAAATATCCATACGCCTTTGTTCTAGACCCCTCAACTACTCTGTCCCATCCTTTCATAATTTTAAACACCTCCACAAAACCTCTTCTGTTCCATCAAAAACAGACCCGATTTATATCCATCAGAAGTCACGCAAAACAACCGAGAATCCAGTCTACACATCAGCTCCAGTATAATTGCAACTGGGATGATGTGTTTTTTTAAAAACTTCAATTGGAGTTCTAATTTTAAGGAAGAGCCAACACGATAGTGAGGTCTTGAGTCCGTTCGTCATCCACTGCCCCGAGGGCTGGTCCTTACTCAAGTGTCGATCGTGGTTTTTAATCTTCAGACTACCTTCTCCTAGGTGGGCTCGAAGCAAGTCTAAACAGCCCCACATACCCTTTACGATGGGGGTGAGGCTGGACATCGATCCATCGGACACCAGTCCCCTCGCTGGATATCGATCCATCGGACACCAGTCCCCTCGCTGGATATCGATCCATCGGACACCAGTCCCCTCGCTGGACATCGATCCATCGGACACCAGTCCCCTCGCTGGACATCGATCCATCGGACACCAGTCCCCTCGCTGGACATCGATCCATCGGACACCAGTCCCCTCGCTGGACATCGATCCATCGGACACCAGTCCCCTCGCTGGGCATTGATCCAGTATTCAGAGCCGGGCCTTGCCTGTGCTGTCTGGAGTGAGGCCAGAACCCAACACCTCTGACTCAAAACAAAGAACTTGCACTTCCATCGTGTTTTTAACAATCAGGACGTCCCAACGCGCTTTATAATGAAGTACGTTTTGAAGTGTAGTCACTGTTGTAATGTAGGAAACACAGCAGCCAATTTGCGCACAGTAAGGTTCCACAATGAGATAATGACCAGATAATCTGTTTTAGTGAAGTTGGTTGGGGGATAAATGTTGGCCAGAACACTGGGGAGAACTCCCCCGCTCTTCTTCGAATAGTGCGCTGGGATCTTTTACGAGGCCTCGGTTTAACGTCTCATCCGAAAGACGGCACCTCTGACAGTGCAGCACTCCCTCGGCCCGGATTATGTGCTCCGGTCTCTGGAGTGGGGCTTGAACCCACAACCTTCTGACTCAGAGGCGGCAGTGCTACCACTAAAAGGGTTAATAACTACTCTAACTTAAGAGTAATCTGATGCTACATCATCATCCTCACGTTGGAACGGCAGGTATTAAACTCAACAAGACTTTACACATTCAAACATCTATTTATACTGTAGGTCCAGACAGCATTTCCTGCTGAATGGAAATATGAAGCCCATAGGTTTGGCAAATATAAATGTTACAATAACAAGTGCATGTGTGTAGGTACCTAAAAGCCTGTAATGGGTTAGTTACCCTTAGTAAGCACTTTAAGAAATAAATCTGTTTTTAAAGAAAAATCAAAATCCTGGTTGTAAGGCAACTTTAACAGTTTGGAGGCATGTTTTCAGCAACCCTACCCCATTAAAATTTAGTGAACAGAAAGTCATGGGCTGGGGTTACATACTTTTGCCATACATCCTCCCAAACACGTGCCCGAATTGCAGCAACAGAACATCTAGCCCGTAGCTTCTTCCATCACCCGCTGAAGTGCGCTCCCCTCGGTGACTCTGCCTACAGTTCAGGCTGGGCTTGAGGAATATTTACCTCCAATCTCCACATCATTTTCCTTCTTATCCCCCCTCCGTGAGGGGAGGAAAAACGAGCTGCTCCCGTACAGCAAGGAGGAGCGCCAAGGCTGGGTATCCAAATCCATGTTCTGCCGCAAGTTACAGAGCATTCGCAGCACACAAACAGGACATTCGGCCCAAGTGGCCTGTGTTGGTGTTTATGCTCCACAGAAGCCTCCCCCCACCCTATCAACACATCCTTCTAGTCCCTTCTCCCTCATGTTTATCTAGCTTCCCCTTAAATGTGTCTGTGCTGTTCGCCTCAACCACTCCCTGTGGTAGTGAGTTCCCCATTCTCACCACTCTCTGGGTAAAGAAGTTTCTCCTGAAGTCCTTATTGGCTTTATTAGTGACTATCTTATATTTATGGCCCCTAGTTTTGGTCTCCCCCACAAGTGGAAACATCTTTACGTCTACCCCATCAAAGCCTTTCATAATCTTAAAAGACCTCTATCAGGTCACCCCTCAGTCTTCTCTTTTCTAGAGAAAAGAGCCCCAGCCTGTTCAGTCTCCCGATAGTTGTACCCCCACAGTTCTGGTATCATCCTTGTAAATCTTTTTTGCACCTTCTCCAGTAACTCAATATCCTTTTTGTAATATGGAAACCAGAACTGTACACAGTACTCCAAATGTGGTCTAACCAAGGTTCAATACAATTTTATCGTAACTTCTCTGCTTTTGAATTCTATCCCTCTAGAAATGAACCCAGTGCTTTGTTTGCACTTTTTGTGGCTTTGTTAACTGGTGTCGCTACTTGTAGTGATTTGGGAATCTGTACCCCCAGAATTTGTGCCCCCAGATCCCTCTGCTCCTCTACCCCATTTAGACTCTTATTTTCCGAGCTGTATGTGACCTCCTGATTTTCCTACCAAAATGTACCACCTCACACTTATCTGTACTGAAATTAATTTGCCATTTACACGCCCATTCTGTAAGTTTATTAATGTCTTCCTGTATTTTGTCACAGTCCTCCTCTCTATTAACTACTCCCCCCAATTTGGTGTCACCCTAAAATTTTGAAATTGTATTTCCGATTCCAGAGTCCCAATCATTAATGTAAATGGTGAACAACAGTGGTCCCAGCAGCGATCCCTGTGGAACTCCACTTCCCACCTTCCGTCAGTCTGAGTAACTACCTTTAACCCCAGCTCTCTGTTTTGTAGCCAGCTTGCTGTCCATTCTGCTACTTGTCCCCTGACTCCACATGCGCTGACCTTAGTCAGGAGTCTAATACGCGGTACCTTATCAAAGGCCTTTTGGAAGCCCGTGTATGATTCAAAGTAATCTCCCAATCTGGCCAGTCTTAGACACCTACTCATGGAGGAGGGCTGGGAGCAAGTCACCTCCCCACCATTCTCTTAGCTGGGGTTAGACATGTGGCACAGAGACCAATTAGAATGAAAAGAGGGGAGAATACAAGTACCATAGCACTGCATACAAAGGATGGCATGAAGTGGACCATTCCCTTACCTCCAACGTTTTCCAATCCTTTCACTACCGTCTCACGGACCTGCAGGAACAGAAGCATTTGAGAGCTCTGCAAACACGTCTTCTACGTTCTTGCTATCCACACCTACCACGGAAATGCAACTGTGGAAGTGTCTGCACCAAGTCAACAATGTTAGACTCAAGTCAGAAAAATCTATTTTTCTTTCTCCCTGATGCAAATTCTCTTTCCCAATGGTTGCGGGGTTAGAAGTCTAAAGGCGCTGTAAGCATACACAGACCCTTAATTTTTAATTTTGGTATATATATTGAAATGCTTTGCCAGGCCAAAAGGTTTTTTGAAGTGAAATAAAGTTTGTGAATGTAACAGACTGTCTTTCACTGATAAGTGGACATGGAATGTGCTTTGATAAAGGCAGCAAACGTTTGGTGAGCTTTCACAAGAAACTGTTGGATTTGGAAGCTGCTTTGTGATGGAGATATTTCAAGAGCTGTGTTTCGGATAAGCAGATACTGAGAGAACAAATGGTTGTGACTGCAGGGGGTAGTTATAGACAACAGAGATAAACAAACCCCCTTAGTTTTGCAGACATCGTGTCTACAACAAAACAGGCTACAAGATTGTAGAACGACTTTTGGTGGCTAAAGGGGAGGAGTCAAACCTTTGGAGTTCTGAAATACAGGATGCAACGTAACACGTGAAATGTGACCAAGTGGTTTGCTGCCACTTTTGTAAACTTTTATGAGTGAATGAACAATTTTGGGCTTTGATAAAGGCAGCTAACGGGTAGCCACACAGGATGTGTGAGTGTGAAAGTTTGACAGCTCAAACAACTCAGGTCGAACATTAAAGGAACATCTCACAATCTCTGAATAAGTGATTTACTGAAAAAGGCAAGGACTACTGTATAAAAAAAAAAGTGACTAAAAATATCGGCACTGCAGTCGGAAGGAGGGGCCTGGCTGATCATCTCAACTCGGAGAGCTGCAGTCGGAAGGAAGTGGCCTACAATCAACGCTGGACTGATCATCAGCGGGCGGTTGTATGTATGATTTCCTGTAACATTATCGGTGAACTGCTCGAATGGTTGGGGTTTTGAATCTGTCTTAGGAACAATAAAAGGTTAAAGACAGAACCCGTGTGTCTGGTGTAATTTCTCATTAGTCTCAAGTCTGAACTCTCGAACCTGTTGGACGGGGCGAGGGGTAATTCCGCACGTCCTACAGCGCTCCTGGACGAATCGCCCACTGTTCATGTGTGAACCCAGTAAGGGTCAACTTGCTATCTGAGCACAGCTGATCCTGTCTTCAACCCAACAACCAAGCACACCTACTTCCCAGCATGAGTGCATGGACGGTGATTAGGAGCGGGAACTCTGCTTTGTATTTTTGTCCCCTACGTAGTCCAGGGGGCATTGAGAACAATGAGAGCACCCCAGATACCACCCTGGCTGAGAGCAGCTAACCTAGTGCAGACCAGAGCCTGACCATGGGATCTACCAGGCCTGGATGGCACAGCACCATGCGATTTGCAGCTCCATTTCGGCAACACCTTGGTGACGGTCCGTCCGTAAGCTGGTCCTCGAGCTGTGGTGCTGCTTCTTCACATTTTTCCCCATCTCTTTCTAACTTCTGGGCCAGCACGGATACCCCCATTAATCCACACCCAGGTAACTTGGCGAGTAACCCAATGGACCAACCACTGGTGCCAAGAAGTTCATCCAATTTCTCACCCTGTGCCATTCAGCAGCACAAAACATCAGCCTGAAAACTGGGGTTTGAGGGTGTTGGGGGCGACCACTGTCTGTGCATTCTGGCAGGCGCATGGGAACACCTCCACCTCCAAGTTCCCCTCCAAGTCACACACCATCCTGACTTGGAAATATATCACTGATCCTTCATCGTCGCTGGGTCAAAATCCTGAAATCCCTCCCTAACAGCACTGTGGGAATACCATCACCACACGGACTGCAGCGGTTCAAGGCGACGGTTCACCACCACCTTCTCGAGGGCAACTGGGGATGGGCAATAAATGCTGGCCTTGCCAGAGACGCCCACATCCCATGAAAGAATTTTTTTTTTTTTTTTTTTTTAAAGTAAAAAAAAACTCGCTCGCTGTTCACAGCTCGTTCTGAAGTACTGCCGACTAAACAGCTCATTAACTGCTGGGGAAAATAAAAAGTGTGAAAATTGTGCACCGACAGTTAGCAGCCAGAGGCCGCTGAGTGAGATTATCGGATTCACGATACTTGAATCTGACAGAATGAATCCTCGATGCATCAATCGTTCTGATCAACAAGTGATGCTCACTTACAGAACGGAGACAGTCAGCTGTCAGGGTGCTACCAGTAGCAGCGACCGCGAATGAATGTCAACAAATTCAAAGTGCTTGCACTGGGAGAAGCAGGGTGGAAAAAAAAAGGGCAATTTTAACCAGCCCGCCCGCAGGGACCTGGCGTGATTTGGTCGCCCGCACGTTTTACAACCCACCTGATTTGGACTTCAGTGGAGAGCAAAATCAGAGTGGGAGTGGGGCGGAGGGGGCTATAAAACGAGTGGCCGGAATGGTTAAAATTATCCTCATCTCCCCCCCACTCTGCATCGCTTTTGTGTACCACCAGTTCCAGACTACCCGTCGGCCAAGGCCCAGGTGCCTGGTGATGTGGAAGGGGGGCAACGGGCAACAGGCAGTAGTCACACCGTTCCACCCCCCGCCGCCCTCATGCCGGCTTTGCCATCAACCTTAAGAGGGTCCGAGCACCAGAGGCCCAAGCTGCCAGTTTTTTCACGGAATTCACCAGCTGTCGTCGGAACAGAATTGTGCGTAGCCACATCCCAACCTTTTAACCGCAGCCGTTGCAAAGTTCCAATTGGACACCAATTACCTTGGGAGCCTGCACGGCCAGGTTAAAACATCTACAGTCGGCCTTTTTTTCAAAGTGAATATTGACACCACGGTGTCAGCTAATGAGTTGGAGGCGGGGCGGGATTTATGGCAGGACTCGCAGCAGATAGTCTACTTACTCCGCAGACAGAGTCTATTTAAACAGAGTCTCTATGAACTACAGCAACAGAACTCAAAGAAAGAAAGAAAGACTTGCATTTATATAGCGCCTTTCACGACCACCGGACGTCCCAAAGCGCTTCACAGCCAATGAAGTACTTTTGAAGTGGAGTCACTGTTGTAATGTGGGAAACGCGGCAGCCAATTTTGCACACAGCAAGCTCCCACAAACAGCAATGTGCTAATGACCAGATAATCTGTTTTTGTTATGTGAATTGAGGGATAAATATTGGCCAGGACACCGGGGATAACTCCCCTGCTCTTCTTTGAAATAGTGCCATGGGATCTTTTACGTCCACCTGAGAGAGCAGGCGGGGCCTCGGTTTAACGTCTCATCCGAAAGAGGACGCCTCCGACAGTGCAGCGCTCCCTCAGCACTGCACTGGAGTGTCAGCCGAGCTATATGTGCTCAAGTCCCTGGAGTGGGACTTGAACCCACAACCTTCTGACTCAGTTGTGCTACCCACTGAGCCACGGCTGACTCATGACCGAAACTACAGCAACGTCTCCCGATAAAAGCAGGATTATTTCTCCAGCAAAACGCAGTGAGTGGAGGAGAGTTACAGAATACAAACAACGTGTGTAAAATCAATCCCAGTCACTTACAGGAGTGATTGACAGGGGAATTACCCAATCATCTCCATTCTGGCCAGGAATAGTGGTGTCACTATATGCCGCCGTTTCTTTTTAAATATAAAGAATGCACAAAGCAGCAAGCAGACAGTACAGTACCTTCAGCTTTCCCTCCTTCAGCCAGTGGCTCAACTGGAGCAGGCCCATGTCGTGTTTATCTGAATAATTTAACACCATGAATCTCTCTCTGTAGAAGACCATGAGGGGGGAGGGGGATGGGAAGAAGAAGCAAAAATCACAATTAGAGCACAAGTACTTCTGCCAACACAATGCCTTCATCTTGCACTAGAGTGTCAGGTTAAATAGGCAGCCACATTTACCGAACACAAGAGAGGTAGGATGTCCAGACGCCTGGACAACAGTCAGCCCGTCGGATCAAAACTCGAGCGCGGAGACTAGGGTGGTCCCCCCACTGCAACACCCCTGGTACAGAGCACGGCACCCAGAACATCCCACCTTAAACAGAGTGCGGTTAATGAAGAGTTAGTGTCTCATTGAAAAAGAAGAGCTGTACTAGCTACAGGATGCGCTGCAGCAACTCGCCAAGGCTTCTTCGGCAGCGCCTCTCAAACCCACGACCTCCACCACTCAGGAGGCGGAGGGAAGCGGGGCGGGGGGAGGGAAAGAGAAAGTGGACGAGGAATCCTGCCCCACAAACGCGCAAGGCTCTTGCGGGTTCAAATTCCACTCTAGGGGATGGGAATAATTAGCAGCACGGGCAAAACTGGTCGACTGACCCTCCATCTTCAAATCCTAAAACCGACCCTCTTCAAGTGATTTGAGGGCAGGAGTGGGACAGGGAGGAGACTGGGGGAGAACCCCCCCCCCCCCCGCCAACCCAAACGGTTTTCAATTGGTTGAAAAATGAAGTTGTGACCAACATGATATAAACACAAGAACATAAGAATTAGGAGCAGGAGTCGGCCACACGGCCCCTCGAGCCTGCTCCGCCATTCAATAAGATCATGGCTGACCTTCGACCTCAACTCCACTTTCCTGCCCGATCTCCATATCCCTTGATTCTCCTGGAGTCCAAATATCTATCTATCTCAGCCTTGAATATACTCAAAGACTCAGCCTCCACAGCCCTCTGGGGCAGTGAATTCCAAAGATTCACAACCCTCTGAGTGAAGAAATTCTTCCTCATCTCAGTCTTAAATGGCCGACCCCTTATCCTGAGACTGTGCCCCCTAGGTCTAGACACTCCAGCCAGGGGAAACAACCGCTCAGCATCTACCCTGTCAATCCCCTTCAGAAAGATGCCAAAAAAAAGTCCATGAATGGGTTTTAAGCAATCAGAGATGAAAAAGTCCCTTTCCATGGGACAAACTAAAGGGAGAAGTCCACTCCACATGTGTCAATAACCCTGAATGCTAATGGAGGGGCCATCCATGGCCTTTACAGGGAACACCTGTGCATTAATACGGTCTGATCATCAGCCTCAGTCACTGGAGAAGTGCAATCTCTCAAAGAAAAACTACCCAGGAATGCATGACATTGAGGCAGGTGATTTCTGAGAATCTGATTTAGTTAGCGGGCTACTAACTACAGGACAAGTAAGCATTCGCCTACATTAAAGAAACTACGCCCTACATTTTGATGAATGGGAGAATGGCTGTAGAGCCCCACCAGCTCCATTCAACTATTCAGAGTGAAACTTCATGTCACATGATGGAGGAGTTCTACAAAAAATGCTACTTGCCAGTAATTTGGGAGCATAAACCACTAGCACAGAGCTAATGAGAGACCCCCAGCTATGTGGAAATATGTCCTTTTAGAACATTGAGAAACCCCTTTAAAACATTGTTCGACATACATTGCTGGTGCATCCTTGTCACAGCAAGAAGAATGAACTTGTATTTATATCGAGGTTTTCACCACCTCGGTACGTCCCAAAGTGTTTTACAGCCAATTAAGTTTTTTTGAGGTGTATTCACTGCTGTACTGTAGGAAACGCGGCAGCCAATTTGCGCACAGCAAGCTCCCACAAACAGTAAGCAACTGTAGTGAAAGGTCAGTACTTTTACCGAGGAGTGAGTGGCAGCCATTCCCGCCCGAGTCAGACGGTGCAGTGTTCAAACCTCACTCCAGACAGTCCCGTCTCTGGGTCAGACGGTGCAGGGTTCAAATCCCGCTCCAGACAGTCCCGTCTCTGGGTCAGACGGTGCAGGGTTCAAACCTCACTCCAGACAGTCCCGTCTCTGGGTCAGACGGTGCACGCTTCAAACCTCACTCCAGACAGTCCCGTCTCTGGGTCAGACGGTGCAAGGTTCAAACCCCACTCCAGACAGTCCCGTCTCTGGGTCAGACAGTCCCAGGTTTGAACCCCACTCCAGACAGTCCCGTCTCTGGGTCAGACGGCGCAGGTTTCGAACCCCACTCCAGACAGTCCCGTCTCTGGGTCAGACGGCGCAGGTTTCGAACCCCACTCCAGACAGTCCCGTCTCTGGGTCAGACGGCGCAGGTTTCGAACCCCACTCCAGACAGTCTCGTCTCTGGGTCAGATGGTGCAGGGTTTGAACCCCACTCCAGACAGTCCCGTCTCTGGGTCAGACGGTGCAGGGTTCAAACCCCACTCCAGACAGTCCCGTCTCTGGGTCAGACGGTGCAGGGTTCAAACCCCACTCCAGACAGTCCCGTCTCTGGGTCAGACGGTGCAGGGTTCGAACCTCACTCCAGACAGTCCCGCCCCTGGGGTTTACGGCCATGGAACTAGCGTTTAGGGCACGGCCTGTCAGGCTGTGAATCAGCCTGCGAAGACTCCCACTACTGCACACTGTTCTCCAAGGGAAGAGCGTGAAGATATGAAAGCCCTAAGTACTTGCACTCATTCTATCTGCAACAGGAACGGTTTGCTTACCTTGTGATATTTCTTTCCTTTAGGATAGCCTCTGTGTGGGGAGGCAGTGGGGGAGGGTAAGGCACGTCTTTGTTGTACTGGGAGATCTGTCCACACAGAATGATGTGACTGTTCTTATTCATCTGGGTTAAAGAGAAACATATTGTAATAATCTGCCAACTTAGAAACAGAAATATATTTACCGGGCATTAACCTTACAGAATGGTACCGCGACTGAAAGGGTTAAATTAGGAGGACAGGTTTCATAAACTTGGTTTGTATTCCCTTGAGTTTAGAAGGTTGGGGAGATCTGATTGAGGTGTTTTAAAGGATTTGATAGGGTAGATATGGAGAAACTATTTCCTCTGGTGGGGGAATCCAGAACAAGTGGGCACAACCTTAAAATCAGAGCCAGGCCATTCAGGCGTGAAATCAGGAAGCACTTTTTCCACACAATGGGCCATGGAAATCTGGAACTCTCTCCCTCAACAGAGTCCGGAGCTCTGGAATTCCCTCTCTACCTCTCTCTCATCCTCTAAGATGCTCCTTAAAACCTACCTCTTTGACCAAGCTTTTGGTCACCTGTCCTAATATCTCCTTATATGGCTCGGTGTCAAATTGTGTCTGATAACGTTCCTGTGAAATCCCGCGTTTTACTACGTTAAAGGCGCTATATAAATGCGAGTGGTTGTTACTGTAGATGGTGTTAAGATACAGATACTCCATGATCTAACTGAATGATGGAACAAGCTCAGGGGGCTGGACGGCCTCTGTCTGTTCAGCACTGGGTGCTGACCAACCACAATGAGGCGATGGTGTCTCCCAAGGCCGTGTATGAGAGGGGCCTTTGTCTAGTCCCTGTGGAGCAGCAGGTCGAATGTTGCCTCCAATAAGCCTAGCCTGCGGTGTTTTACAGGCCAGTGATAGTTCCCACCCCTGACTCCCTGCTGCAATTTAAAGGCCATTCCCAGCTGTTGGGAACAATAAGAAGGATCGCACCCACCTTCTCACATGGGAGTGGGAAAAAGAGAGGAGAGAAGAGTTCAGATGATTCAATAGTGTTTCAAAGCTTCGTGTCTGTGCTTTAACCGTCATCTGTTGAGGTGCTGTAGGCACCATTTTTCAGAGGAACAGGTGACCACTGGGGTAGCAGTCATCTTAACAGCCAGTCAATGCTCCCCGGCTTGCCAGGGAAGGGAGAGGTTTTGGATGATTTGGTTGGGGGGCAGGGGAGGGGAAGGAAGTAATATCTTATCCATGACTGCCCTTGTCTAGGGCGATAGGGAGTAGCGATGGAGGTGCCTTTACCCACTTGGGAAAGTTGCTGCTGGGAAAGCCGTAGCTATTCCAGACATTGTGTACCCCTCCCCACATTCCTTCGCCCCTTAAAATCCATACCTGACTTATGACGGTGTTGCTGATATCCCCCCCGACATTGTCAAAATAACTGTCCACTCCAGCCGGGCAGTATTCCTGCAGCTTCTCCCCGATGTTATCCTTCTTGTAATTGATGGCCGCATCAAAGCCTATCTCGCTGACCAAAAGCCGACACTTCTCGTCCGTGCCGCAGATCCCGACTACTCGGCAGCACCCTTCGAGACGACCGATCTGGTGACAGTTACAATGTTAGGCACCTTACCAATTAACCTGCTGCCTTAAAACGTTCCTGGTCAGAGAAAAACAAAATACTCGTTGAGGTTGTCTCGTTCCCAAACACACGATGCAATCGCAGAATCCCCGTCAAACACATCATTACGTTGCAAAGACACCGTTTGTGTCACTTTGTGCATGAAGTAATTACAACAATTTGCATTTATATAGCGCCTTTAATGTCGGGAAATGTCTTGAGGCGCTTCACAGGCGCATTATCAGACAAAATTGACACCCACGCAAAGGAGTCATTAGGACAAGGTGACCGAAAGCTTGGTCAAAGAGGACATCGATTTCATGGACCTTGTCCCTCACGAGTCAAGGGACTCACAGCGAGTGCAGTACTGTCGTGGTTAGGGTACTAGAGTAATAACCCAGAGGTCACAAGTTCAATAAATTGGGTAATTTGTGAACATGATGCCAGATTGTGGTTCACTAATGCCCTTCAGGGAAGGGAACCCAACACCCCTACCCAGCCTGGCCTACGCACGACTCCAGCCCACACTAGGGGGTTGACTTAAAGCCCTCTGGACGGACAACTGCAGCCTTGTGCCAGCCTCACGAGAACAGATCGTTTAAGAAACTGTGTCCAGTGGCGGTAACGAGAGGACACCGACTGAAGAGAATCGGCAAAAGAACCAGAGGGGGAGATGAGGAGAATTTTTTTTTTTTCACGCAGTGAGTTGTTGTGATCTGGAATGCACTGCCTGAAAGGGCGGTGGAAGCAGATTCCATAGTAACCTTCAAAAGGGAATTGGATAAATACTTAAAAAGGAAAGATTTGCAAGGCTATGGGGAAAGAGCGGGGGAGTAGGACTAACTGGAGAGCTCTTTCAAAGAGCCGGCACAGGCACGATGGGCCGAATGGCCTCCTCCTGTGCGGTGGGATTCTATGACTTCTGGACCGGTGAGCACAGAGTTGGGTGAATCTGCTAAATGGTAGCGAGTACTGGTGAACAGTTGCTTTTCAGACTGGAGGCAAGTCTACAGTGGTTTGTCCCAGGGGTCGGCGTTGGGACCACTGATTTTCTTGCTCTACATTATTTCAAAATTTCCAGATGACACAAAACTAGGAAATGTAGTAAACAGCGAGGAGGATAGTAACAGACTTCAGGAGGACATAGACAGACTGGTGAAATGGGCAGACACATGGCAGATGAAATTTAACGCAGAGAAGTGTGAAGTGATACATTTTGGTAGGAAGAATGAGGAGAGACGATAGGAACTAAATGGTAGAATTCTAAAGGGGGTGCAGGGACAGAGAGTGGGACTAACTGGAAAGCTTTTTCAAAGAGATGGCAGAAGCACGATGGGCCGAATAGGCTCCTTCTATGCTGTATCATTCTATATCCAGATGATTTAAGGAGTACAAGACCCCGAGGTAAGCAGGATCCTGGCAATTGAAGGACCGCTCCGAATCCTCCCACCTGAGAGAGTGGCCTAGAAATTCGTCTCTGGCGGTGGCAAAAAAATCAGGCAGTATCGGATCGGCCACCCATTATACGCCGTGCCGGATATTAAGTTCCATTGCAGTCAACGGAACTAAATATCAGGGACTGCTTATAACGGGCGGCTGCTCCGATACCCCGAGGCCAACTCCTAGGCCAGTGTGTTTCCACAGCCCTGGTAGCCAGGCGTTGCCACACACCAGGATACCATGGGGTGACACTAGAGATTTCAGGTGTTCGAACTGGAACAAATTGCCAGGCCCCAGTTGGGAAGAGCATGAAACTGCGAGCAATGCAGTGACACGCGAGGCAAGTAATATGGCGGCATTCCTACGGCCAGTCTTAGTGAGCCTATCAAGAAGAACTTGAAGAAGGACTTGCATTTCTATAGCGCCTTTCACAACCTCTGGACGTCCCAAAGTGCTTTACAGCCCATTAAGTACTTTTGAAGTGTAGTCACTGTTGTGCAGGGGAGTTCTCCTAGTGTCCTGGCCCACATTTATCCCTCAAACACCTAAAAAAAAAAACAGATTATCTGGTCATTTATTTCATAACTGTTTGTGGGAGCTTGCTGTGCGCAAATTGGCTGCTGCGTTTCCTACAGTACAACAGTGACTACAGTTCAAAAAGTATTTAATTGGCTGTAAAGCACTTTGGGATGTCCTGAGGTTGAGATAAACATTATATAAATGCCAGCCTTCTTTTTAATGCAGCAGCCAATTTGCGCACAGCAAGATCCCACAACAGTCACGAGATAATAACTAGACAATTTGTTTTAGTGGTGTTGGTTGAAGGATAAATACCGGGGAGAACTCTCTTGCTCTTCAATATAGTGCCATGGGATCTTTTACATCCACCCGAGAGGGCAGACGGGGCCTCGGTTTAACGTCTTACCTGAAAGACGGCACCTCCGACAGTGCAGCACTCCCTCAGCACTGCACTGGAGTGTCAGCCTGGATTGGGTGCTCAAGTCTCTTGTGATTATGTGGTAGACTGTATGCTAACACTTATCAACAGGATGGCCTGAGATCACCTGTCGTACCACTGCCTGAGGTATGCCTAGAACATCAGTTCTGCTAAGAAGCTAGGAACTGTGGCAGAGCAGAGAGAGATATATGAAATCACTAAAAGCCAGTGGACAGGTACAAAAAATAATTAAAAAGGCCTTTATCTCACAGGGGCTGAAATACAAAGAGTGGAAGCTATGTTACATCTGGAGCACGGCCTTCAGTTCTGGGCACTGCACCTCAGGAAGGATATACTGGCCTTGGAGAGGGTGCAGCGCAGACTCACCAGAATGATACCTGGGCTGAAGGGTTAAATTATGAGGACAGCTGGACTAGGCTTGTATTCCCTTGAGTATAGAAGATTAAGGGTGATCTAATTGATTTGTTTAAGATGATTAAGGGTAGAAAGAAATAAGCTATTTCCTCTGGTGGGGAAAGCCCAGAACAAATGGGCTTAAACTTAAAATTAGAGCCAGGCTGTTTCAGGGGTGATGTTGGGAAGCACTTCTTCACACAAAGGGTAGTGGAAATCTGGTACACTCTCTCCAGAAAAGCTGTGGATGCTGGGGGTCAATTGAAAATTTCAAAACTGAGATAGATAGATTTTTGTTAGGTTAGGGTATTAAGGGTTACGGAATCAAGGCCGGTAAATAGAGTTGAGGTGCAGATCAGCCATGATCTAACTGAATGGCAGCACAGGCTCGAGGGGCTGAATGGCCTCCTCCTGTTCCTACTTGTGACTGGGGTGATAGGAATAAGGGTGTCTATTCTTCAGAGTTGAAGGTCACTAGGGGAGGTCCCAGTGAGTCAGGGTGACCAATACCCAACAGGAGTTGAAGGAACCAGTACTGGGGTCCTTTATGTCGCTTGTGATGAACCCTTTCACGTACCTGACCGGCCAACATCCCACAAGCTCCCGCAGCGCCGCTGACGACCATCGTCTGATTGGCTCCAGGCTTCACGTGACCTTTTTCCCTCACGCCCAGCAATGAGGTGAGGCCGGGCATTCCCACGGCACCCAGGAAATGGGAGAGCTGCCCATCGACGAGTTGAGGGTCAAGCTGTAAGATAAGAGGAGCAAAAAGACCACGTGAAATGAAACAATGAGAGGGCAATTTTAACCTGACCCGCCCCTCGTGACACGGACAGGATCGGGTGCAATGCTGGATTTACACTCCGCCCGGTTTTATTATCCATTGGTCATTTTCACATTGCTGTTTGTGGGCTCTTGCTGTGCGCAAATTGGCTGCCGCGTTTCCTACAACAGTAACTACACTTTAAAAAGCACTTCATTGGCTGTAAAGCGCTTTGAGACGCCCGGAGGTCGTGAAAGGCGTTATATAAATGCAAGCCTCTTTCTTTTTATTGAAGTCAGTGGGGTGTAATATTGGGCTTAGGGTAAAACCGGTGTTCCACACGATTCCGTGGGATTCCGTCCGGCGCATTAGGTTAAAATTACCACCAAAGCATTTGCAAAGTCCTCCCAACTCTAGTGAGGAAAAGGAAGCGGCAGTCATATATAATTAGGCTGAAATTGGTCACATCGCATCTAATTAACACTTAACATGAAGCTCATCATCATTGTACAGTGTTTAATTGGCACTCTGTGGTTTCATAACTCAAGATAGCACCTTGCTGCTCATACTTGCTTGGCAACCAGGGTTGATGACTAATCACAGCAATCAATCTCTATCAATGAATCTACAACAGACCCAGACATGACGCAAGGAAAACCCCAGTGGTGGAGAGCTTTTGGAACCATAGGTCCAAAGTCACCTGTTCCTCCCAAACTTGCTACACTTACTACGTCATGTCTCAAATTACTCACACACTGGATCCTAAAATCCAGACAGAGGTCTCAGTACTGGGTCCCTTGCTTTTTGTGGTACACATCAATGATTTAGACTTCAATGTAGGGGGCATGATGAAGAAGTTTGCAGATGATACAAAAATCGGCCGTGTGGTTGATAGTGAGGGAGAAAGCTGTCGACTGCAGGAAGGTATCAATGGACTGGTCAGGTGGGCAGATAAGTGGCAAATGGAATTCAATCTGGAGAAGTGTGAGGTAATGGCCCAGAAATTAAACATCGATGGTTCCCGCGGGGGTAAGGATTCCCCGCGATATCGCACTCCGCGCCTACCTTTTTGTTTCGGGCCCACACGAACTTCAGTTTCAGGGCCTCTCCCTGTTGCCAGCGTGCAGTGCTTGCGTGTCCCAGAGGCGCAATTAGTTTGTGCGAGCTCTGGGATCACGTGATTCAGTTAGAGCCAATGGCAGCACACCATCTTTCATTCATAGTTTTGACAGCAAGGGCTGTCAAAGCTATGAATACTACAAGCCTCCAAAAGAACAGCTAAACCTCAATTAAATTTAAAAAAAAAGCCATCACATTAATAAAATAAGTATAGTTAAATAAATTAACCACTTTAGACAAAAAATTAAATTTTTGAAAAAATGTAAAATCTTTTTAAAAGTTATAAAAATAAACTTACCTTTCTTTAAAGTCTCTAAAAAAGATAAACCTGTTGAAAAAAATTTAAAATAACACTTAATTAACTACTTACCTTGTTAAAAGGGGGTCCTACGCCTGCTTTCTTTATGTGTAAAATCTTCACCACTTACCTGCGCGTTCAAACCTGAAGAAAAAACTAAGTGCACTGCGTGCGCACAGCCTGTAGTGCGCACGCAGTTCACTTAGGAACCGCCCCCTTTGCAATACACGAAGTGCCGGTTTCCCGCGCATGCGCAGTGCATGCAGGAAACCGGCAATTCAGGACCTAATACGTGAGAGTACACAGTGCGTACTCTCGCGTATTAGGTCTAATTTTCGGGCCAATGCATTTGGGGAGGGCTATCAAGGCAAGGGAATACACATTAAATGGTAGGACACTGAGTAGTGTAGAGGAACAAAGGGACCTTGGAGTGCAGGTCCACAGATCCCTGAAGGTAGCAGTTCAGGTAGATAAACATAGAAACATAGAATCTAGGAGCAGGAGTAGGCTATTCAGCCCATCGAGCCTGCTCCACCATTCAATACGATCATGGCTGATCATCCAAATCCAGTACCCTGTCCCTGCTTTAATCCCCACAGTACTCATATCCCACCCTACCCCCGTAACCCCACGTATTTAATTCCCCCTAACATATCCCATCCTATCCCCATAACCCCACATATTTAATCCCCCCCTAACACTAAGGGTCAATTTATCATAGCCAAATCAACCTAACCCGCACATTTTTGGATAAGGTGGTTAAGAAGGCATACGGAATGCTTGCCTTTATTAGCCGAGGCATAGAATATAAGAGCAGGGAGGTTATGCTTGAACTGTATAAAACACTAGTTAGGCCTCAGCTAGAGTACTGCGTGCAGTTCTGGTCACCACATTACAGGAAAGATGTGATTGCACTAGAGAGGGTACAGAGGAGATTTACGAAGATGTTGCCAGGACTGGAGAATTTTAGCTACAAGGAAAGATTGGCTAGGCTGGGGTTGGAACAGAGGAGCCGGCGGGGAGACTTAATTGAAGTGTATAAAATTATGAGGGGCCTAGATAGAGTGGATAGGAAGGACCTATTTCCCTTAGCAGAGAGGTCAATAATCAGTGGGCACAGATTTAAAGTAATTGGTGGAAGGGTTAGAGGGGAGCTGAGGAGAACTTTTTCACCCAGAGGGTGGAGGGGGTCTGGAACTCACTGCCTGAAAGGGTGGTAGAGACAGAAACCCTCACCACATTTAAAAAATACTTAGATATGCACTTGAAGTGTCGTAACCGACAAGGCTACGGACCAAGAGCTGGAAGGTGGGATTAGGCTGGATAGCTCTTTTTTGACCGGCGTGGACACGATGGGCCGAATGACCTCCTTCTGTGCCGTAAATTTCTATGATTTTATAAGATTAGGAAAGGGTTTGATAGTGTAGACATAGAGAAGATAATTCCTCTTGTGGCGGGGACCAAAACTTGGGGCCATAAATACAAGATAATCACTAATAAATCCAATGTGGAATTCAGGAGAAATTTCTTTACCCAGAGACTGGTGAGAATGTGGAACTCGCTACAACAAGGAATGGTTGAGGCAAATAATATAGATGCATTGAAGGGGAAGCTGGATAAACACATGAGAGAGAAAGGAATAGAAGGTTTGCTGATAGGGTGAAATAAAGTAGGGTGGGAGGAGGCTCGTGTGCAGCATAAACCAGTTGGGTCGACTGTGCTGTACATTCTATGTAATTCTACTATTTGTATTTGAATGAAACACTAACTGTAATCAAAGGCAGGACCTTCCGAAGTCTCTTCCCGTTTTATCGCCACATCCAGCGGGACAGAGGCCAACTGAGCCTGGGAGCACAGGAGGGTGAACCTTCCCCCAACAGCCCATGGACCTGGGAGCACTGGAGGGTGAACCCTTCCCCCAGCAGCTCATGGACCTGGGAGCATTGGAGGGTGAACCCTTCCCCCAGCAGCCCATGGACCTGGGAGCACTGGAGGGTGAACCGTTCCCCCAGCAGCCCATGGACCTGGGAGCACAGGAGCAGGAACCTTCCCCCAACAGCCCATGGACCTGGGAGCACTGGAGCAGGAACCTTTCCCCAGCAGCCCCTGGACCTGGGAGCACTGGAGCAGGAACCTTCCCCCAGTAGCCCATGGACCTGGGAGCACTGGAGCAGGAACCTTCCCCCAGTAGCCCATGGACCTGGGAGCACTGGAGCCGGAACCTTTCCCCAGTAGCACATGGACCTGGGAGCATTGGAGGGTGAACCTTCCCCCAGCAGCCCATGGACCTGGGAGCACTGGAGCAGGAACCTTCCCCCAGCAGCCCATGGACCTGGGAGCATTGGAGGGTGAACCTTCCCCCAACAGCTCATGGACCTGGGAGCACTGGAGCAGGAACCTTCCCCCAGCAGCCCATGGACCTGGGAGCATTGGAGGGTGAACCTTCCCCCAACAGCTCATGGACCTGGGAGCACTGGAGGGTGAACCCTTCCCCCAGCAGCCCATGGACCTGGGAGCATTGGAGGGTGAACCTTCCCCCAACAGCTCATGGACCTGGGAGCACTGGAGCAGGAACCTTCCCCCAGCAGCCCATGGACCTGGGAGCACTAGAGCAGGAACCTTCCCCCAACAGCTCATGGACCTGGGAGCACTGGAGCAGGAACCTTCCCCCAGCAGCCCATGGACCTGGGAGCACTGGAGCAGGAACCTTCCCCAGCAGCCCATGGACCTGGGAGCACTGGAGCAGGAACCTTTCCCCAGCAGCCCATGGACCTGGGAGCACTGGAGCAGGAACCTTCCCCCAACAGCCCATGGACCTGGGAGCACTGGAGCAGGAACCTTCCCCCAGCAGCCCATGGACCTGGGAGCACTGGAGCAGGAACCTTTCCCCAGCAGCCCATGGACCTGGGAGCACTGGAGCAGGAACCTTCCCCCAACAGCCCATGGACCTGGGAGCACTGGAGCAGGAACCTTCCCCCAGCAGCCCCTGGATCACCACAATAGGAGACTATCAGAGCTAGCTCTTCCAATACCACACCTACCTGAACATTCAGCAATGCAGCAGTAACACCCCTTTAAACCTTATTCCTCGTTCAGCCCATTTCTCATTCCCCAACACCCCCCCAACCACCCTTATAGCAGTAATTAGGATGCTAAAGGGAAAAAAGGTTACTACCCACGTGTAATAAAGTCAGACTTCTTTCAGCCCACAGACATACAAGCTCGGTGCTCTATAGAACCTTAAATAGGAACAGCATTCTCCCAATATACCCTGTAGTCCGAAATGTAACGACAGAAGATCCCGACACATTACACTGGTGCCAACCGAGGCTCGGTGGCAGCACTCGCGCCTCAGAGTCAGGAGGAGAAAAAAAGGCTTGTATTTCTACAGCGTCTTTCACGACCTCAGGACGTCCCAAAGCGCTTTACAGCCAATGAAGTACTTTTTGAAGTGTAGTCACTGTTGTAATGTCTCATCCGAAAGACGGCACCTCCGACAGTGCAGCTCTCCCTCAGTACGGCACTGCGAGTGTCAGCCTGGATTTTTGTGCTCATGTTTCTGGAGTGGGACTTGAACCCACGACCTTCTGACTCAGATGAGAGTGCCACCCACTGAGCCATTGCTGACACACAAGGTTGTGGGTTCAAGCCCCACTCTAGACACTTGAGCCCCATGATCTAAGCTGACACATTAATGCAGTACTGTTGGAGGTGCCATCATTTGAATGAGATGTTAAACTGAGGCCCCGTCTGTCCCCTCAGGTGGACGAACAAGATCCCATGGCTCTATTGGAAGAAGAGCAGCGGAGTTCTACCGGTGTCCTGGGCAATATTTATCCCTGGATCGATATCACAAGAACAGATTATCTGGTCATTATCACAGTGCTGTTTGTGGGAGCTTGCTGTGTGCAAATTGAGTTCCTACATTACAGTAGTGACCACACTTCAAAAGTACTTCATTGGCTGTAAAGGGCTTTGGGATGTCCTGAGGTCGTGAAAGGCGCGATATAAATGCAAGCTCTGTCTTTACTGGTGTGACTCAGTCACGCCTTGTTATCGTGTTTCATACATTAAAACTGCTGATTAGAGAAAAAATTAAAGCCCATGAGATTAAAGTGACAGTGTGGATACAAAATTGGCTAAGGGACAGAAAGCAGAGAATAGTGGTGAACGATTGCTTTCAGACTGGAGTGAAGTGTGCAGTGGTGTCTTCCAGGGGTTGGTGTTGGGACCACTGCCCTTCTTGAGATATATTAATGACCTGGACTTGGGTATACAGGGCATGATTTCAAAGTTTGCAGATAACACAAAACTCGGAATGTAGTAACCAGTGAGGAGGATAGTAACAGACTTCAGGAGGACACAGACTGGTGAAATGGGCAGACACGTGGCAGCTGAAATTTAACGCAGAGAAGTGTGAAGTGATTCATTTTGGTAGGAAGAATGAGGAGAGACAATAGGAACTAAATGGAACAATTTTAAAGGGGGTACAGGAACAGAGAGACCCAGGGGTGTATGTACACAAATCTTTGAAGGTGGCAGGACAAGTTGAGAAGGCTGTTAAAAAAGCATATGGAATCCTTGGCTTTATTAATAGAGGCATGGAGTACAAAAGCAAGGAAGTTATGCTGAACCTTTATAAAACATTAGTTAGGCCTCAGCTGGAGTATTGTGTCCAATTCTGGGCACCACACTTTAGGAAGGATGTCAAGGCTTTGGAGAGGGTGCAGAAGAGATTTACTAGAATGGTACCAGGGATGAGGGACTTCAGTTATGTAGAGAGACTGGAGAAGCTGGGGTTGTTCTCCTTAGAGCAGAGAAGCTTAAGAGATTTGATAGAGGTGTTCAAAATTATGAATGGTTTTGATAGAGTAAATAAAGAGAAAGGGGGAAAAATTCAGTTGGTTGCGCCTCCCGTTAGCGCCTTAAGAGGGCGCTAATGGGGCGCCAAGCAACTAGCATCCGGGCACGGCGATGTTTGCGCCGCTTGCGAAATTAACTAGACATTTTGCGGCGGCGCTAAACACTACCGCCACGATCTCCTGCGCCGGCAGATCGTGACGTCAGTCGAGTGCGCGGCGCCCCCTGCCTTACCACCTGCTGCGAGCAACGACAGGTTGAGGGGAGCGTTTTGGATTCAGGAAGGGACTGGGGGAGCACTATTTAAAGGCGACCGCCTCCTGCCTTTTTTTTGTTGGTGACATTTTTGAACCACGCATTCTGAGAGAGAGAGAGAGAGAGAGAGAGAGACTGACTTCTGGAGAGATTCAACGCTGTGTGAAGGAGTTTTGGGTACTGAGCAGCATTTTGCAGGTTCATTTTGATTTGCCCTTCCTTGTATCGATTTAGAAGAGACTGTGGGGGCTGCACTCTGAGCTCTTTCCCTGGGTCTCTCCATTGTTCTTTCCAGCAGATTTGATGTACAGGTCTCTCCAGGCCGAGATTCAAGGCTGCAATGAGCAGGATGTGGATGGAAAGCAAGATCAACCCTCCCTTTTAAGAACTGGCCAGCGCCATTTTGTCTGTGTTCCATTGCTGACTGACATCACATGAGCTTCGCCAGCGCTCTGAGTTAGGGCCTCGCTCCTCGGCCTTTGCGCCTTAAGACAGGTGTGAAGCGCCTGATTTAGCGCTCCAATCACCTCCAGGGGCGATAAAAGTCAAGTTTGCAGTCGGAGGCGATAATTAGCGCCAGGCGCTAATCTTTGCGTCCGGCCGATAATTGCGCCCCAAATGGGGCGATACTGAATTTCTCCCCCAAACTGTTTCCAGTGGCAGAAGGGTCAGTAACCAGAGGACACAGATTTAAGCAGATTGGCAAAAGAACCAGAGTTACGATGATCTGGAACGCACTGCCTGAAAGGGCGGTGGAAGATTCATTAGTAACTTTCAAAAGGGAATTGGATAAATACTTGAAATGGAAAAATTTGCAGGGCTATGGGGAAAGAGCGGGGGAGTGGGACTAATTGGTTAGCTCGACCAAAGAGCCGGCACAGGCACGATGGACGGAATGGCCTCCTCCTGTGCTGTGAGATTCTATGATTCTAACTCTGATGGGACATCATACTTGCACAATAGAATTCAATGCCACATTAAGGTGATGATGTGGAGATGCCGGCGTTGGACTGGGGTGGACAAAAATGAGAAGTTTCACAACACCAGGTTATAGTCCAACAGATTTATTTAATTTTAACAAGCTTTCGGAGCGGTTCGCTCCTTCCTCAGGTAGGAAGGAGCGAACCGCTCCGAAAGCTTGTAAAATTAAATAAATCTGTTGGACTATAACCTGGTGTTGTGCGACTTCACATTAAGGTGAGTTCTATGCTAAAGGACTCTCTCACCAGTGGTATACTAAACAAAGAAAGCAGAAATTGTGATGCTAGAGACCCTAGATAGCTCTTTTTTTCTGCGATTTATCCGATCAATTCAGTAGAATACAGTTCTCCTTTAATAAAACGCGGAAGTCACCATGACGATAATGAAGTATTTTTGTCCATGATGTATTATGCTGTCAGCTTCTTTCTTAAAGAGTTGCCGATCACAGGGGGTACAAGTCATTTTGACTTCATAAAAGGGCTTGTTTCTGTGCTGAAACATTTAGCCCATCAATTCTTCACAGGTTCTTTTCTGCATAAGAAAACTGAGGGGGGGGGGGGGGTCTGCGGGAGAGAGAAGAGACGTTTTTTTAAAACGCTGCGAGTTATGATGATCTGGAATACTCTGCCCACAAGGGAGGTGAAAGCAGATTCTACAGTAACTTTCAAAAGGGAATTGGATGAATGCATGAAGGAAAAATATTTTCAGGACTATGGGGAAAGAGCAGGGGGAGTGGGACTAATTGGAGAGCTCTTTCAAAGAGCCGGCACAGGCACGATGGGCCGAATGGCCTCCTTCTGTCCCGTAAGATTCTATGGGGGCAAGATTGGGTCGCGCCCCCTTTGGTCGCCAGAGCGCTAATTTTAGAGATTGGAGTGCTGGCAAAAGAACCCGGCACTCAAGAGAAGTGCGAGGCTCACGGAGCGCAGCCGGCACCCCGCCGGGGGGGACTTCACAGGAGGCCGGGGACAGCAACGGGGGCAGGTGCTGGCAGGCGGCCAGCCACACAGGTAGGCCCCCCTGACCCTGTCGGACATAGCGTCTGGCGGTAAGTCAGGGGGCGCTACCGAAGATCGAGGCCGGGGCGCTGCGCACAGCGATGACGTCATCGCCAGAGGCGCAGCACTAACGGTCATCGCTGCCGCTAACTATCGCTGAACTTCGCGGGAGGCGTTAGCGGTGCCGCGCCCAGGCGCCAGTTGCTTTGCACCCCATTAGCGCCCTCTTAGGGCGCTAACAGGAGGTGCAAATCAACCAAATTTTTCCCCAATGTTTCTATGACCACCTTGTTTAATCACACTCTCCACTCGCTCCCTATACACTTCCCTCTTTCTCAAGCAACTACCAAATTCCCTTTTGAAAGAATTTATGGACTTTTAGAATCATACAGCACAGAAGGAGGCCGTTCAGCCCATCGTGCCTGTGTCGGCTCTTTGAAAGAGCTCTCCAATTAGTCTCACTCCCCGCTCTTTCCCCATAGTCCTGCAAAATTTTCCTTTTCAAGTATTTATCCAATTCCCATTTGAAAGTTACTACTGAATCTGCTTCCACCACCCTTTCAGGCAGTGCGTTCCAGATCACAACAACTCACTGCGTAAAAATACACTTCTCATCTCCCCCTGGTTCTTTTGCCAATTATTTTAAATCAGTGTCCTCTGGTTCCCAACTTGTGGGACATGATTCCACATTCTAACTAACCTCTGTGTAAAAAGCTTAGGGTGATCTTCCTCTATGGGTGCTTGCTGGAAATCAGCATTTCCCAGGCACAAAGAGAAAAATTATGGCTGTTTTATTTTTCTAACATTCTTGTTTCACCTTTTTTGTGATTACATCACAACTTGGTGCCTGCTAGTTATTGTCTCCCTGGCTATTGAAAAGAATCTACTGTAAATTTACATCATAACGTTCATAACCTGAAGGCCTTTATCAGATTACTCGTAACCATCTTAGCTCCAATGATAAAAGCCCATTTTTAAAAATGGAACATAGGAACAGGAGGAGGCCATTCAGCCCCTCGAGTCTGTTCCGCCATTCAATTAGATCATGGCCGATCTGTACCTCAACTCCATTAACCCGCCTTTGTTCCATATCTCGATCCCTTACCCAACAAAGATCCATCTATCTCGGTCTTGAAAATTTTCAATTGTCCCCCAGCATCCACAACATTTTGGGGAGAGTTTTCCAGATTTCCACTACTCTTTGTGTGAAGACGTGCTTCCCGACATCACTCCTAAATGGTCTCGCTCTAATTTTAAGGTTATGCCCCCTTGTGCTGGACTCCCCCACCAGAGGAAATAGTTTCTCTCTATCTACCCTATCAAATCCTTTAATCATCTTAAACACTTCAATCAAATCACCCATAATCGTCTATACTCGGGGAATGCCTAGTCTATGCAACCTGTCCTCATAATTTAACCCTCTAAACCCCAGTATCATTCTGGGGAGTCTGCGCTGCACCCCCTCCAAGGCCAGTATATCCTTCCTGAGGTGCGGGGCCCAGAGCTGAACACAGTGCTCCAGATGGGGTCTGACCAAGGCTCTGTACAGCTGAAGCATCACTTCCTCACTTCTGTATTCCAGCCCCCTTGAGATGAAGGCCAATTAGCCTTTTTTGATTGCTTTTCGAAGCTGTCTACTGGTTTTGCTCTTCTACAGTCCCTAGTTTCTCACCGTTTAGAAAATACTATGATTTGTCTAGCTTGGATCCAATGAGGGAACTTAACCCCCAGCAGCAACAGTGAGAGAATTTATTCCAATAGACATCTGACAAGTAGTCATAGCAACAGACTTTTTAATACATTGCTACTAGTCCAGGTTACCTGGTAAAGATTTAATACTTAAGTTTTTTAAAGTTCAAAGTCAGCAATATAAATAAGATTAGCATATTTAAAATGTCATAACATTTTAAAATAGGGGTGAGCGAAGGGATTGAGGGTGGTAATAAATTAGCACAATGCTCTTAAACTTTGGCAAAGTATAACTGGACGTAACAAAATGACAAACTACCTTGGTCAGGACCTTCCCATCCACAATGGCCTGTGACTGCCAAGGCCAGCTGAATGAAGTCACAACATCGCACTTCTGAAACTTCTGGTGTTTACTTTCTTCAACCACGCCCACTCCTCCACCATCAACCACGCTGGACACTTGCCAGGGAAGCAGGTAGTTCACGCCGGTGTCTTCATTCATCCTGCATCGCTGCCAAGATCAAATCAAAGCCAACTGTTAAACCCGGGATGCTAACGACTAATCAGATATCAGCTCAATGCATAGGAACATCGGAATAGGAGCAGGCCATTCAGCCCGCCATTCAATGAGATAATGGCTGATCTGCGACCTAACTCCACATACCCGCCTTTGGCCCATATCCCTCAATACCGTTGGTTAACAAAAATCGATCAATCTCCGATTTAAAATGAACAATTGATCTAGCATCAATTGCCGTTTGCGGAAGAGAGTTCCAAACTTCTACCACCCTTTGTGTGTAGAAGTGTTTCCTAATTTCACTCCTGAAAGGTCTGGCTCTAATTTTTAGACTATGCCCCCTAGTCCTTGAATCCCCAACCAGCGGAAATAGTTTCTCTCTATCTACACTATCTGTTCCTCCTTAATATCTAGAAAACTTTGATCAGATCACTCCTTAACCTTCTAAATTCTAGGGAATACAACCCTAATTTGTGTAATCTCTCCTTGTAACTTAACCCTTGAAGTCCGGGTATCATTCTGGTAAACCTACGCTGCACTCCCTCCAAGGCCAATATATCCTTCCTAAGGTGTGATGCCCCGAACTGCTGACAGTACTCCAGGTTTGGTCTAACCAGGGTTTTGTACAGCTGCAGCATAACTTCTACCCCTTGTATTCTAGTCCTCTAGACATAAAGGCCAGCATTCCATTAGCCTTTTTGATTATTTTCTGTACCTGTTCATGGCATTTTAATGATCTATGTACCTGGACCCCCAAATCTCTTTGGACATCCACAGATTTTAGCTTTTCACCATTTAGAAAGTACCCTGTTCTATACTTTTTAGGTCCAAAGTGGATGACCTCACATTTGCCTACACTGAAATCCATTTGCCCCAGTTTTGCCCATTCACTTAATCTATTAATATCTCTTTGTAATTTTATGCTTCCATCTACACTGCTTACAATGCTGCCCATCATTGTACCATCGCCAAACTTGGTTATGTGGCTCTCTACCCCATCATCTATGCAGAATTGGAATAAAGAACAGAAAGAAAAGACTTATGAACACAGCAGGAGGCCATTCAGCCCATCGAGCCTGTTCCGCCATTCAATTAGATCGTGGCTGATCTGTATCTTAACTCCATCTACCAGCCTTGGTTCCGTAACCCTTAATACCCTTACCCAACAAAAATCTATCAATCTCAGTTTTGAAATTTTCCATTGACCCCCAGCCTCAACAGCTTTTTAGGGGAGAGAGTTCCAGATTTCCACTACCCTTTGTGTGAAGAAGTGCTTCCTGACATCACCTCTGAACAGCCTAGCTCTAATTTTTAAGGTATGCCCCCTTGTTCTGGACTTTCCCACCAGAGGAATAGTTTCTCTCTATCTACCCTAACTTGCATTTATGTAGTGCCTTTCGCGACCTCAGAATGTCCCGAAGCAATCTGCACTCTCGCCTCTGAGTCAGAAGGTCGTGGGTTCAAGCCCCACTCAAGAAACTTGAGCACATAATCTAGGCTGACACTCAGCGCAGTGCTGAGGGAGCGCGGCACTGTCGGAGGTGCCGTCTTACAGATGAGACGTTAAACTGAGGCCCCGTCTGCCCCCTCGGGTGGATGTAAAAGATCACTCGGCACTATTGAAAGAAGAGCAGGGGAGTTCATTCAACACCTAAAACAGATTATCTGTTCATCACCTCAGGACACCCCAAAGCGTAGTCTCTGTTGTAACATAGGAAATGTGGCAGCCAATTTGCATACAGCAAGATCCCACAAACAGCAATGTGATCATTTTGAGGAAATATTTATATAAAAACCACAAACTTTGAAGCAAGACAGAAGAATGTTAAAGGGGAATCTCATTAAAAATATATATAAACATGAAGTGCGCTTATACAGGGCAAGCCCTGAATATAATACTTTAAAATTAGGCAGGATAATAGGTATCATTGAAAAAAACAAAATTAGATGGGTCATCCAGAGGAACTTCTTCACACAAAGGCCGTTAAATGTTCGTCATGATCTGCTAGCCAGGTTAGTGGGGACGCAGACATCAGGGGCGGTTAATGCACAATTGCATGCTAGACAGGGGAGCTGGAATACAAGGGAGCACTTACGCAGCGAGTCGTTGTGATCTGGAATGCTCTGCCTGAAAGGGTGGTGGAGGCAGATTCAATAATAACTTTCAAAAGGGAATTGGATAAATACTTGAAAAGGAAACATTTGCAGGGCTATGGGGAAAGAGCGGGGCAGTGGGACTAATTGGAGAGCTCTTTCAAAGAGCCGGCACAGACACAATGGGCCAAATGGCCTCCTTCTGCGCTGTATCATTCTATGATTCTATGTCTTATGTTCTTCTACACATTGCTTGTGCACTCTTGCAGCCTAACAATCCAAAAGGGACATTTACTCACCATGTAAGGATCCACAGACAGGTACCTGGTGCAAACTTTCACCTGCCCCTCCTGCAAGTCTTCAGGCAGACAACCCTCTTCCACCCTAAAATTCTCAGCAACCGGCTCCCCATTCCTCCCTAAAGACAGTAGAAGCAAGAGGACACACAGTTACCCCTTTACTGATTACACTATGCCCCCGGCCTGATGGCTCAGTGAGTTTATCCAGCTTGATACGGAGCCATATAGATCATTGGCTATGATGGTGTCGTGGTTATGTTACTGGACTAATAATCCAAGGAACATAAATTGAAATCCCACCTCGGCTGTTTGAGAATTTGAATTCAGTTTTTATAAAAAATCTGGAAATAAAAAGCTGGTATCGGTAAAAGTCATGATGCGGAGATGCCGGTGTTGGACTGGGGTGGACAAAATTGAGAGGTCGCACAACACCAGGTTATAGTCCAACAGTTTTATTTTAAATCACAAGCTTTCGGAGTTAAAAAGTGACCATGAAACTGTTGGATTGTCGTAAAAACCCAACTGGTTCACTAATGTCCTTTAGGGAAGGAAACCTGCCGTCCTTACCCGGTCTGGCCTATATGGTGACTCCAGTCCCACACCAACATGGTTAACTCTTAACTGCCCTCTGAAGTGGCCGAGCGAGCCTCTCAGTCAGTTGTACCAAGGCTGGCAACAAATTCCGGCCACATCCCGAGAATTAATTTTTATTAAAATACAGATCAGGGCCGATACGTAGTTCTTGCTCAGTTAGCAGTAGGGACACAACAACTGGATGGGAGAAGCATGGTTCCTGGTCCTGATCGCGATCCAGTGGGGCCCCCCTCTGCTGGGACTGTGAGCCTGGAGACACGAGCGGGCTTGTCTGTGATGCCCCCTCACACTCACAGTGAAGGCTCACACATGAAGAATGCCCACGGACAAGATACCAGAGGGTGGTTGTACACTGGCCTCTAAAGAGAAGAGGAATGGAACAGTTGTACCGGCAATAATGGGCACGGGCACAGAGACCAGTAACCATCAGTTCCAGCCCGTCTACACTGCAGGGCTACAACTGCAATTCTTACGCAGCATATCATTCTACAATTCCACATGTGGGGAGAGGTGGAGAAGATGTTTCCACTTGTGTGTGAGGAGACCAAAAGTAGGGGCCATAAATATAAGATAGTCACTAATAAATCTAATAAGGAATTCAGGACAAACTTCTTTACCCAGAGAGTGGTGAGAATGTGGAACTTACTACCACGTGGAGTGGTTGAGGTGAATAGTATAGCGTTTAAGGGGAAGCTAGATAAACACATGAGGGAGAAAGGAATAGAAGGTTACGCTGATAGGGTGAGATGAAGTAGGGTGGGAGGAGGCTCGTGTGGGGCATAAACACAGCAGAGACCAGTTGGGCCGAACGGCCTGTTTCTGTGCTGTACCTTCTATGTAATCTACACGCAACCTTGGCTCTCGATCCAGATCACTACACTGCAACACCAAAGTTGCTGTTTAAATGGACACTAAATCGGCTAAAATGTGTACATTGTACTATTTTTAAAATTTGGCAAAAGAACTAGGGGGGAAGGTGAGGGGAATTTTTTTCACGCAGTGAGTTGTTGTGATCTGGAATGCGCTGCCTGAAAGGGCGGTGGAAGCAGATTCAATGCTAACTTTCAAAAGGGAGTTGGATAAATACTTGAAGGGTAAAAATCTGCAGGGCTATGGGGCAAGAGCAGGGGCAGTGGGACTAACTGGACAGCTCTTTCAAAGAATCAGAACAGTCACAATGGGCCGAATGGCCTCCTTCTGTGCTACATGATTCTATGTGGTGTAAACAGAAAACCTGCTGCACATTTACTTGATACAGTATTAATCGAATGGAGCTCTGTCCCCAGTACTCACCAGGCAGGTCAGGTCTGCCCACTAGATACATAAATACCATATCCTCCACTAAATAAAGACCATTGCTGTGCTAATTAACCTCTCTCTCCATCAACACCTTCCTCTATTTTAAATCTCTACCACTTTAGTTATTGCTTCTCTGATTTTCCACTTTACTTCCTCTCAACTTCCAAATATGCTGATTTCCTGTTCTTGCTCCTCCCTATATCACACTGTGCGGAGATCAAAACTCATTGTACTGTTCCTACTTATTCTTTTCCTGACCTTCAAAACTGTACCAGTTCCTATCTCCCTCAGTTCCACCTCCCTCTCGCAGGCTTTTAAAGCCTACATTGGTCTCACTTAACGGCTCAATTTATCTCCTCCTTTACTTGACTGCACTATGAGCCTTGGACCTTTACCTACACTGCCAGATAGCATATCTTTCACCAGCATCTACTGCGACTGCCTCTTCAATCCATTGTCTTTAAAGCATACAGGTTACATAACTACATTACTGAAAGAAAGACTTGCATTTACATAGCACCTTTCACGGCCTCAGCACGTTCCAATGCGCTTCACAAGTGTAGGAAACGTGGCACTCCAAGGTCCCACAACAACAATGAGATAATGACCTGGTCCTCTGTATTAGTGATGTTGGGGGATGAGGGATAAATATTGGACAGGACACCGGGGAGAACTCCCCTGCTCTTCTTCGAAATAGTGGCCGTGGGATCTTTTACATTCACCTGAGAGCGCAGACGGGACCTCGGTTTAACGTCTCATCCGAAAGACAGCGCCTCAGACAGTGCAGCACTCCCTCAGCACTGCACTGGGAGTCTCAGCCTAGATTATGTGCTCAAGTCTCTGGAGTGGGACTTGAACCCACAACCTTCTGACTCAGAGGCGAGTGTGCTACCCACTGAGCCACGACTGACACCTTAGAAAGGAGGGCACGAATTGCAGTTACACTGAGCTTTGTCACATCTTAAAGATCTCCAGTGCCACGTACAGTGAGTTACTTTATGAAGTGCAGGGACTGTTATGCAACCATTCTGTGCACAAAACAGCACGGAGGTGAATGACCAGGTGACATTGGTTGAGGAAGGGATGTCAGCCAGGTTACCGGGAGAACTCCCTGCTATTCCACCATGTGGGGGGATCCAGCATAATGGATCATCTGAAGGATGTCACTCCTCACAGTGTAACACTCCCTCTGTACTGCACCGTACTGTCAGTTTAGATTACATGTTCTAACTGAACCCATTACCCTGATCTTGTGTCAGAAAAATATCCCCAAAAATCCAGGCTGACACTCCAGTGCAGTGCTGAGGGAGTGCCTGCACTGTCGGAGGTGCCGTCTTTCGGAAGAGACGTTAAACTGAGGCCCCGTCTGCCCTCTCAGGTGGACATAAAAGATCCCACGGCACTATTTCGAAGAAGAGCAGAGTTCTCCCCGGTGTCCTGGCCAATATTTATCCCTCAATTAACATCACTGAAACACTGCTGTTTGTGGGAGCTTGCTGTGCGCAAATTAGCTGCCACGTTTCCTACATTAGAACAGTCAAGTCTTTCTTTCTTTCATGTTTTCCAAGCGGAGTTCAGCACCTAAAGCTGGACAGCCGCAACAATAGTTATAAAAAACCGACAGCAGTAATAGCGTCAAGAGTTGAAACTTTAATGTTGAAAACTCAAAACTGCAAAACAAAATTTAAAATGGGACCCATTACAATATAGCAAATTATGGTTGCTTGTATGAAAGGCTGTTAAATTATCTTTATTCTAATTCCTTGAGTATTAAGGCCTCATCCATGCCTTTGTTACCTCTAGACTTGACTATTCCAATACTCTCCTGGCCGGCCTCCCACGTTCTACCCCCCGTAAACTTGAGGTCATCCAAAACTCGGCTGCCCGTGTCCTAACTCGAACCAAGTCCCGTTCACCCATCGCCCCTGTGCGCGCTGACCTACATTGGCTCCCGGTTAAACAATACCTCGATTTTAAAATTCTCCTCCTCATTTTCAAATCCCTCCATGGCCTCATCCCTCCCTATCTCTGTAATCTCCTCCAGACCCACAACCATCCAAGATTTCTGCGTTCCTCAAACTCTGGCCTCGAGCCTCCCTGATTTTAATCGCTCCACCATTTGTGGCCGTGCCTTCAGCTGCCTGGGCCCAAAGCTCTGGAATTCCCTCCCTAAACCTCTCTCTCCTCCATTAAGATGCTCCTTGAAACCTACCTCTTTGACCAAACTTTTGGTCACCTGCCCTAATATCACCTTCTTTGGCTCAGTGTCAATTTTCTGTCCGATTACGCTCCCGTGAAGCACCTTGAGATGTTTTACTATTTTAAAAGAGCTCTAGCACTACAAGTTGTTGTAGTTTTAACCCAGTCTCAGTCATCGTTAATTCCCTGTATAAAATCTAATATATTAAAAAAAAAATCTTACATCAAATTGCTATCATGGAAGCAAATTAATAATGTGTTGCTAAAATGACACTCACCGGGTCGAGAGTTTAATACAACTCGCTGAATCAACGCCATTCGTGAAGTGAAAGCCCGATCACAGTATAATAACCGCTGACCTAGGGGAACGAGACGCAGCTTGGTTTTAGAAGAGGTCTGTAAAATAGCAGAATTGGATGTACATCAGCAGTAAAAAAAAAAGTTTTAAACTTTGTCCTTTTTCTCTCACTACTTTGTGCCCACCCCCCAACTGAGAAAGTCAATAGACAGCTTGTTCTTCTCTACTTCAGTTACGTAGAGGGACTAAAGAAGCTGGGGATGTTCGCCTTAGACCAACCTTAGAGAGGTTAAGGGGAGATTTAATAGAGGTGTTCAAAATTACAAAGGGTTTTGATAAGAGTAAATCAGGAGAAACTGTTTGCACTGGCAGGAGGGTCGGTAACCAGAGGACACAGATGAATCAGAAGGGAGGTGAGAAGAATTATTTTTTTACACAGCAAGTTGTTGTGGTCTGGAATGCTCTGCCTGAAAGGGTGGTGGAGGCAGATTCAATAATGGCCCAAAAATTAGTGCCGCTACGTCTCCAATTGCCGGTTTTCTGCATGCACTGCGCATGCGCTGAAAACCGGCACTTGGTGAATGGAAAAGGGGGCGGGTCCTAGGTGAACCGCGTGCGCGCTACAGGCTGCGCGCACGCTGTGCTACAGGCTGCGCGCACGCTGTGCTACAGGCTGCGCGCACGCTGTGCTACAGGCTGCGCGCACGCTGTGCTACAGGCTGCGCGCACGCTGTGCTACAGGCTGCGCGCACGCTGTGCACTTAGTGGTTTCAACGCGCAGGTAAGTACGGAAGATTCTACACATTAAAAAAAGGAGTAAGACCCACTTTTAACAAGGTAAGTAGTGAATTAAGTATTATTTTGAATTTTTTTTAACAGGTATATCTTTTTTAGAGACTTTAAAGACAGGTAAGTTTATTTTTATAACTTTTTAAAAGATTTTAAATTTTTTCAAAAATTTAATTTTTTATTTAAAATGGTTAATTTATTTAACTATACTTATTTTATTAATGTGATGGTTTTTTTTTTAATTTAATTGAGGTTTAGCGGTTCTTTTGGGGGGCTATAGTATTCATAACTTTCACAGCACTTATGTGAAAGTTATGAATGGAAGATGGTGTGCTGCCATTGGCTCTAACTGAGTCACGTGATCCCACAGCTCGCACGAATTAACTACGCCGGTGGGATACGCAAGCCCAGCACAGCAGCTGTCCAGAACATCAAGTTCGTGCGAGCTGGAACTGAAAAAGCCAACGCGGAGTGAGAGATCGCGGGGAGGCCTTACCCTCGCACGAAGGCTTCCTCACGAATTTTTGGGCCAATAACTTTCAAAAGGGAATTGGATAAATACTTGAAAAGGAAACATTTACAGGGCTATGGGGGAAAAGAGCAGGGAGTGGGACTAATTGGATAGCTCTTTCAAAGATGGGCCGAATGGCCTCCTTCTCTGCTGCATGACTCCAAGGTCTCTGAAAGTTATTTATTTCAGCGTATGCACACTCTGCATACAAGACCACACCTTGAGTATTGTGTGCAGTTTTGGTCGCCTTATCCGAGAAAGGATGTTCTTGGCATGGAGGGAGTGCAGCGAAGATTTACACAGTCCAAAAATGTGTGGGTTAGGTTGATTTGGCTATGATAAATTGACCCTTAGTGTTAGGGGGGATTAAATATGTGGGGTTATGGGGATAGGATGGGATATGTTAGGGGGAATTAAATACGTGGGGTTACGGGGGTAGGGTGGGATATGTGTACTGTGGGGATTAAAGCAGGGACAGGGTACTGGATTTGGATGATCAGCCATGATCGTATTGAATGGCGGAGCAGGCTCGACGGGCCGAATGGCCTACTCCTGCTCCTAGATTCTATGTTTCTATGTTTCTATGTTTACCAGACTGATTGGGTCGATTAGGCTTATATTCGCTAGAGTTTAGAAGAATGAGAGGGGATCTCATTGAAACTTATAAAATTCTAACAGGACTAGACAGACTAGATGCAGGAAGGATGTTCCCGATGGCGGGGAGTCCAAAACCAGGGGTCACAGTCTAAGGATTAGGGGTAAGCCATTTAGGACTGAGATGAGGAGGAATTTCTTCACCCAGAGAGTGGTGAACCTGTGGAATTCTCTACCACACAAGGCAGTTGAGGCCAAGTCATTAAATATATTCAAGAAGGAGTTAGATATATTTATTAAGGCTAAAGGGATCAAGGGATATGGGGAGAAGGCAGGGACAGGGTACTGAATTTGGATGATCAGCCATGAACTCATTAAATGGCGGAACAGGCTCGAGGGGCCGAATGGCCTACTCCTGCTCCTATCTTCTATGTTTCTATGTTTAATTCCAGCCAACGTGGCGGCCTCGTCATCAACAGCATGCAAAGCCCGTAGGCTCCCACATAGTTTGGTTGGCAGGCATGGTTTGCGTTTGTTCGCAAGGACATTTTGCGTCATCACAAAGACCACGCAGGTGGAGATTTGAGGGGCACTGTTCCTGTCCAGTTCACAGGCGGTTGAGAAGCGCCCTGCTACGTTACGGTCGGTTGAATCTCTGCTAGTCCCGCGCTGTAACAGGTGGCAGGACCCGCGCTCCAGTTTTCTCCTCTGCTGCCCTGAAGAAGCTGTAGGCCTCAACGGCCCGTAAAAAGTCAAGGATTGGTGTGGGGTACCCACATCCCTAAATACATAACCTATTCCCCATTCCCCCCCCCCCCCCCATGGCACAGCACCACAGTACAGAATTCCAGTGAGCCAGCCCACAGAGGATCCCAGGTTTGATCCTTGGCCGGAGTTAGCTGATCTTTAGTGGGGTTGCGGCAAATGGCCTCAGTATTCCTGATCCCAAAGCTGTTCACAGCCAATTAAATATTTCTGAGGTGGAGTCACTGTTGTAATGTAGGAAACGCAGCAGCCAATTGGCACACAGCAAGATCCCACAAACAGCAACGAGATAATTGACCAGATAATCTGTTTTAGTGATGTTGATTGAGGGATAAATATTGGCCAGGACCCCGGGGAGAGCTCCCCTGCTCTTCTTCAAAATCGTGGCGTGGGATCTTTTACATCCACCTGAGGGGGCAGGCGGGGCCTCGGTCTTACGTCTTGCTTCTGACTCAGAGGCAAGACTGTGACAAACTGAGGCACAGCTGACACTTTTGTGACAGTCCTAACCACAAACTTACCTTCTTTAACAGGAGAGTTCTAAAAAGAAACACTCAGTTTGATCTACAGTGGGTTATTTAGATGGGGTACACTACTGGGGTCAAATTATACTCTTTATACTGTTCCTGTTTTACACAAAGGTGTCCTTTCCACACAGACCAGAAAGCATGGAGGGTCAAATCCCGGACTCTATGGAGTTACATAGAATCTACAGCTCAGAAACAGCCCCCTCCACACGAGCCTCCGCCCACCCTACTTCATAGATGATCAGCCGATCCTCCGATTCATTTCTCCCTCATGTGCTTATCTCACTTCCCCTTAAGTTGGCTGCTCTGAACTACAATTGGCCTCAGCACCCCAGTGAAATACACAGACGAGGCACCATGAAGCAGACCTGCTAGGGCCAGTGCCCCGAGGGTCAGACAGCTCCAGAGCCGCCTGGTAACTGGCTGCTGGAGCAAGGTCCTCCTGCAGCAGGCTGGCCACTGGAGGTTGACAGCTGAACATCTGGGGCACAGGGAGGGGGGGGGGGGCCGAGGGCTGGGGTCCATGGCTTGTCGAGGGGCAGAGATTCCCGCAGCCAGCTCAGTTGGCAACACTGTTACAGTGCCAATGTCGGTCATTTTGGGTCAATGTCGGTGTCGGTCACTTTGGGTCAATGTCGGTGACGGTCACTTTGGGTCAATGTCGGTGACGGTCACTTTGGGTCAATGTCGGTATCGGTCACTTTGGGTCAATGTCGGTATCGGTCACTTTGGGTCAATGTCGGTATCGGTCACTTTGGGTCAATGTCGGTCACTTTGGGTCAATGTCGGTGACGGTCACTTTGGGTCAATGTCGGTATCGGTCACTTTGGGTCAATGTCGGTCACTTTGGGTCAATGTCGGTCACTTTGGGTCAATGTCGCTGACGGTCACTTTGTGTCCGTGTGTCCCGGGGCACCGCGTTGGGGACAGTCCCTCTCCCCGGGGGAGCAGACCGCCAGCGCCCGGGACACTCACACTCTCTCTCTTTTTTTTTCCTTCACCGCTTTGACCCTGCAAATTCCTGGCCTGCACCCCGGCTCACTCAGCCATGGAGCGATAACAACAACGCAGAGCGCCGACTTCTTAAAGGGGTCATGCTCCAGCTCAAGCCGGGACATTCTTAAAGGGGCAATACACCAGCTCAAGTGGGGGACATTCTTAAAGGGACAATGCTCCAACTCAAGGGGCAATTCTTAAAGGGGTAATACCCAGATAAGGTCCCTTCTGTCCTCTCAGGTGAATGTAAATGGTGCCATGGCACTATCAAAGAAGTCATGATGCGGAGATGCCGGTGTTGGACTGGGGTGGACAAAATTGAGAGGTCGCACAACACCAGGTTATAGTCCAACAGTTTTATTTGAAATCACAAGCTTTCGGAACTATCGCTCCTTCCTCAGGTGAGGAAGGAGCGATAGTTCCGAAAGCTTGTGATTTCAAATAAAACTGTTGGACTATAACCTGGTGTTGTGCGACCTCTCAATACTATCAAAGAAGAGCAGGGTAGTTTTCCCCAGTGTCCTGGCCAATATCTATCCCTCAACCAACATCACTAAAAACAGATTATCTGGTCATTATCTCATTGCTGTGCGCAAAATTGACTGTCACGTTTCCTACATTACTACAGTGACTGCACTTCAAAAAGTACTTCATTGGCTGTAAAGCGCTTTTGGACGTCCTGAGGTTGTGAAAGGCACTATATAAATGCAAGTTTTTTCTTTCTATATGTTAGCCCAGGAAATCTGGCTGTTAAACCCAGACAACTCAAGCCTATTTATGCTTAGATTATCCTTGGATTTCTGGTTTATCTTGTTTGAAATTTGGGGTCCTAATGGTTTGAAAAGGGCTATTTATTGCACTTTTGGCTCATTGGCAGAGAAATCCTCAATCAGAACACCAAGCTTCATTAGTGTCAGCTGCTTGAGGTAACGGCAAACCAATAGGACCTTGGACTGAAAAATGATGACCGGAATTTCCTGGGGTCCATGCGGGCGGGAATGGAGACGGGTCGGGTGAGAAATTTGAAAAAAAGTCGAGCGGGTCGGGAACCCGCCGTCATCCCACCCCCACGCGCCTTTCCCTTGGGCGAGTTTGCCGGTGGAGCAGAGACACGACCAGCAGAGGCGGGCGACCTAATTGAAGTCATTATAAGCTTGTTTTCAGACACTTAAGAGCCCTTTGCCCCCCCTACGTTTCAAATTTCCCTGCATGGCCACAGGATTCATGCAGCTCGGGAACCACGTCTGTCAACCTGAGGCAGGAGTTGAGTGGCCATTGCTCCAGCTGATTAGTTGACAGCATCAAATGTACAGTAAAAGCTCCGACCTGACAGCTGATCACTTTCCTCAGGCAGAAGCTGTTGCTGACTACATTCCAACTTTCCACAGGCTGCAGGTCTTTCCAGCAAAGTCTCCATCCAGTGTCACCTCATTGGAAGAACCTCTCTCACCACAGACAGACTGCTTCTGTCAACACTACTTGACCTGCCAGCTATTCCATCAGCATGGGTGCCATTTATACTGTCTCACCTTGGTCCTCAGAATCTGACCACCATGAGCCTCAACACCAGCAGCACCAATAACACCAACAACCTTCTCCTCAATGCCCTGATGCTCCACAGGACAGAGGGCATCAGCGCAGGGCTGCATTGCGTTGGAGGCCATACCCCCAACACAGGGTACACAGGCAGAGGATGAGCTTCCTCAACATGACTCAGCAGCAGTGCCAAAGGAGGCTCAGGCTATCGCACCAGGTCATCGCAGACATTTGCACATTGCTGCAGCAAGACCGGCAGCCCAGAGGAGCGGTTGGACACACCTTACCAGTGGCTGTCAAAGTCACCAGTGCCCTCAACTTCTTCGCCTCAGGTTCCTTCCAGGGATCTGCAGCAGACATTTGCGCCATCTCGCAGTCGGCTACCCACAGATGCTTCACACAGGTCACCGATGCCCTCTTTGACAAGTCAGCTAATTATATCAACTTTGCCACTGATGAAGCCAGTGTGACTGAGCGAGCGCTCGGCTTTGCCACTCTGGTTGGCTTCCCACGGGTGCAGGGCGTCATCGACGGCACACATGTGGCCATCAGGGCACCCCATCATAACCCAGGAGTCTTTGTCAACCGCAAAGGCTTCCATTCCCTCAATGTGCAGCTGGTCTGCAACTATAGGAAGATCATCATTCATGTGTGTGCCAAATTCCCTAGCAGCTGCCATGACTCTTTCATCCTCAGCTCTTCACTTCTCCAAACAGACTTTCCGGCTGGCTGCTTGGAGACAAGGGCTATCCACTGAAGCCGTGGCTCATGACACCCTTGAGGAGAACAAGTACTAAGGCCGAGGAGAGATATAATGAAAGCTACATGTCCACCAGATGTGTCATGGAGCAGACAATAGGCATGCTCAAAATGCGCTTCAGATGCCTCAACAGATCTGGAGGAGCCCTTCTGTACACACCAGCCAGGGTCTCCAGAATCATAGTGGTCTGCTGCGCCCTGCACAACATAGCGCAGCAACGAGGATTAGCGCTGCATGAGGAGCAAGGCTGTGGGCGCACTGCCTCTTCAGAGCAGGAGGAGGAGGAGCATCAGCTGGAAGACAAGGAGGAGCAGGAGCTGGAGGAACCTGCTGTCCAGATCCCACCAGCACCTGAGCACATTGCTGCCTGGGAGGCCAGGGATGGCCTCATCATGGCCAGATTTACATAATTTTACGCTGTATACCCATATGGCTGCCATATGCTGTGCCAGGATTGCACCACCCCACAGCCACACCATAAATCATCCCTACAAATGATCAAACCATTCCTTTCAGTCACCACTATTGCTGGAGATAACGTTATGTCTGACCCTTCACTCCAACTAACTAAGCCACTTCCAAAGTTCCAAGACCGGAAAGTTTTGAAAATAAATTTATGGTTCACATCACATTAACTGAAACTTTACATTAACATTGAATAAAACATCCAAGTGGCTACCCTTGTGAATCTACTTGTGTGTCATCTTTCTCTTACACGTGCTTGTATGAGGTGCTACCCCTGTGGCTTCAGAGGTAGAGGCAGGCTGCTCACTTCCCTGTTGTGACGGCTTAGACACTTTTGGCAGACATCCTCTGGGTTTTGGAGCCTGTGATGGCCCCGCCAAAGTCTGATCCTCCTGCGATTGTGCATGGGCAGACTCGGCCATCGCTGTCCGGGGAGGCATCTGGGGCTCTGACTGAGGGAGTAGCAATGGGGGAGAAATGTAAATGCTTTGAAAGGATCCCCCACTTCCATGTCCCCTCTCACCATCATCCCTCTCATGGGCCATCCGCACTTCCCTGCTAGCAAGGAGCTGGAGAGCACCTTGCTGGACATCAGTGGGGCCATGAGGACCCACGACTACGCTGACATCACTCCTAAAGAGGAGGGCTATGAGCCTCTGCCATAGATAGCATGTGATCATGTGAGTGGCACATTAGCTGCTCCATGCAGGTGGCCATCTTTTCCATGGAAGAGTCTACAGTCGCCATCGCCTGCGACACGGTGCTCATGTTGGAGATGGACTCCTCCATTCTCTGAACATTTGCAGACATCGCGCTCGCAAAACCTGTCACAACCCCCTGCAATTCTTCCTCTACCTCCAGGATCGCCCTCTTTCTGGATGGCCCCCGAGGCTCAGCGTCTGCATACAGCTGAGCAGAGCTGGGAGCGTCATGTGCCCTCCGGCGAGGAGTCTCCACTGCTGTCCCTGTCTCCACCATCTGCTCTTGCTCACTTGTGACGGACCTGGTGACAAGGGGCCCACGAGGTGTGCGTCTCTGTGCTGGTGCTGGGTGCGCTCATGTCTGGTGACGGTGCGCCCTCAGAGGCTGGAGGCTCCTCTGAGGAGTCATCTTCCTCTTCCTCCTGGACAGTCGGTGGGGGGAGCGGGGGAGCTCTTGATGGACCTGTGGGAGAGTGAAGAGATGAGTTAGATATGTCATATGTAGATTGGGTGCAGATACCATTATGCACATGATGACCATTCAATGGCTGCTGACATCAGTCCCCATATGAGTGACTGCTGTATGCCATGTGGCTGTATGATATGTAATTCTGTCACCAGGTTGCCGAGATGTCCCCCTCTCTCCGCCTCCCAGCTCCAACTGCTCGGCCACTCCCGACAGCTCTAATGCAGCTTCCTCTGCAGTTGCGAGGGTAGCCATTGATGGGGTTCCATCGCCTGTTCTCCCCCTCTCACTCTTATTGTGGGCTCTCTTTTCCTGCAAGGAGGGAAAGACGAGAAGGTTGAGTTAGAGTGATGGAATGAGTGTAAGGAATGGATGGGTTAGATCTTTAGAGGGTGACTATGATGGAGTTGGGTGGCAATTCCAAGTGGCCTCCTTGTGTGTTGTTAGTTGGTATGATTGCACTAGGTTGAGGGCGAGTGTGAGGGGTGGTTAGTGAGATGGGGGATGTGATACTGTAGATAGGGAGGGAGGGCTGGAAGAAGGTGCAAGATATGTTGGTGCGAGTAAGGATGTGCAGGAGTCGGGTTGGGAAGGCAGAGTGATGGGGATGTGATGAGAGGCACAGCAGGATGAAGTTGAGTGTGGCTTTGGACTCACCTCTCCTGATCTAACAAGATCATCGAAATGTTTGTGGCACTGCACCCAGGTCCTCCTGACCACATCCCTGCTGTTGACCTCCTCTGCTATTTGGAGCCAGGCTGTTTTGGTCTCCTGGGGAGGTCTCTTCTGGCCATCAGCAGGGAAGAGGACCTCCCTGCATGCTCTGACTCTCTCCACAAGCATATGGAGGGAGTCATCGGTGAACCTGGGTGCAGCCCTCTGCCTCTGTGCAGTCACCGTTGGTGGTCTGGGCAGCAGTGGAGTTGTGCCGTGCAGTATCCGAGATGAACCTTCAAATATCCTGGCTGAAAACGCGTCATGGGTGACGTCACCAGACCCGCACCATTTAATTGGGCCGGGTAACGTGCAGGGCGGGCTTAACAGGCCCTGTTAACGTAAAGTCGTTGTGGAGCGGGATGGAAGCAGCAACGGGGTCGCAATCCGCCATGGCGGCCGGCCGCACCAGACCCGTCCAGGTAGGGAAAATTCCGGCCTATATTTCCTCTGGCGGGTAAATCCAAAAAAGGGTGCACAACCTTAAAATTCGAGCTGGACCATTCAGGAGTTAAACCAGGAAGCACTTCACACACAAATGGTAGTGGAAATCTGGAAAACTCTCTCCCAAAAGGCTGTGGGTCAATTAGACCTTTCACGTCTGAGATTTCTGTTGGGTAAGGGTATCAAGCGATATGGAGCAAAGGCAGGTAAATGTTGAGGTGCAGATCAGCCATGATCTCTTCTCTTCTTAGGCAGTCCCTCGGAACCGAGGATGACTTGCTTCCACATTAAAAATGAGTTCTCAGGTGACTGATGAGTCCAATCCGGGACCTACAGTCACTATCACAGGTGGGGCAGACGGTGGTTGAAGGGGTTGAACGGTGGAACAGGCTCGAGGGGCTGAATGGCCTCCTCCTGTTCCTATGTGTGACCTGAGGCTCTGTAGAATGCACCTCTGTGGCCTCTGAAGACAAAAGCTTGGAGTCCCCCGTCGTTACCCAGCAGGCCCTTGGGGGAGCTGGGCTGGTGTTTCTGATGGCCCTCAATCCCAGAAGTAAGCCTGGCATTTAATTCTTCTATTCCCAGTGCTAGGGCTGCTAGAATGTTAAGTGACGGAGTCCAAAACAAGGGACCATAAATAGAAGATAGTCACTAATAAATCCAATAGGGAATTCAGGAGAAACTTCTTTACCCAGAGAGTGGTGAGAATGTGGAACTCGCTACCACAGGGAGTGGTTGAGGTGAACAGCAGAGATGCATTTAAGGGGAAGCTAGATAAACACATGAGGGAGAAAGGAATAGAAGGATATGTTGATAGGGTGAGATGAAGAGGGGTGGGAGGAGGCTCGTGTGGAGCATAAACACCAGCACAGACCAGTTGGGCCGAATGGCCTGCTGCTGTGCTGTAAATTCTATGTAATAGCACACATTGACTGCAGCTAACATTGGATAGCAATGGTGAATACGAACATACTGGACTCCAGTGGTTATTGACTCGTGTGTGTGTGCGCGCGTGCTTCCCATTCTATTACAAATTCCCATTATTCCACTGTACAATTGGGATGAAAGTATGGAAAGAGTTGCCGCACATTAGTCTCCACTCCTCGGTTGACCTTCTGCAGTGTGTATATATCGCCTTTCAGGGTGTCCCTGTCTCAGTCTGGGACAGTGAAGCTAGCCCAGAAGCAGATCGACAATCAAGCCCCATCTCCGTCATTTGCTGTTGTTCTCCCAGCAATTAAGCCCCCCAACAGAAAATTAGGTATCTTTTTTGATCACAGCTTATATAATCAAGACAGAATGATCACCAAAAATAAAGAACAGAAAGAACTTGCATTTCCACAGCGCCTTTCATGACCTCAGGACGTCTCAAAGCGCTTTACAGCCAATGAAGTACTTTTTGAAGTGCAGTCACTGTTGTAATGTGGGAAACACAGCAGCCAATTTGCACAGCAAGCTCCCACAAACAGCAATGTGATAATGACCAGATAATCTGTTTAAATGATGTTGGTTAAGGGATAAATATTGGCCAGGACACCGGGGAGAATTCCCCTGCTCCTCTTCGAATAGTGCCATGGGATCTTTTACGTCCACCTGAGAGAGCAGACGGGGCCTCGGTTTAACGTCTCATTTGAAAGACGGCACCTCCGACAGTGCAGCACTCCCTCAGCACTGCACTGGAGTGTCAGTCTGGATTTGTGCTCAAGTCTCTGGAGTGGAGACTTGAACCCACAACCTTCTGACTCAGAGGCGAGACACTGAGCCACCTTTGATGCCTGAAAAAAGTGTAGATATCTTTCAAAATAGGTTTATAAAGCAACCATTCCCTCTTATTTTCAAGAACTGCGTAATCTACACGCTGGATAAAGCCTTCAGTGTTTGGGATTTTAAAATATATTTTATTGCCGAGTATATTTTAGAGCGACTCTCTCTCCCTCCGGCTATCTCAACATACTGTTGATGGTGTTTTACATGGGTCTAACCAAGCATCCCCAACTGTGGCTATGGTGTAAAACGGGCAATATCAAATTAGCCGGCATTAAACACCCGCTCGATCTTCCTTGCGATTAAACTCGACGGTGATGAACAATGGGCGGGTGTTTAACGGGAGGTCAATGAACAATGGGTGGGTGTTTATGGGGAGGTCAGTGAACAATGGGCGGGTGTTTATGGGGAGGTCAGTGAACAATGGGTGGGTGTTTATGGGGAGGTCAGTGAACAATGGGCGGGTGTTTAACGGGAGGTCAATGAACAATGGGCGGGTGTTTATGGGGAGGTCAATGAACAATGGGTGGGTGTTTATGGGGAGGTCAGTGAACAATGGGTGGGTGTTTATGGGGAGGTCAGTGAACAATGGGCGGGTGTTTATGGGGAGGTCAGTGAACAATGGGCGGGTGTTTATGGGGAGGTCAGTGAACAATGGGCGGGTGTTTATGGGGAGGTCAGTGAACAATGGGTGGGTGTTTATGGGGAGGTCAGTGAACAATGGGCGGGTGTTTAACGGGAGGTCAATGAACAATGGGCGGGTGTTTATGGGGAGGTCAATGAACAATGGGCGGGTGTTTATGGGGAGGTCAGTGAACAATGGGCGGGTGTTTAACGGGAGGTCAATGAACAATGGGCGGGTGTTTAACGGGAGGTCAATGAACAATGGGCGGGTGTTTAAGGGGAGGTCAGTGAACAATGGGCAGGTGTTTAAGGGGAGGTCAGTGAACAATGGGCAGGTGTTTAAGGGGAGGTCAGTGAACAATGGGCAGGTGTTTAACAGGAGGTCAATTCAATACTGCCCGTTTACACAACCGCCCAAAAGGTACAATGACCCCCGTTGGAGTTCAGATACTCTTGGGTTTATTGAACTGCAACAGATAAATCACCACACCTATGATGTACTGGAATCCCAGCTGCCATCTTGCTAAAATATATATTTCTTATCAGTCGTTTGCTTTTACAAATTCAAGCGATCACTGTCACAAGATCAGTGACTAACCCCGATTTAGGAACATTGGTACAGGAGGAGGCCATTCAGCCCCTCAAGCCTGTTCCACCATTCAGTTAGATCATGGCTGATCTGCATCTTAACTCCATCTACCCGTCTTGGTTCCGTAACCCTTAATACCCTTACCCACCAAAAATCTATCAATCTCAGTTTTGAAATATTCAAATGACCCCCAGCCTCAACAGCTTATTGGGGGGGGGGGGGGGGGAGAAAGAGTTCCAGACTTCCACCACCCTTTGTGTGAAGAAGTGCTTTCTGACATCACCCCTGAACGGCCTCGCTCTAATGTGAAGGTTATGCTCCCTTGTTCTGGACTCCTCCACCATCTACTTTATCAAATCCTTTAAATCACCTCAAACACCTCAATTAGATCACTCCTTAATCTTCTATACTCAAGGGAATACAAGCCTGTCCTCATAATTTAACCCTTTTAGTATCATCCTGTTGGATTTTTTTTTTGGGGGGGGGGGGGGGGGAGAAAGGGAGGTTGTTACTGAGTGTTGGAATGCAAGCTGATAAAGGAGAGATTATTAAATTCTGGAATGCACAATGTTGCTGTACAGTAAATGTTTGTACATATAAAAATGATGGGCAGGAATAGACCAGCTGGTCCATCAAACCTGTCCCACACTCAAGATGGCTGGAGCATCATATCTAGACACTTCCTCACACCGCCTTCCCGCTGCCCTGTAATCTCCTGGGAGGGAGAAAAAACCCGAGAAAACCCCTTGGGCAACAAGTAGGCTTGCCAACCATCCAGGGTTGCCCTGGCGTCTCCAGGAATCAAAGCTCAATCTCCCAGACACTGCTGCCAGCAACCCAGGAGCAAATTATAGGGCCATTAAAAAAATGTTGTGTTTTGAAAAAAAAAATGTTAAACACGTTTGTTCATTAGTTATAAAAATTGGAGCTGCGGGGGGAAAAAGGGCTGTTTGAGCGAGCGGAGCGCTTGGAGATCATGTGATGCAACCTCCAGGAGTAGGCCCCAAGCAGAGTTGGCAACCCAGCAATTTGGGAGGGGGAGGGGGAGGGGGAGGGGGAACATATATCTGGAAAATTCCTCTCCGACCCCCTCAGACCGAAACCAGTCCCAGTGGGTCTGGTATAATTGCACTTGGAGCAGAGGGTCCCAGAATTCAGTACAGGGATATTAGGCAGTCAGACAATTTGCAATCGCAATCCACTCCCACTCCCACAATTCAATTTAAGAATAAGAAAGACTTGCATTTATATAGCGCCTTTCACGACCACCGGACGTCTCAGCCAATGAAGTACTTTTGAAGTGGAGTCACTGTTGTAATGTGGGAAATGCGGCAGCCAATTTGCGCACAGCAAGCTCCCACAAACAGCAATGTGATAATGACCAGATAATCTGTTTTTGTTATGTTGGTGTAGGGAGAAATATTGGCCAGGACACCGGGGTTAACTCCCCTGCTCTTCTTCAAAATAGTGCCGCGGGATCTTTTACATCCACCTGAGAAAGCAGACGGAGCCTCGGTTCAACGTCTCATCCGAAAGACGGCACCTCCGACAGTGCAGCGCTCCCTCAGTACGGCACTGGGAGTGTCAGCCTAGATTTATGTGCTCAAGTTCCTAGAGTGGGACTTGAACCCACAACTTTCTGACTCAGAGGCGAGAGTGCTGCCCACTGAGCCACAGACACTAGAATTCACTTTAGGCACCGTCCACAATTATCATATCTCCACACCCTCCCAAAAAAAAGCACGTTTTACTCACCAGCCCCAGTAAAAGGGCGAGCTAATAAAAAAGATAAGCCCATGTTGTAGCCGTGTGTGGCGATTTAAACCGTCCCCAAGGTCCTTTCTATATTGGTGTTAAAAACAATGCCATTGATGGACAGCCCCTAACAAGGAGGCGGGTAATGTACAAAAGAAAAAGCTCCCCTCTTGCTTGGTGTAGTACCACCTCGCTGGATCCAGTTCATTTACTAACACAGCCACTGATGTCTGAGTGCTGTCGAAAGCAAAAATGTAATGGCCCCAAAAAGGCAACTGGAATGTGACACGTGTGTGCATTTTAGACAAGAGAATCCCTTGCAATATTGGTGCATTATAATGGTGGACTGAACTCAGCGCCCCTTTCAAAGTCCACAGGTTCCCAGTCCACAGAGGAAGCAGACACAAAACAAACAGAACACAACAGGAGTTTTAAAAAAGAAATATATATATATATATATATATTTTAAAAAAGCAACAACATTGTCCCGGGCTCTTTACTCACTGCAAGAGTGGTGTGGCTTCAATCCTGTGGAACGGGGCAGTCCTGTAATTACAATGCGTCGGGTATTGAGAGACAGACAGTAGACAGAGCAGCGACTGAATTCTCAATGCAACCGACAGGTCGCGTCCTGCTGTCTACAGTATTTACATCGACACCGTTGGAATTATCTCCCCACCCTCACTCCCCGTTTTAAAAGAAAGTTATTGCAACTCGGTCTCCCCTTCAGCTGATCTTTGCATTTATTCCAACCAAATCATGACATTTAAAAATAAATTGATGTGCAACTTAAAGTAACAACCCCCATGCAACTTAAAGCACCGTGCAACTGAAAATATCGTGCAACTTAAAAACAACAAATACCATGCAACGGATTAAGCAGGCACGACGCAATCCCACACCGATGCAGCAATTTACGATGTCAGCTTTCGTGAAACGTGAGCAAGTCCAAGTTGTGAAATAGCAACTCGCCTCGCCCCCAAGGCAAGTCTGCGTGAGCCAATGCAAACCGACCAGAAAATAGTCCTTTATTTTTAGTTGAGGGGGGAAGAGACAATCGTAAGGCAAAAAAAATGATGCATTAAATAAAAAGGAACCCCCTCCCAAAAAAAGAAAAGGAACTAATGAAAGCTGATAATAATACTAATGATGCTGGCAGGCTGGGTCCTGACGTCACTGCATAACTTTTAATAAGACGCAGTTTCTTAACTAGGAAGTGAGCGATCACCCCCTTTACAGGAAAAGTTCTGGATTGAGAAACTTGTGGCGATTTGCAGCAAACACTGGAGCCCGTGTGTATGGAAGTTGGCGGAAGTTTGATGTTAAACTTTCCCCCCGCCGTGTGTTGGAAGCTGGCCCGGACTCCCTCTGCCTGGTGCCCGCTGTAATTGGCACCGATTCATTCCCGGTGGGAGGGGGGTGATTTCTTCCCACCCCTTTTTTTTGTTGCCAGATTTGCCCGGACTGAAACTGACGTGAGCAGGTGAGCCAAGTTTTTTTGCAGTTGGAAAAGTTGGGTGTTGTTTGGGTTTGGAGGGGGTGAAATAATTGCTGACTCTTTCTGTCATCCACCCACCCTTCCAGTAAGTTTCAATTCTGCAAATGCATAAAAGTCACGATGCACAATTTTTTTGTTGGTTAAAAATATTGTTTAGAAAAAAAAGACACGCAATCGTGCTTTATGTAAAAAAAAAATTGCAATTTATGTAACAAACCTTCCCCCCGCCCCCCGAGTGCTTTCCCTTTTTCAACACGTCGCCTGGTGTTTGATTAACCCCCTCCCTGCTCAACTTGCTCTTTCTGTCCTGTATGCAGTGTGTTACGACAGTAGAACCCGTGCAAGTCACCCGGCGGAAAGTCCCGGCGTATTTACGGGAATTTAAAAGGGCCCTGTGCCATTTTTTTTGATGTCAGCAGCAGGAAGTAGATGTGGGAGATCACAAGGCATTTTGATTTGAGTTGTGGGGAAGCTGGTTTATGCATTGAGCAGCAATGCAGAGAAGAGGGTGTGTGCAAAACAAATAAAGTGAAGCGCACACACCCAGAGTGCAGGCGCTTGTGTGTTGTGTTGTGCAGGGATATTGTGCAATTGTCATATCGCTTTCCCCCAGAGAGCGAGAGAGAGAGGAGAAGCCTTGCAATTGTGTTTGCTCAGCCCCCGATGAGGTAAACTCTATGACTCAGCCTGACACATGCTCACCACAGCATTGCGATGGTAAGAGGCGGATGCAGCGAGTGACTCGGGGTGCTGGGTTGTATTTCCAAACTCTTATTCAGCGGGGGAGGCAAGACTGCTTGCCGATGCGTAGCTCTGGGACTTGCAAATGCAAAGGTAACGATCTTCCACAGGATCACTGCCTCGTCATGTGTGGCTTGCAGAAGAAAAGTTCTGGTCCGCACATTTAGTCCTGCCTTGGTATTTTTTTTAGTACGGTGGAATGATTGCATACAGGTATATTCGATATATATTTGTCTTGGTTTTAATGCACGCAGTAATGTTGCTTTAAGATAATGCACTGTAATCTTCGCTTAAAATGCAACTTGACACCATCATGTCAAACAGCAGAGCCACGTTAGGAGTGAATGTGAAAGCAGCCCAGGGCCACCTGATGAGCTGGTTTAACTTGTGAGTGAGGGCTGTGTGTCTGCTGTGTTCTCTATGGCGATGCACGGCTTCCAAGTTGCACAGCTTTTCCCACTACCGTAGTTTCAACCCACCCCCACCTCCAAAAAAAACACCCACCACTTCGTCAGTCGCCTTTAACACACACACAAAAATCTTGCATGTTTTTGTGCTCACTGTACAGCTGTGTGTGGGTGGCTGCTGCTGAATTGAACGTGGTATTGCGATTTTTTTGGTTGGTGGTTGGGTTGGGTTGGGGGGGGGGGGGTGGGGGAGAGTGAAGGAAGTGGGTTCATGTCATCTGTTGCACTGCAAAAAGACAAGTCTCCTGCTCGATTGCAGGCGCATTTTACCGTGCATCATTCATTTTAAAACTCTGCTCGACTAGGGTGCTTTTCTTTTGACGGTGCAGATTTTATTCCGGGATCTACTGTATTTAGGTCAGTGCTGGGAGGGAGAGCCTGAAGGCTGGGGAACTTGCACTGTGGTTTACAACTTCCTCTGGTGTGGGACTGGATCACGTGGAACTTGCTGCTGTTATTTTATTTATTTCAACCCTATTCTAATCTCGCATCCCAGCACACGGGTGGACACGGATCCCGGCACACAGCGACATGCATCCAGCACACAGCGACACGCATCCCAGCACACGGGTACACACAGCGACGCGCATCCCGGCACACAGGGACACATCCCAGCACACTGAGACACGCATCCCAGCACACAAGTACACACAGCGACACGCATCCCAGCACACAGGAACACGGACACGCATCCGAACACAGGGACACTCATCCCAGCACAAGGGACACGCATCCCAGAACACGGGTACATACAGGGACACGCATCCCAGCACACGGGTACATACAGGGACACGCATCCCAGCACACGGGTACATACAGGGACACGCATCCCAGCACACGGGTACATACAGGGACACGCATCCCAGTACACACGGTGGCACGCATCCCAGCACACGAGACACGCATCCCAGCACAGGGGTACACAGGGACACGCATCCGGGTACACACAGGGGCGCGCATCCCAGCACACGGAGATGCTTCACAGCACACGGGTACACAGCGACACGCATCCAGAACACAGGTACACACAGCGACACGCATCCTAGCACACAGCGATACGCATCCCAGCACACGGGTACATACAGGGACATGTATCCCAGCACACAGGTACACACGGTGGCACGCACACGGGGACACGCATCCCAGCACACGGGGACACGCATCCCAGCACACGGGGACATGCATCCCAGCACACGGGTACACACAGCGACACGCATCCCAGCACACGGGTACATACAGGGACATGTATCCCAGCACACAGGTACACACGGTGGCACGCACACGGGGACACGCATCCCAGCACACGGGGACACGCATCCCAGCACACGGGGACATGCATCCCAGCACACGGGTACACACAGCGACACGCATCCGGGTACACACACGGACACGCTTCCCAGCACACGGGGACATGCATCCCGGCACACGGGGACATGCATCCCGGCACACGGGTACACAGCGACACGCATCCAGCACACAGGTACACACAGCGACACGCATCCCAGCACACGGGTACACGCAGCAACACACATCCCAGCACACAGGGACACGCATCCCAGCAAACAGGTACACACGGGGACACGCACACGGGGACACGCAGCGACAGGCATCCCAGCACATGGGTACACACAGCGACACGCGTCGCAGCACACGGGGACACGCGTCCCAGCACACGGACACACATCCCAGCACACAGATACATGCATCCCAGCACACGGGGACACACAGTGACACGCATCCCAGTACACGGGGACACACAGTGACACGCATCCCAGTACATGGGGACACACAGCGACACGCATCCCAGCACACGGGGACACACAGTGACACGCATCCCAGTACATGGGGACACACAGCGACACGCATCCCAGCACACGGGGACACACAGTGACACGCATCCCAGTACATGGGGACACACAGCGACAGGCATCCCAACACGGACATGCATCCCAACACAGGGACATGCATCCCAGCACACAGGTACACACAGCGACATGCATCCCAGCACACAGCGACACGCATCCCAGCACACAGGTACACACGGGGACCCGCTTCCCGGCACACGGGGACGCAAAGTGCCACCCTTCCCAGCACACAGCGACACGCATCCCAGCACACAGCGACACGCATCCCAGCACACAGCGATACGCATCCCAGCACACAGGTACACACAGCGATACGCATCCCAGCACACAGCAATAGCCATTCCAGCACACAGGTACACAGCAATCACAATAGCAGCACACAGCGATACCCATCCCAGCACACAGCGACACCTTCACCAACACATAGGAACACACAGCAATACCCATCCCAGCTCACTGCAATAGCCATCCCAGCACACAGGAACACACCGCGGTGCCCATCCCAGCACACAGCTACACACAATGATGCTCATCCCGGCACACAGCAATACACATACCAACATACAGGGCAGACTAGGCCTTGGTTTAACATCTCAACCCAAAGACATGCGGCACTTCCTCAGTACCGACTTGAAGTGTTGGCCTGGATTTAGTGGAAACACAATATTTGTTATTCTGATATCCGTTACGAAACGCTGCTTACTCTTTAGCTCTGGTACTTGGATTCGATTCTGGCCCATTGTGGGATGGATGTTGCCTTTCTGTGTCAGTGAAATTAATTTGGCACAGTTTGGCATTAAATTGGTGATTTAGGATAATTGTCAAAAGAACCGGGTGGAGATGAGGAATAAAACACTTTACGCAGCGAGTTGTTGTGATCTGGAATGCGCTGCCTGAAAGGGTGGTGGAAGCAAATTTAGCAGTAACTTTCAAAAGGGAATTGTGTAAATATTTGAAGGAAAACAATTTGCGGGGCTATGGTGAAAGAGCAGGGGAGTGGGACTGATTGGATCGCTCTTTCACAGAGCCAGCACAGGCACGATGGGCCGAATGGCCTCCTTCTGCGCTGTATCATTCTATGATTTGGGTAAAGAAGTTTCTCCTGAATTCCCTATTGGATTTATTAGGGACTCTCTATATTCATGGCCCCTAGTTCCTGACTTCCCATAAGTGAAAACATTTCCTCCACGTCTACCCTATCAAGTATCCACTCTATCAAAACCTTTCATCATTGTAAAGACCTCTATCAGGTCACCCCTCAGCCTTCTCTTTTCTAGAGAAAAGAGCCCCAGCCTGGTCAACCTGTCCTGATAAGTATATCCTTTCGGTTCCGATATCATCCTTGTGAATCTTTTCTGCACCTTATCCAATGCCTCTATATCCTTCTTATTAATATGGAGACGAGAACTGTGCACAATACTCCAAGTGTGGTCTAACCAAGGTTCAATACAAGTTTAACATAACTTCTCTGTAATAAGGCAGGAGTGTAAACATCAACTGAATGAATGCATCTGGGCTTTATGGAACAGGAGCTGGAAGAGTGACTCATTCCTCTCTTGTACTCGAGGGTCTGAAGCAAGTACTGGCAGCAATCCTGTAATAGTTGGTCAGCCTAATTGCAAGAGCACTGCAGTAGGTACGATGAGCAGCTTAAAAGGGTTATCTAGTGCTGCAGTGTTTCACTGCATGTCAAACTGCTTTGTTGGTTCATTCCCTATTTTTCTGCTGCCTCACATTTTCAGAAAATGTGCTTAACCTTTACACAAGGGCAGCGATGCCTTTCTGAATAAAATTCAGTCAACCTTGAACCTTTTGTTTTGCCATTAGACTGAGTTCTTGCTGTGCCTGCTTGAGGCAGATTGTTCAATTTCTCACGAGTGCTGCACTGTCGGAGGTACCGTCTTTCGGATGAGACGTTAAACCGAGGCCCCCGTCTGCCCTCTCGGGTGGATGTAAATGATCTCACGGCACTATTTGTAGAGCAGGGGAGTTGTCCCCGGTGTGCCGGCCAATATTTGTCCCTCAACCAACTTCGCTAATACAGATGATCCGGTCATTATCACATTGCTGTTTGTGGGATCCTGCTGTGCGCAAATTGGCTGCCGCGTTTCCCACATTACAACAGTGACTGCAGTCCAAAAGTACTTCATTGGCTGTAACGCGCTTTGGGACGTCCTGAAAGGCGCTTTTGAAATGCAAGCTCCTTTTTTTTTTAAAAGAGGTATGGCCTCTGATGCTGTGACCAAGTGTGAGTCCAGGCTCAGTGATAGCACTCTTACCTTTGAGTCAGAAGGTTGCAGGCTCAAGCCCCACTCCAGGACTTCTGAAATTCCTTTGGGCTTCTATTGGTACCTTGCTGTGAGTTGGGTAGGAGACTGTTACAATCAAGGGAAACTCAATCATGTTTTTGCAAATGTTCCGGAGATTTAAGGTTTTGGGCAAGAGATACAGGGGGATGTGAGGAAAAACTTTTTAACGCAGCGACTGGTGAGGACCTGGAACTCGCTGCCGACGGAAGTGGTGGAAGAGGAGACACTCAATGTTTTCAAGGGGAGACTGGATAGGCACTTGAGGGAAATAAACTTGCAGGGCTACAAGGATAGAGCGGGGGAATGGGACTGACTGGATTGCTCTACAGAGAGCCGGCACGGACTCGATGGGCCGAATGGCCTCCTTCTGTGCCATTATGACTCTGACTCTATCAGATGGTCTTAAGAACTTTTGTCCATCCCTTACAATACAACTGACCTTGCTAGCAGTGGGGACTTCTGGGACCCCCCCCCCCCCCCCCCCCCCCCCCCCCCCCGGCTCTGGATGGGGACTTAGCCTATCAGTGGTGCCCAGTGAGATGAGGTGTACCGGTCTCTCCACTGAAGATGGCGTTCAGATACCCTGAGCCTCATTTCTGGAGCAGCGGGCGAGTTTCTAACTTGCACGGCTTATTCACCTACTTAAAAACTGGCCTAGACTTAAAAACCGGGCCTTGTGTCCACATCTCTAAGACGCAGGGGAGCAGGGTTGCCAACCCGCCAGGATTGCCCTGGATTCTCCAGTAATTAAAGGTTAATCTCCCAAACGCTGTGAGCCACCCAGTAGAAAAACCGTAGGGGCATTAAGAAAAAAATGGTGTTTTTTTTGTCATTTCCTTTAAACACTTTTGTTTATTAGTTATAAAAATATTGGAGACTTTTTTTAAAAGGCTCTTTTACTGGGCGGGGCGGTTGGAGGCCGGAGGTCATGTACTGAAAGCTTCAGGAATACGTCCAACCAGTATTGGCAACCCGATGTGGGAGCACGCAGGACTATTATGTTTGTAGCATTGTTTTAAGTCTAATTTTAGTCTCAAGTCTTTTTTGTTTAGGCTTGCTGATCTCTGATAGTGTCAGCCTAGTGTCGGATCTAAATGATCTCACTGCACTATTTGTAGAGCAGGGGAGTTGTCCCCGGTGTGCTGGCCAATATTCGTCCCTCAACCAACTTCACTAGAACAGATGATCATTATCACATCGCTGTTTGTGGGAGCTTGCTGTGCACAATTTGGCTGCTGCGTTTCCCACATTACAACAGTGACTACACTTCAAAAAGTACTTCATGAGCTGTAAAGCGCTTTGAGACGTCTTGAGGTCATGAAAGGCGCTATAGAAATGTAAGTCTTTGTTCTTGTGGTGTTGCTCCTGGGAAGCCTGTGTGTTTGGAGCACCGTTGCAATGTTTAGCTGCTGTGTGTGGTATGGCCCATCCCTTTAAGGCCATTGCTCAGGGACTCCTTGTAGGGATATGGTATAAAAGGGCATATCCTGATGTCAATCAGATATGAATTGCTGTTGCTGAGGGAAATTTCTTTAGATTGGCAGTTGCCTGCAAATCTGGAGTGGGGGGCCAGGTTAGCAAGGTCAGAAGATCCCAACAGGAAGTGACTGGCTTTCTTTAAAAAGTTTTCTTTTGTTTTTAAGATTGTTTGGTTGTGATCTGTTACTGTTTTATGAATAGGAACAGGAGGAGGCCATTCAGCCCCTCGAGCCTGTTCCGCCATTCAATTAGCTCATGGCTGATCTCTACCTCAACTCCATTTACCCGTCTTAGCTCAATATCCCTTGATACCCTTCCCCAACACAAATCGATCAATCTCAGGCTTGAAAACTCCAACTGATCCCCAGCATCCACAGCCTTTTGAGGGGGAGAGAGTTCCAGATTTCAACTATGTGTAAAAAGTGCTTCCTGATTTCACTCCTGACCGGCCTGGCTCTAATTTTGAACTAATGAGAATGAAGAAAGGACAGACTTGGACTTGCATTTATACAGCACTTTACCACATTTCTTATGTTTTGAAAGCATTTCACATACAATTCATTGGTCTGAAGAGTAGGCAAATGTGAGAGAACATTTTTTGTGCACAGCAAGGTCCCACAAACAGTAATGAAACGAACGAGCAGTTAATCAGTTTTATTTTTGGTGGTAGTTGAGAGACAAATATTGGCCAGAACATCAGCTTGTTCCTCTTCCGCGAATGCCAAGGAATATTCACATCCACCCGACCAACTAGAACTGGCAGGCTCGGCCTTGGTTTAATTATTTCATTGGAAGGGTGACACTTCTTGCCAAAGCTGCACTCTCTCAGTACTGCACTGAACTGTTAGGCTGGATTACGTGCTAAAGTCCTAAGTTGGGACTTGAAACCCACAACCTTCTGACTCAGAGACAAGAGTGTTCCCACTGAGCCAAGGCTGACACTAGTATCAGGTGTAAGTGTGACATGTACTTGAGTGTGACGCTTTCCTGTGTCCCACCTTGAGGCGGCTAGAAGCAAGACGAATATACATATTCAATAGAAGATCTCCCGTGGCATTGCTCATGCATCATGTGATTAGCACTAGCGTAAGGACAGGGGCATTACACCATGTAAGGCTCAATGTATTATTCTGCTGCTACGGTGCAACAGTGTCTCTTGAGGCCGTAAGATCTTAATTGCGATAAGTAAACATAACCTGAGGTTCATTCAGAGTTTAGCTGCTGTTTGGTCAGTCAACTTTGCAAATTTGAAGATGCTTGTCAGTTTCAGATTAGAGCTCAGAAAGACCTAGCATTTTGCCACTGTTTTGCATCTGTAACAAAGTGTGGCATCTATGCATGCTGTTGTTCTATTTTTAATATATTACTAATGGTATTACTCATTGGATTATCCACTGCTTTATAAGGTCAGGAGTGTTATACCATGTAATGCATGATGTATTATTCTGCTGCTAAGGTCGCGCTATGTCCCTTTTAAGGCAATTTAGAGACTAATTGTCATTAAGTGAAAAGAGGCAGAGGCCATTCAGTTGTTGTTTTGTCAGGAGACTTTGCAGATTGGACTGTACTTGTCTGTTTCAGGGTGGAGGTTAGAAGTGTGGGTCAGCAGCACCCAGCTTTTTAATATGCATCTGTAACGTTATGTAACCCCTGGAGTAGAATGAGTGTTATTTAATATATTACCAGTGGATCTCCTGTGGTTTGTTCATGGTGAGCTGGAAGATGCTTTGTTTTATCCCATGTAAATATACAGTCTATTGTCGGGGCCATTGACTTGTGATGGCTGAACAAGTGAAATTGCCTTTTTATAGCACAGTATTGTGGGAATGTTTGTGGTATTTTTGGCTTTGAGTTCCACAATTATGTCTCCATTTGCAGGGAAACTGTAAATCAGTGGCCTGGACGATTATTACATAATTGTTTAACTATGCAGTTAAGTTTTGTCTTTTTTCTAAAGCAGAGTTATACAGAGGAAGATGGGTAGGGGAGATAGGTTGCAGGTCCTGGATGTAGCAGCACTGGGTAATGTTGGGAGGGTAATCCTGGGATGTGGGAACATTGGAGAGGGGAGGCTGGGTCTGGGAGAAGCAGATGGGTATTGGGGTCTCAGAATTGAGGAGGTGGGTTGTTGGGTCTGGGATTACTAAAGAGGGCGACTGGGCATTTAATTGAATGGGCTTCTCCAGATTTATTCATTTTAATAAAAGCCGTGGCTACTTGATTTAATGGGCTTCCCCCCAAATTTGTCAAATAAATAAAAGCTGCAGTCACTCAATATAGCGGGTCGTCAGCCGTGGGCAGCACTCTCGCCTCTGGGTCATGAGTGTCGTGGGTTCAAGTCCCACTCCAGAGACTGGAGCACGTAATCTAGGCTGACGCTCCAGTGCAGTGCTGAGGGAGTGCTGCACTGTCGGAGGTGCCGTCTTTCAGATGAGACGTTAAACCGAGGCCCCGTCTGCTCTCTCAGGTGGAGATAAAAGATTCCATGGCACTATTGGAAGAAGAGCAGGGGAATTCTCCCTGGTGTCCTGCCCAATATTTATCCCTCAATCAACATCAAAAAATTATCTGGTCATTATCACACTGCTGTTTGTGGGAGCTTGCTGTGTGCAAATTGGCTGCCGCATTTCCTACTTTACAACAATGAATACACTTCAAAAGTACTTGACTATACCTCTACTGGCAGGAGGGTCGATAATCAGAGGACACAGATTTAGATCCTTGGTAAAAGAGCCAGAGGGGCGATGTGTAGGGGGTGGTGTGGTAGGGTCAGCTTCACCTCTGACTCAGTGAGCAGTTCAAATCGCTCCCACGCCCCTGGTTCTAGACCTTGGACTTATTTGGGGGTCGTGAACGAAGGTGCAGTAGACAACAGGTTTGGATGGAAGAACTTCTATCTTTATTCAAGAAAGTAAAACACAACACAAACACTCTTAACACTCTAAAGGTGGGGAACACTTCGGTACACGCGAGGGAAATAACATTAGAAGAATACTTCACCCCTCCCAATCCCACTTCACTAGCTAGGTTGGACTCTGGAGAACCAGGGATAATGCTCACCAAACGAATCCTTGACAGTTGAGAGTTAGGGTTTAGAGTCTTTTGAGTAAAAGGTTTCGTAAGGCCCTTATTGCCGCGAGATGTCCGATGGTCACTGAGGCGGTCGCTCTGGTCTCTTCTTGCGTGTCGGCCTACTTCTGGAGCTGTTGGTTTTCTTTGTTGATCAGGGCAACACGGTGGCATAGTGGTTAGCACTGTTGCCTCACAGCGCCAGGAACCGGGGTTCGAATCCGGCCTCGGGTGACTGTCTGTGTGGCGTTTGCACATTCTCCCCGTGTCTGCGTGGGTTTCCTCCGGGTGCTCCGGTTTCCTCCCACAGTCCAAAGATGTGCGGGTTAGGTTGATTTGGCTATGATAAATTGACCCTTAGTGTTAGGGGGATTAAATACGTGGGGTTACGGGGATAGGGTGGGATATGTGTCGGTGCAGGCTCGATGGGCCGAAATGGCCTCTATCTGTACTGTGGGGATTCTGTGAACTGCTTTCTGTTTAAACTGTCGTCTTCCGAGCTGTGGAACTGCCTTCTTGCAGAACTGTGGAAACAGCCTTCTGCCTGCTTGTTGAACTTGAACTGTTTTACTGGAGAACTCCCTTCTTAATGAACTGTCTTCTTTAACTGCCCAACTTGCTTCTCCTGAACTCTGTAATTCCAGCCCTGACTTCTGCTGAAAACAGGCTTTCAAATTGAACTCCAGAACTGCCTCCTGTTGAACTTGAACTGTTGTACTCCTGAACTGCTTGATGGGCCTTCAATTATACTAAATTGAAGTGGCCTTATCAAAACCAAATCAAATCCCGGTCATTGTAAGACCTCGTTAACAGTAACGACTTTACTAGCGTGTTAACTGGTTTTGTAAATGTGTGAAGTGGTTTCAAAATAGCTCCATCCTGTCGATCTGTTGTTTAATCGGAGTTTGAATTGTCCTCATGTTTTGGGTTTCTTGACTGGGCCTAGGACTTCAATCGAATATTTGCTTTATGCATGTCTTTAATGGGTTCTGTAATCGGTTTGATGGGACCTGTTGTTTTGGGTGGGGCTGTCTCCTCCTAGGGTCTATTGTCAAAATGTTAATGCTTGCTGGGGCTTGAGTGAGGTCATCCCAATTCCCCAGACAATGCAATTGAACTGCAATACCCAAAACTGCTTTTGCAGAGGTCGATCCCAACTTCCTTCACAGCCTTTTCTCCCTTCACAGGCCCAGACATGCTTTTAAAATGCCAAAACTTGGTTTTTGGTCTTACAGTCTCTTATGTTAGGCCCAAATGCATTTTTTATCACTCTGAGGTAGTTCCAAAGTCTTTTTTCCTTAGGTTTTGGGGATCCGCAAATTTTGGAAACCTTACAGATGAGGAGGTAAACATTTTTTACGCCGCGAGTTGTTGTGATCTGAAACGCACTGCCTGAAAGGGCGGTGGAAGCAGATTCAATAGTACTTTCAAAAGGGAATTGGACAAACACTTGAAAAGGGAACATTTGCAGGGCTGTAGGGAAAGAGCGGGGGAGTGAAACTAATTGGTTAGATCTTTCAAAGAGCCGGCACAGGCACGATGGGCCGAATGGCCTCCTTCTGTGCTGTGAGATTCTAAGGAAATTGACAGAGCGTTTTATAAATCACATGCATTGAAAGAAATAGTAATTTGGCATTGACACTATTCATTGTAGGGGATTATGATTTCAAATGTACCATTTCCATCATTTATAGAGCAGGAAACATGCCTTTATGACTATAAAGGAGTATATAATTTTAGTCTGATTACACTCCTGTGAAGCATCTTGTGACATTTTACTACATTAACGGCTCTATATAATTGCAAGTTGTTGTTGTATAAAGGAACAGAGGCAGAGTGTGTGTCTGTATATTTATGCATCTCTGTATATATTTATGCGTATGCATGTATATCTACATGTACATGACTGTGTGTGTGTGTCTATATTTAATTGACATCTCTATATATACTCTTTGAAAGAGCTATCCAATTAGTTCTGTTCTTTCCCTGTAGCCCTGTAAATTTTTCATTTGCCAGTATATATCCAGTTGCCTTTTGAAAGTTACTATTGAATCTGCTCCCACCACCTTTTCAGGCAGCGCATTCCAGATCATAACTCGCTGCATAAAACTTTTTCTCCTTATCCCCCCCTCTGGTTCTTTTGTCAACTATCTTAAATCGGTGTCCTCTGGTTACCAACCCTCCTGCCAGTGGAAACGGTTTCTCCCTGTCTACTCTATCGAAACCCTGCATCATTTTGAACACTTTTATTAAATTTCCCCTTAACCTTCTGTGGTCTAAGGAGAACAATCCCAGCTTCTCCAGTCTCTCCACATAACTGAAGTCCCATCGTCCCTGGGACCATTCTGGTAAACCTCCTCTGCACCCTCTCCAAGGCCTTGACATCCTTCCTAAAGTGTGGTGCCCAGAAATGGACACAATACTCCAGCTGGGGCCTGTTGGTGTCCTTTAGTTGTCAACATCTCTTAACAGCAGCTCTGTAACCCTAGCATCAGTGTAATGGGTAGGAACATTGTGTGGAGCATAAACACCCGCATGGACCTGTTGGGCCGAATGGCCTGTTTCTGTGCCGTAATACTATGTAAAACATTTGTTCCTAAATCCCGCCCTCCCCCCGAATTCCAGCCCTAAAATATCTAGGGGCAGGAAAATGTGTTTGTGAAATTTGAAATATGTATATTTTCAAAAATGAAACAATTAACATCTTACTTTATGGCTGACTCTGTAAATCCACTACCCAGTGTGGTATGAACCAGGAGGTCCCAGGCTCAACCCTCTGACCTTTGCTGAATTGGTTGGCCTGCCTGGCCACAATTGGGGCACAGTAACCCCGGCTTGGGGGAGGGGCACGGAAGGAGACCAGGTTCCCCATCGTGATCATTATCCTATTTATACCTTGGCCTACTATTTTGACACTCAACTGAGCCTCTCCATCGCAGATATTGCCGACTTCCACCTCTGTAACATCGCCCGTCTCCTCCCCGCCTCAGCTCATCTGCTGTTGAAACCCTCATCCATGCTTTTGTTACCAGACTTGACTATTCCAATGCTCACCTGGCCGACCTCCCACCTTGCGTTCTACGTAAACTTGAACTCATTGAAAAATCTGCTGCCCGTATCCAAATTTGCGTTCACCTATCGCCTCAGTGTTCGCTGACCTACCTCCAGCCCTACAACCCTTTGCGCTCCTCCAAATCTGGCCTCTTGTGCATCCCCCAGTCCCTTTGCTCCACCATTGGCGGCCGTGCCTTGACCTGTCTAGGCCCTAAGCTCTGGAATTCCCTCTCTAAACCTCCCCACCTCGCTTTCCTCCTTTTAAGACGCTCCGTAAAACCTACCTCTTTAACCAAGGTTTTGGTCTCCTGCCCTAATATTTCCTTATGTGGCTCAGTGTCACGTTTTGTCTGATTACGCTCCTGTGAAGTGCCTTGGGGCATTTTACATCGAAGGTACAGCACAGAAACAGGCCATTCGGCCCAACTGGTCTCTGCTGGTGTTTATGCTCCACACGAGCCTCCTCCCACCCTACTTCATCAACATATCCTTCTATTCCTTTCTTCATGTGTTTATCTAGCTTCTCCTTAAATGTATCTATACTATTCGCCTCAACCACTCCCTGTGGTAGCGAGTTCCACATTCTAACCACTCTCTGGGTAAAGAAGTTTCTCCTGAATTCCTTATTGGATTTATTAGTAACTATCTTATATTTATGACTCCTAGTTTTGGATTTCCCCACAAGTGGAAACATTTTCTCTGCGTCTACCTTATCAAACCCCTTCCTAATTTTAAAGACCTCTATCAGGTCACCCCTCAGCCTTCTCTTTTCTAGAGAAAAGAGCTCCAGCCTGTTCAGTCTCCCCTGATAGTTCTAACCTCTCAATTCTGGTATCATCCTGGTAAATCTATTCGGCAGTGCCTCTATATCCTGATTGTAATATGGAGACCAGAACGGTGCACGGTAATCCAAGTGTGGTTTTACTACCTTTTTAAAGGTGCTATATAAATGCAAGTTGTTGTTGTACCCAGTGACACCCCCCCCCTCCCCCCTGCTTGTGTCGACATCAAAATCAGGCTTAAGCGGGCTGTCGTCCACTGAGAAGTAACCCTGCTTTCCAGAGCCGTACATGAAGAACGACCACTTGGGAGAGATACTAGAGGGCTACTGGCACCCACAAGAGATACCAGAGGGAAGTAGGGCAAGTGGAGTGTGTTTCAGTGGGAGAACATCTAGGTAATAGTGATCATAATATAATTAGGTTTAAAGCAGTTATGGAACGGGACAGAGAAAAATCAACAGTGACAATACCCAACTGGAAGAGAGCCAGGAAAACAGCAAATGAGCAATGGTCGGCCTTCAAGGCGGAGATACTTTGGGCACAAACCAAGCATATTCCATGGAGGAGGAAAGATGGAGCATCCAAGGCTAGTTTTCCCTGGATGACAAAGGAAATAGAGGTTAAAATAAAACAGAAAAAGGAGGTTTATGACCAATGTCAGGTACAGAATACAGTAGAAAACCAGACAGAATACAGAGAGTGCAGGGGGGAAATTGAAAAAGGATAAAAAGGCAAAGAGAGAGTATGAGAAAAGATTAGCAGGTGGGGCCGATTTGGGGACTAAAGAAAATCATCTTGTGGAGGCAGAGGGAATGACCGAAGTACTGAATGAGTACTTTGCAACTGTTTTTACAAAAACAGAGGCTTAAGTTAATGGCCCAGAAATTGATCTCGCTCTGTTCCCGCGGGGGTAAGCCTTCCCCGCGATGTCTCACCTCGCTTATGCTTTTTCTGATCCAGCTCGCACGAACTTGATGTTCCAGACATCAGCTGTGCTGGGCTTGCGTATCCCAGCGGCGCAGTTAATTCGTGCGAGCTGTGGGATCACGTGACTCAGTTAGAGCCAATGGCAGCACACCATCTTCCATTCATAAGTCTCACAGCATGGCTGTGAGACTTATGAATCTTACACCCCCCCAAAATAACAGCTAAACCTCAATTAAATTTAAAAAAAAAACCATCACATTAATAAAATAAGTATAGTTAATTAAATTAACCATTTTAAATAAAAAATTAAATTTTTGAAAAAATTTAAAATCTTTTAAAAAGTTATAAAAATAAACTTACCTGTCTTTAAAGTCTATAAAAAAGATATACCTGTAAAAAAAAATTCAAAAAAATACTTAATTCACTACTTACCTTCTTAAAAGCGGGTCTTACTCCTCCTTTTTACATTTCCAAAATCTTCCCTACTTACCTGCGCGTCCAAAGCATGAAGTGCACAGCGTGCGCGCAGCCTGTAGCGCGCACGCGATGCACTCAGGCCCCGCCCCCTTTTCGGAAGAGCAATTGCCGGTTTTCAGCGCATGCGCAGGGCATGCAGAAAACCGGCAATTGGAGTGGGAATACGCGAGAGTACGCAGTGCGTACTCTCGCGTCCCGGGATCAATTTTCGGCCCAATATCGCAGTAGAGGAGGAGGGAGTAGAGATATTCGATAGGATAAAAATAGATAGAAAGGAGGTGCTAAATAGGTTGGCATCGCTCAAAATTAACAAGTCACCCGGTCCAGATGGGATGCATCCTATTGCTGAGGGAAGCTGGGGTGGCGACAGCAGAAGCTCTGACCACAATCTTTCAATCCTCCTTGGATATTGGAGTGGTGTCAGAGGACTGGAGGATTTCAAACGTTACACCCTTGTTCAAAAAAGGAGAGAGACGTAAACCTGGTCACTACAGACCAATCAGTCTAACGTCAGTGGTGGGAAAACTACTAGAGACCATTGTCGAGGACAAAATTAATTCTCACTTGGAAAACCATGGGTTAATAAGGGATAGCTAGCACGGATTTGTTAAAGGCAAATTATGTCTGACTAACCTGATTGAGTTCTTGGATGAAGGTAGTGCAGTACATGTTGTATATATGGACTTTCAAATGGAATTTGAAAAAGAACCACACAACAGACTTATTCTGGAAATAGAAGCACATGGTATCAAAGGGACGGTGGTAACTTGGGTACGAAATTGGCTAAGAGACACGAGGTAGAGAGTGGTGGTGAACGGATGTTTTTCTGACTATAGAGAAGTATGCAGAGGAGTCCCCCAGGGATCGGTATTGGGACCATTGCTTTTCTTGTTAATATAAAATGACCTGGACTTGGGTATAGGGAGTACAATTTTGAAGTTTGCGGATGATACAAAACTTGGCAACGTAGTAAATAGTGAGCAGGATAGCAGCAGACTTCAGGAGGACAGACAGACTGGTGAAATGGGCAGACACATGGGAGATGTAATTTAATGGGGGTAAGTGTGAAATGATGCACTTTGGGAGGAACAACATGGGGAGGCAGTATAATCTAAGTGGTACTATGTTGTGGGAGGTGCAAGAACAGAGGGACCTGGGGGGTGCATATTCACAAATCCTTGAAGGTGGCCGGGCAAGTTGAGGTGGTGGTTAGGAAAGCGTATGGGATAGAAACATAGAAACATAGAAACTAGGAGCAGGAGTAGGCCATTCGGCCCGTCGAGCCTGCTCCACCATTCAATACGATCATGGCTGATCATCCAAATCCAGTACCCTGTCCCTGCTTTCCCACACAGAATCCCCATCGAGCCTGCACCGACACATATCCCACCCTATACCCGTAACCCCACGTATTTAATTCCCCCTAACATATCCCATCCTATCCCCGTAACCCCACATATTTAATCCCCCCCTAACACTAAGGGTCAATTTATCATAGCCAAATCAACCTAACCCGCACATACTTTGGCTTTGTAAATGGGGGCATTGAATACAAAAACAAGGAAGTCATGCTAAACCTTTACACATCTCTGGTTAGGCCCCAGCTGGAGTATTGTGGCTAATTCTGGGCACCACACTTTAGAAAGGATGTCAAGGCCTTGGAGAGGGTACAGAGGAGATTTACCAGGATGATACCAGGGATGAGGGACTTCAGTTGGAGAAGCTGGGATTATTCTCCTTCGAGCAGAGCAGGTTAAGGGGAGACCTAATAGAGGTATTCAAAATTATGAGGAAGTTTGATCGAGCAAGTAGGGAGGAACTATTTCCTCTGGCAAGTGGGTCGGTAACCAGAGGTCACGGATTTAAAATAATTGGCAAAAGAACTAGAGGGGAGATGAGGAGAAACTATTCCACACAGAGGGTTGTTGTGATCTGGAATGCTCTGCCTCAAAGGGTGGAGGAATCAGATTTCATAGGAACTTTCAAAAGCCAATTGAACACGTACTTGAAGAGGACTAATTTGCAGGGTTATGTGGTGTGGGACTAAATTGGGCAGCACTTTCAAAGCGCCGGCACAAGCGTGACAGGCCAGATGGCCTCCTCCTGTGCTGTGAGACTCATGGGCTCCTGGCACCTAGGAGAATGGACCTACCCCCAACATGAGTCAGTGCCTTCAGGAGGGGAAGGGAGAATGTTAAGAGAGAAAAGAAGACCGACTGACTACTTCCTCTACCTCACTCGAGTCAAGTTGGGCCTTGACACGGGGTTTACACAAATACGTTAAGCAACAGTGCGAAGCCGAAGCTGCAAATGCACCACGAGAAACTTTGGTAATGAGGCATGGTGTGGAACACCACCAGTATTGAAAAGAGTAAGAGTAAGAGGAAAGGTCATGTAGATCAAGAGGTAGTGATGACAAGATGCCATTGGGTTTAAAAAGATTATAGAAGCAAGGGGAAAACCGAGGGAGGTAAGAGCTACACAGTTTTGAGGTAATAAAGAAAGACTCGCATTTCTACAGCGTCTTTCACAACCTCGGGACGTCCTGAAGAGCTTTACAGCCAATGAAGTACTTTTGAAATGCATAGAATCATAGAAAGTTACAGCACGGAAGGAGGCCATTTCGGCCCATCGTGTCTGCACCGACCAACAAAGAGCGATCCAGCCTAATCCTACTTCCCAGCTCTTGGTCCGTAGCCCTGCAGGTTAGAGCATCCCAAGTGCACATCCAAGTACTTTTTAAATGTGGTTAGGGTTCTCAATTTTATACACCTCAATAAGGTCTCCCCTCAGCCTCCTCTGTTCCAAGGAAAACAGACCCAGCCTATTCAGTCTTTCCTCAGAGCTAAGATTCTCTACTCCCGGCAACATCCTTGTAAATCTCCTCTGTACCCTCTCTAGTGCAATCACATCTTTCCTGTAATGTGGTGACCAGAACTGCACGCAGTACTCTAGCTGAGGCCTAACTAGTGTTTTATACAGTTGAAGCATAACCCCCCTGCTCTTGTATTCTATGCCACGGCTAATAAAGGCAAGTATTCCGTATGCCTTCTTAACCACCTTATCTACTTGGCCTGCTACCTTCAGGAATCTGTGGACATGCACTCCAAGGTCCCTTTGTTCCTCTACACTTCTCAGTGTCCTACCATTTAATGTGTATTCCCTTTCCTTGTTAGCCCTCCCCAAATGCATTACCTCACACTTTTCCGGATTGAATTCCATTTGCCACTGTTCTGCCCACCGGACCAATTTATTGATATCTTCCTGTAGTCTACAGCTTCCTCCTTCAGTATCAACCACACAGCCGATTTTAGTATCATCTGCAAACTTCTTAATCATGCCCCCTATATTCAAGTCAAGATCGTTGATCTATACCAGAAAAAGCAAGGGACGTAGTACTGAGCCCTGCGGAACCCCACTGGAAACAGCCTTCCAGCCCCTGCTGTAATATAGAAGGGAGTGCAGTGGAGCCTTGAGCACCTGATTCCTGACCAGATGTTCACGGGTTTGAATCCCAGGGTCACCTGTTGACTCCACTTGAACCCACACCTCATTCAGGTGACTATTATTCCCTTGCTATTAATTTGAGAGGGAGGGGTGTTAAAAGGAAAAAAACTAACAACAGTCTTGCCTGTCTGTCGGAATCGCTTCTCCGGTTACTATTGGCAGCGTCTCCAAAATAATCCACATCTCAGTTTCTCCTAATACATCCTGCATCAGGCAGGCGCAAAGCAGTGGGAAGGGGGGAAATTACACTTCTCCTCGTAACTGGAGAAGCATCTGAAGTGGTTACAGCCGGTACCATAGCAACAGTGTGACACCTTGTTTCCACAGCGTGTCACCTTGGCAGCAGGACCGGTCCAGGAATGCGGTGCGTGCACACTGCAAGTTGTTGTGGGGCTTGGACTGAATTCGTATCAAAGCCCATCCGTTGCTCAGGGTGTTTTTTTTCCAATTTACTTTGTGAGGCTCATTGAATTGGTGGCTCGGTGAGTAGATACACCGGGAGAAAGAAAGGACTTCCATTTCTATAGCGCCTTTCACGACCTCAGGACGTCCCAAAGCCCTTTACAACCAATGAAATACTTTGTGAAGTGCAGTCACTGTTATGATGTAGGAAACGCGGCAGCCAATTTGCGCACAGCAAGCTCCCACAAACAGCAATGAGATAATGACCAGATAATCTGTTTTTAGTGATGTTGGTCGAGGGTTAAATATTGGCCAGGAGAACGAGGAGAAGAGCAGGCCAATATTCATTGCCTCATCAAACAGTTAACCATGTTGGGGATTTTACAAAAATAAGCTCTCTCCCTCAATATCTCAAAGTTCAGCCATTAAACAGCTCAACTCTGTAGGCCTGGAAAGTCCCAGGTTCAGTCCCTACCCGAGCTGAGTTAGCTGGGGCAGTGAGTCACCGCAGTGGGCAATATCGGTGAGGTGAGGTGAGGGGATGGGAATCAATCAGCCCGGATTCCTGCTCCTGATCATTACCTTGTCTTCTGCTGGAAGTGTATGTGTGTGGGTGTAGAGAGAGAGAGAGAGAGGTTCAAGAATGGACTTGACTGCAAGCTCCTCTGAGATTCATTGGCCAACCGTTCCAAACAGCAGTGCATAAACTGGATTCTACAAAGACAGAACAGTCCAACAAGGGATAAATGGTGCCGCTGATCAACGAGAAGGGCTGAAAGGCTTTTCAAAGATAATTCAAATGAAACGTAGGCGGGAGGGGGGGGGTGGGTTGACTGAGCCTCTTCAATTGGTGACTGTTTTAAAACTGCACTCAAAAGATTTTAAAAGTCTAAACCCAACACCTTAAAAAAAAACCAAAGGAATGCAGAAATTCTGGAGCAAATTCAGAGACTGCTGGAACTATGCAGCAAGTCCGTTAACTAACATGAGAGATTAATGTCACTGGTATAAACCTTCACCAGAACTCTACCAAAAATGTTATCCCTAAAACATTAACCTTCGTTCATAGATGCTGAAAGAAAGAGACTTGCATTTCTATAGCGCCTTTCACGACCTCGGGATATCCCAAACCCCTTTACAGCCAATGAAGTACTTTTTTGAATTGTAGTCACTGTTGTAATGTGGGAAACGTGGCAGCCAATTTCCGCACAGCAAGCTCCCACAAACAGCAATGAGATAATGACCAGAAAATCTGTTTGTGATGTTGGTTAAGGGATAAATATTGGCCAGAGCTCTTTTTTGAAATAGTGCCATGGAATCTTTTACGCCCACCTGAGAGAGCAGACGGGGGCCTCGGTTTAACGTCTCATCCAAAAGACGGCACCTCCGACAGTGCAGCACTCCCTCAGCACTGCACTGGAGTGTCAGCTTAGATCGTGTGCTCAAGTCCCTGGAGTGGGACTTGAACCCACGACCTTCTGAATCGGAGGCGAGTGTGCTACGCACTGAGCCACAGCTGACACCTCATGGCTGACTGACCTGTGGTGTATTTCCAGAACTTTCTGTTTCTTTAGTCCATAATAACAAGATTAATAGTAATGGCAGCAATGAGTTGGGTTAAACAGGCCGAGCCTCTCAACTGGTGACTCACTTTGAACAGATTAAAAGTTAAAAGAAGTTATGGGGTCACAGCTGCATCTCGTCAAGCCTGGAGGAGGAAAAATTTCAGTAAAAGCCTCATGTTTTCCAATTGCGGACAGGATCGAGCGTGGCGGTGAGGCCCCAGTGGTCGAATAGCTTGGTGACATTCACCATCTAGGCTCACACGAGCAGAATGAGCACCATAGGGATGCTGCTACCCATGATGTCAGATCTTTCAGAAGGGTGGGAGAGGGGAGTATGAGGAGAAAATCAGAGGCAACTGAAAGGGCCAATTACCAAGACTCCTCTCTCTCGCTCGCTCACTCTAGCTCTATCATTCACCGAATGAAGCAGCCCAAATAAGAACACTAAACAGCAGCATTGGAGTTCTGCAGAAGCAATTAGACTGGGGCCCAAAAAAAACCTCCTGCTGTCCTAACTCGGCAGGTCTGACTGCAACGAGCATTTAAAGTAAAACTGAAGCAGCAGATAATTGGGTAAAATTCCCAGGACAGGTTTCCCGTGTTCTTGGCGTTGGTGCTTGTATCAGGAATGCTGCACGGGGGAGTGTCGGGAAATGATTGGGCTTGTTGGAATTGGATCAGGGTTTTTTTTGGACTTGGCTGTGCAGTGTCCCTCACTAATATCCACATTGTGCTTGTGCTCCTTCACCCTTCCGTCCCTCCTCCTCCCTGTGCACCGATAGAAAGAACACAAATTGGTTTCAACTTTGCCATACAACAGTACGGACTCTAACCTTTGACCTGCCGACCCAACAATCTGACGCATGCATTTAAGTAAGCTGAATGTGACTGTCGAACAGTGTAAAGGTTACAGATTATCCAACTATATTGTGTCAGATATTTTAGATTGTAATGTTGTGTGGGACTGGTTACAATACAGCTGGTGTGGGCTCTGTCCATGAAGGCAAATAAGACATTTACTTTCACTGAGCCTTGTCATTAATACTTGTCACTAAGATCTCTGCGCTCCTCCAACTCTGGCCTCTTGTCCATCCCCACTCCCTTCGCCCCACCATTGGCAGCCGTGCCTTCAGCTGTCTAAGCCCTAAGCTCTGGAATTCCCTCCCTAAGCCTCTCCGCCTCTCTCTCCTTTCAGACGCCGCTTAAAACCTACCTCTTTGACCAAGCCTCCTAATTACTGCTTATGTGGCTCGATGTCAAATTTTGTCTGATTCCGCTCCTGTGAAGCGCCTTGGAATGTTTTACATAGAATTTACAGCACAGAAACAGGCCGTTCGGCCCAACTGGTCTCTGCTGTGTTTATGCTCCACGCAAGTCTCCTCCCACCCTACTGCATCTCATCCTACTTCATCTCACCCTATCACCATATCCTTCTATTCCTTTCTCCCTCATGTGTTTAGCTAGCTTTCCCCTTAAATGCATCTATGCTTTTCGCCTCCACCACTCCCTGTGGTAGCGAGCTCCACATTCTAACCCCTCAAATGAGGTTTCTCCTGAATTCCCCATTGGATTTATTAGCGACTATCTTATATTTATGGCCCTTAGTTTTGGTTACCCCCACAAGTGGAAACATCTTCTGTACATCTACCCTAGTGAACCCCTTCATAATTTTTAAGACCTCTATCAGGGCACCCCTCAAGCTTCACTTTTCCAGAGAAAAGAGCCCCAGCCTGTTCAATCTTTCCTGATCGTTATAACCTCTCAGTTCTGGTATCATCCTCGTAAATCTTTTTTGCATCTTCTCCGGTGCCTCAATATCCTTTTTAAGATATGAAAACCATTTATTAGATAGCCCAACTTTGCATGTTGTGCATGATCGAACTAGTCTTGGTATTCTCTCTCCCACTCAGTCAGGAGTGCTGACTCATTCACAATTCTCCTGTGGAATTTTGACAGTGATTGTTCTTTCGCAGTACTGGGGAGTCACCTGCGGGTGACCTTGTGAAAGGGATTTGATAATAAAAGTGTGGGAATTCAGGGCAGGGTCCATGGCGGGTAATTGTAAACTTTTGGTGATGATGTAGAACAGTCCACATTTGTGTTCAAATCCCTCCATGGCCTCGCCCCTCCCTATCTCGGTAACCTCCTCCAGCCCTCTGTGAACTCTGCGTTCTTCCAACTCTGGCCTCTTGTACATCCCCACTTACTTTGCCCCACCATTGGTGGCCGTGCCTTCAGCTGCCTAGGCTCGAAGCTCTGGAATTCCCTCCCTAAACCTCTCCACCTCTCTCTCCTCCTTTAAGACGCTCCTTAAAACCTGCCCCTTTGACCAAGCTTTGGGTCACCTATCCTAATACCTCGCTATGTGGCTCAGTGTCACATTTTGTCTGATAACGCTCCTGTGAAGCATCTTGGAAAGTTTTAATATGTTAAAGGTGCTATATAAATGCACGTTGTTGTTTATTTTGATTTTCACCCACCTACTGACCTGCCCCGCCCCCCCCACACCCTGACTTTTCTCCCCATCTCTCCATGGGTACCAGCATTCAAGTGGCTGGTCTTTGTCTGTAAGCTTTGGCAGTGAATGTAGGCTATTTGACTGATGCGGGGAGTCGCAGCTTAGTTTGATCCTATTTCCACCTGTTGTCCCGCAGGAGTCACTGGATGTTGATCAGGAGCAGGAATCCTAATTGATCTTTTTTTCTCTCTCTCTCGCTAAGCGTACTTGAGTCAACTTGGGGCACCTGCACAGGCAATTAAAAAATGTCAGGCACTCTCGTCTTTGAGTCAGAAGGTCGTGGGTTCAGGTCTCCAGAGACTTGAGCCCATAATCCAGGCTGAGACACCAGTGCAGTGCTGAGGGAGTGCTACACTGTCGGCGGTGCCATCTTTCAGTTGAGACATTAAACCGAGCCCCCGTCTGTCTTCTCAGGTGGACATAAAAGATCCCACGGCACAATTTGAAGAGGAGCAGGGAAGTTTTTCCCCAGTGTCCTGGCCAATATTTGTCCCTCAACCAACGCATAAAACAAATGATCTAGTCATTTATCTCATCACTGTTTGCGGGACCTTGCTGTGTGCAAATTGGCCGCCTCGTTTCCAACACAACAACAGTGACCACACTTCATTTCATTGGCTGTAAAGCACTTTGGGACGTCCTGAGGACATGAAAAGCGCTATACAAATGCAAGTCTTTCTTTTCAACTAACTCGATAGAGGCTGGAGATTGAACCACCATCTTTATTGGTCTTTCTGGCTCCATTTCACAACAATTACCAACTGAGCTATCGGGGGAGGGGGGCAAGTTGGTTCAATCCATTTCTATTTTAAAAAAGTGAATGAAAAGAAAGCTTTGAGTACATTTTGCTTTGAATTAAGTAAAATCGATAGTACATTGAGCCTTTTTTCTCTCCCCAGTGATTGCTGAATACAATTGTTTGAAAAGTGTTGATGTTTATTTGGCTTTGTAGAGATTCCAGACGCTGCTGTGTGAAACATGTTATGATTTTATGCAGTTGCCTTGAAAGAGCTGATGCCAGGACGCGTTGCTCGAATAATTCCCTGAGCACAGATACATGTGCTGGCTTATTGAAGAAGCTCGGAGTACATTTGGAAACAGTTACAGTAAAACGTTCCTTAATCAATGTTGCTTTTGAGCTTGCATTGAAAAATATTATTTAAAAGGAGTTTTAAGAGTGTTCAATACTTTAGTCTCTTAAAATCTTTATTTTACCAGTAGTTGGACTAGATACCATCTCGTAATAGTCATATTTAGATAGGTTTTTCGACTCTAGGGGAATCAAGGGATATGGAGGCCCTATGATGAGAGATTGTGTAGAATGGGCCTATACTCTCTGGAGTTTAGAAGAATGAGAGGTGATCTCATTGAAACATATAAGATTCTGAAGGGGATTGACAGGGTAGATGCGGAGAGGTTGTTTCCCCTGGCTGGAGTGTCCAGAGATAGGGGTCACAGTCTCAGAATAAGGGGTAGGCCTAAGACTGAGATGAGGAGGAATTTCTTCACTCAGAGGGTTGTGAATCTTTGGAATTCTCTGCCCCAGAGGGCTGTGAATGCTGAGTCTTTGAGTATATTCGAGGCTGAGATAGATAGATTTTTGGACTCTAGGGGAATCAAGGGATATGGAGATCGGGCGGGAAAGTGGAGTTGAGGTCGATGATCAGCCATGATCTTATTGAATGGTGGAGCAGGCTCGAGGGGCCGTGTGGCCGACTCCTGCTCCTAATTCTTTTGTAATTATGTTCTTATACTGATCCTGGCAAAATTATGCCATGTCCATGGAATATAATACCAGGCCAATGTGGAGCACTACTTTTAAGAGAAGCCTTGACAGTAGGTCACAGGGTCAAACCGGCGTCTGGAAGTTTTTTTTCACAGCAAGACCGATCTCTGGGCGAATGAGTGCAAAATCCTGGAATCATTTGGGGATGGATAGATGCTGCGTTGGTAGGCTTTTCTACATGAGTTGACTAAAATGAACCACGTGACCTTTCTTATCTCGTGATAGCAGCTCCTTATCAGGGTTGTCCACTAGCTGGTGGTAGTCCCCTTGTTTCCCCAAGGGCCCGTCTATAATCGTCCTTTTCATAAGAAGTCTCCCAAAATAATATTGCGTACAAAATTGATCAGAAGTGTGCATGAAGCATGTTCCTTGTCGAGAGTGTTGTTTGTATGCTGGTGAAAATGTCGACAGTGATAGGACAGCCCGGACATATTGTAAAAGCTACTTCTTGTGATACAGCCTCCAGCTGTTCCTGAACCAGACATCTTCTACCCCACGATCACAGCCTGGACCTATCTTTACCGACACTTCGGAAGAAGGTCGAAAGAAAGACTTGCATTTCTGTAGCGCTTTTCACAATCTCGGGATGTCCCAAAGCGCTTTACAGTCAATGAAGCACTTTTTGCAAGGTAGTCACTGTTGCAATGTCGGAAACGCGGCAGCTAATTTGCACACAGCAAGCTCCCACAAGCAGCAACGAGATAAATAAGCAGATAATCTGCTTTTTTTTCTCGTGATGTTCATTCTGAGTGACAGTGTATTAACCACAAGTCTCTGTGTGCCAACAGCCCGCACTGAGCTACTGGTTATTGTAGTAATGATGAACATTGCAGTCTGGTTAATGCTGAAATAAGGGAGTGCAATTTTTACATCAATTTCTGTGTGTGGTTGTCAAGCAAATACTCCAGTATTTTCAGCAGTAAATCCGATCTCCACCCTGCAGATGCTGTTAACCAAGAGTTAAACTGCACATACCACGAACTGAGATTAAACACTGTATTTGCACATTCCATTAATCAAGAGTTGGCTTTTCCCTGCAGGTACTGTTAGCCGAGAGTTAAGCGACACGTGCCATGAACTGAGAGTTAACTTGCAGATATCATTAATTGATCGCTAAGTGTTGGTTGGTTAAAGTTGACTGACCAAGTGGAGGTCAGGGGACAGAACAAGCCAATCCCTGCTCCCCATGACCAACTCCCTCCCCTTCATTCCCATGGCCAGCACGAACGGAATTGTCCCTTTATCGCCTGAGGAAAAGCCAAATGCAAATGACAGTCAGTGGGACTCGAACCTGGGTTTCCAAATCCTGCCGTAGAGCAGCAGCCACACTGACATATTTGTGCTGCATTTTAATTTAAAAAAAAACCAAGTGTAATCCAAACGCTTAGCTTTGGTCGAAGTGTGCGTGCATTAGTTTTTATGTTTAGAACTACTTGCAAAGATATTACAGCAGTACTCTGGCATTGCGTAACATTCCAGAGGACTGGAGTGCATGCAGTGACAGGCCAGAGCAATCACACGAGCAATACTAGCCTCTCAGAAACCTTTTCCCATCTGCTGGCTTAATGAGCAAGTTAGGGAGGATCTGGCAACAGTTGTTGTTTTGGCTCTCAACGGGTGGAACTTTTTCAGTGAGGCTCGGGCCTCCCGAGGCTAACGGTACAGGCCGGCTGAAAGCGAACACGCTTCAGTGCTGAGAGTGGAGCTTTAAACCATGGGCATTTTTCTCTTGTGTACTTTGCGACATCAAGGCAGGGACTGGGTGCGCTGCAGTGGCAAAAGGAGGAATGGTCTGAGCGCGTGAAGCAATATCGTGCGGATTATAATGTGGAAAGGACTATGAAAGAGGATGGCTTCTTGTGTGTTTAATATGACACCAATCACGGACAGGTTTGCACTGTTGGTGGGACCGTGGCTGGGGGCAATCAGCATCCTTTTTTTTGGTTAAGGGTGTCCCTTTTCCTTCATAAAGAGTCGGATGAAGCTGCTGCTGATAATTATTGCTAATATTTGACCTCAATTGTTCTTCCAGGTTGGCACAATCGCTCTGGGCCTCTGCGTGTGAAAAGCGAGTGTGAAAATTACCTGCATGGACTTCGCACAACAGCAAGGCTTGTCTTGGTGCAGTCATTTGATATATTGTTGGAGAGCAGACATCCATGATTCATTCCCGGCCTTCTGACACCTTATTTTTAGACCAGAGACAGTGAGGTTCTCACAAGAGACGAGTTTAAAAGTGAAAGGGGGGGTGGGGGGGTGTGAACCGGAAAACAAAGAGAAGAGCTGGGAGAGTGATTACCCAAGTAGATGCCGCTCTAAACATGAATGTCCAGGCCCAGGGCAAGAACTCAGCCAAGCGGAGAGGCAAGCAGATCTCGTTCTTCGGCGAGAGCACCGTTGTTATTCAACCAGGCCCGCATCGCCAAAGGAAGAACGGAATGCTGCGCAGCGAAGCAGAGGTCTCGGGCGGCCTGGTCAACCCACAGCCCCCCACGGGACCCGAGGCCCCTGTGAGCGGCGGGCAGTGTCAGTCTGTCGCCGCCTCGGATTCGGGAATGGGCCTGGAGAGGGGTGTGGTCACAGATGGCACCGTGCCTCCAAACTGGGCCACCTCCATTCTGATCGACCGCTTGCCCGCCAAGGGTGGCCTGAGCTGGCAGCCGGCCGGCCAGGTTGGTTCATGGACTCAAAGCGCCGCTCCGTTCTGTGCCAGTGGCGGGGCTGTGAGCATCGTTGATTCCAGTGCCCCGGGTCCCTTCCCGCACACTCTCATAAAGCAAGGGGCCACCACCCAGCTGTCGCACGAATCTCTCCAGAGGCAGCACGAGAACGCAGTCAGCATGTCTCAGCTGGACTTATTCGGGGACGCAATAAAACAGATAGCCGAGAAGGCCCAGTTGGCAAAGAAGCAGGCCATGGCCAAGCAACACGTTCAGTCGCTTGCTGAGCTACAGAAACACCAACCCCAACATCACCCCCAACAGCAACACCAGCAGAACCAACTGCAGCATCACCCCCAACAACACCAGCAGAACCAACTGCAACATCAACACCAGCAGAACCAACTGCAACATCAACCCCAACAGCAACACCAGCAGAACCAACTGCAGCATCAACCCCAACAACAACACCAGCAGAACCAACTGCAACATCAACCCCAACAGCAACACCAGCAGAACCAACTGCAACATCAACCCCAACAGCAACACCAGCAGAACCAACTGCTGCATCAACAACACCAGAACCAACTGCAACACAAGCAGACCCAACTGCAGCAGCAACACCAGCAGACCCAACTGCAGCAGCAACAACACCAGGAACATCAACACCAACAGCAGCAACAAAGTAATGAAGCTTTGCCTCACCATCAATTCTTCCAGTTTTCATACAACCAGAGTCGCAAGCAAGACCTTCCCCCAAGTTCAGTATTAAACATGTTCCATCAAGTTCATCAGCCATCACTCCATCCCCTTTACAGCCATCAAGCACAAAGCACATGCCAACAACACATCTTCCAGCAGTTCTTCCCTCACCAGCAGCCACCTCAGTCTCTCGGTCTCCAACGGGTTCAGACGAGCCAGGGGCCAGATCCATCGACACATCAGATAGCTTCGGTGCCACCTCAGTTCCAGCAACCTTCTGAGGCTCAGGTCAGCAAAGGCCTTCAGAGGTCCACAGTCGGCCACAAACAGGAACGCCCTTTGCGTCCGATGGCGACCGAGTTTCAAGCGCCCGCAGCAAAGCCGGCGCAATGCTCCTTCAAGGAAAGGAAGACGAAGCCCTCCCCGTTTGAGTTGCAGAGACTTGGGAATGCGTCGGGCACTGCGGAGAATGCCAGCCAGCGCTGGCCGCAAGCTTACGGGCCGGAACTCCAGAAGCTGCTGAACGTGCCGCCGAGTCATCGTGGGCGAAACCCGCTCAAGCTATTCGAGGTGGATTTACTTCACTCAAAGAGCGTGCAGGGACACGAGCAAGCAACTGAGAAAGACCACTGGAGTCAGAGAGAACAGGAGAAAACTCCGCTGTCTCAAGACAGTCGAAAGTCCGCCCAGGTCCCTGCCCAGGAAACTGCCTCCGACGTTGAAGGGGCAGCTGATAGCGTTATACAAAGCGCAACAAGAAAAGGCAGAACTTCTAACAAAACTAATGGACTTCAACCACAACAAGCATCCACGGAACCCCTGTCCAATTGGAACTCCTCAATTGAAGTAAGTTTTATCTATTGCTGAACACACTAACTCCTTCTTGACCTTTCCCAGCACTTCCGAACTGTGTAGCTCTCTCTCTGTCTTCCCCTTGCTCCTTTAATCTGTAAGCTTTGAAAACCCAATGACATCTCCTGATCTACTACCTCTTGATCGCCATTGAAAGAGGAACTTGCATTTATACAGCACCTGTCATGACCTAAGAGCTTTACGGCCAATGAGGTACTTTTTGAAGTGTAGTCACTGTTGTAATGTAGGAAATGCGGGCAAACAACGACCAGATAATCTGCTGTAGTGATGTTAGTTGAGGGTTAAATATTGGCCAGGACACCAGGGATAAGGTGGCAGATGGAGTATAATGTGGGGAAGTGTGAAATTATCCACTTTGGTCAGAAGAATAGAAAAGCAGAATATTTTTTTAAAAGGTGAGAGACTAGAAAATGGTGGTGTTCAGAGGGATCTGGGTGTCCTTGTACACGAATCACAAAGTTAACATGCAGGTACAGCAAGCAATTAGGAAGGCAAATGGTATGTTAGCCTTTATTGCAAGGGGGTTGGAGTATAAGAGTAAAGAAGTCTTTCTGCAATTATACAGGGCCTTGGTGAGACCACACCTGTGCACAGTATTGGTCTCCTTACCCAAGGAAGGCCTTAGAAGCAGGTACAACAAAGCTTCACTGGATTGATGGGATGAGAGCAATGTTCCCTCTAATTTTTTTCGTACTGAGCGGGCCACGAACTCCTTTGAGCGCAACTTTGTCGTCCGTGAGCAAATTTTACAACAACGACAGCAACCATTAGAAAGTGTATATACAGTAATGCCATATTGCCACTCCACTGTCTCAAATCATGAGACAATCAGACAAGGTTCTGTCCAAGTTTAACATAACTTCTCTGATTTTCAATTCTGTTCCTCTAGAAATGAACCCCAGTGCTTTATTGTCACTTTTTTATATCTTTTTTTAACCTGCGTTGCTACTTTTAATGATTTGTGAATCTATACCCCTAGATCCCTTTGCACCTCCACCCCATGTAGACTCTTAGGGCTGGATTTTAATGAGGAGGCGGGTTGAGGGCGGGCCCGCTGCTCGGTGTCTTCCGGACCCGGGTGCCGCCGCCCCGCAGATGAGATTTTAGTTTGATCGGCCTCGTTACGGCCGACGTGCGGCTCCCTCCAGGCAGAGCGTCAGATTCTCGCCTCTGATGACGCGATGTTTCAGTAAAGATTTAAAGGGGCCATGTCCCCTTTGCAGAAGCATTAGCTTTTTTCTGTTAAAGGTGCTGGCTGCTGCAGGAATGGCAGCTTCAAAAACTAAGGCTGCACCCAGGTTCAATGAGGGCTCCCTCCATGCTCTTGTGGAGGGAGTTCGAGGACGTCAGGAGCTCCTCTTCCCCGGAAACGGAAGGCGGAGGCCTCCTCAACAAACCAAGGCAGCTTGGCTGCAAGTTACTGAGGAGGTGAGCGCAAGGTCTGTGTGCCGACCCACATGGGTTCAGTGTCAAAAAAGGTTTAATGATCTGCTGAGATCACCTAAAGTGTGGCCTCTGTGTTCTGGGAAATGGAAGTTCAGGAGTGAGGACTCGGTGATTTCCATGTAGAATGATGGTGGTGACACTGAGCGCAAACCACCGTTTATTGGACAGATGATGCCTGGGGTTTTGAGAATGTCGGACTTATATTCATTTCCATGTGCCAGCCACCTGTGGTTGAAGCGTAAACTTACGCGAATCTGGCATGGATGAGTGCATCCCTTGCCTGACGGCCAGCAATGAGCTCGAGGGCTGCTGCATTGGCCACATCCGGCCCCGCAAGGCATGCCTTGTCCTCGTTCTCGTCTTCCTCTTCCTCCGAGGATGCACTGCGCTGAGCCACTTGTTCGTCCGGCAGCTCTAGCCACGCTGCTGTGCGATGTTGTGCAGGGCACAGCAGACCACGACGATTCTGGACACGCTGGCTGGTGCATACTGCAGGGCTCCAGCAGATCTGTCGAGGCATCGGAATCGCTTTTTGAGAAAGCTGATGGTTTGCTCTATGATGCTTCTGGTGGAAATGTGGCTCACATTGTACCGCTCCTCAGCCTCGTTTGATGGCCTCCTCATTGGTGTCATGAGCCACTTTTTCAGGGGATAGAACCTTATCTCCAAGTAGCTATCCGGAAAGTTGGGTTGGCGGATTGAAGAGCTGAGACACAGTAGACTGCCGCAGGATGAAGGAGTCATGGCAACTGCCAGGGTACTTGGCGCAAACATGTATGATGATGTTCCTGTGATTACTCACCAGCTGGACGTGAAGGGAGTGGAAGCCCTTGCGGTTGATAAATACAGCTGGGTTGTGATGGGGTGCCCTAATGGCCACATGTGTGCAGTCTATGACGCCCTGCACCCTCGAGAAGCCTGCCATATTGGCAAAGCCAACCGCACATGCGGTTACACTTGCTTCATCTGTGGAGAAGTGGATGTAATTGGGCGCCTTTGCAAAGAGGGCATCAGTGGCCTGCGTGATGCAAGTGTGTGCGGCTGACTGGGAGATGCCGCTGATGTCTGCTGCTGATCCCTGGAAGGACCCTGAAGCAATGAAGTTGAGTGTGGTGGTGACTTTGACAGCCACTGGTAAGGAGTGTCCACCTGCTCCTCTGGGCTGCAGGTGTTGGTGCAGCATTGTGCAGATGTCAGCGACTACGTCTCGAAAGTCTCAGCCTCCTTTGGCACTGCTGCTCACTCATGTTGAGGAAGCTCATCCTCGGCCTGTAAACCCTGTGTTCGGGGTATCTCCTGTGGCGAGGTGCAGCCCTGTGCTGAGGCCCTCGGCCCTGTGCAACATCAGGTGGGTGAGGAGGAGGTTGGCGCTCCTGATGCTGCTGTTGTGGTTGGTTGTGGAGCTTCCGCGGCTGCTCTTCCTCCGAATCTGACGACCAGGATGAGAGGATGTAAATGGTTCCCATCCCGTTGCTATAGATTTCAGTTGAGGCAAGAAGCTTGCAAGCGCACACTCCAAGTGGCCTGAAATTATTCCAATCAGGTCACATTGCAGATGGCTGTCAGCTTGAACAGTCCCAAGGTCAGTAGATTTGCAAAATCTTATCCCAGACCTCCAACAGCAAAGTTGTTGCATTTGAATGTCAGTCATGTTACAGGAGTGCTTTTAAAGTGTTGCACCAATGACTACAAATCATGTCCTCGAGAAACTCGTCTCCTTGCAGCTGGCGTGTTTCTGACAAGACGGGAAACAGGAGCCAGAAGCACGAAAATGGGAAACCACTATAAAAATAGGATTAGCAAGGCAGTTAACAGGCTCTTAACTACCTGTCCCACCGGTTCCCGGTGGGTCAGTTCGAGAGCGGCTGAATGGACACTCACGAAAGTCGGATAGGGGCGGGATGGAGGTCGCAGCCCGACGCCATTTTTTCCGATTTTCGCTGCCGACCCGCCTCCTCAGGGCTATTAAAATCGAGCCCTTATTTTCCAAGGAGTGGGTCGCCTCCTTATCCCTCCTACCAAAATGCACCACCTCACACCTATCCATATTGAAATTCATTTGTCATTTACATGCCCTTTTCTGCAAGTTTGTTTACGGTAGAATTAATTAAAAGCTTTTAGTTCATCATGTACAAACTTTCTATTTAAAAAAAAAAATTACATGTCAGAAATTACTGGGATATAAAAGAACTGCATAATAATGTATTAACACTTCAGAAACGTCACTCAGTTACACGGTTATGCATCGATAAACAATTGAAAGGCCCAAGGTGAGCTGAAAGAGGCACATCTGTTCGTGCAATTTCTATTAATTTTAAAGTTTTCAACGTATTAGCCCATCCCTCAGGTCACGATAGCAGTGGCAGCAGGAGCAGGAGCAGCGGCTTTCCTATGGCGCTGACGTGCTGTACGTCCACATAAGTCATTAGAATATTAATCACAATGCAACCAGACACCCAACAAATATAAAGTGCTGTCGTTCTTTAGTTCACAGTATTAAAAAGAACTGAACAGAAACAGGTATCCGTATTTCCAACTTCAATCACTTCCATTAATAAACGTTGTCTTCTTGATCCAGCACACCCCCCCCCCATGTAACATGTCAGAAATGCAGCACTTATTCACAAGTGCAGAAAAACACCTACACAATTTGCGTCACCAAATTAAAAACAAAAAGCAGGAAAAGCTATGATTTATCAGAAATAAACATTCATCTTCCTTCCTGGACAGGAGAACCAATCAGACCGACTTGGAAATGTTTACTAATATGTTGACGTAAAGATGTTAATTTACGAATTTCGCTTAGAATGTTTTTCTCTCAAACATTCTCCACAATATGTAATTCCTACGAATCCTCCCCCTTCCTCAACAGCATGGTTGCATGTTTGTGTAAAGCTGCTCACTTCAGTCGATCGTTCAAAATCAAATATTGAGAAATTTCCATTTTAAGCATTTCAGAGCCTCTTTTAAAAGCGTTTGGACTTCAAGACCTGGTCGAAACTAGTTTAGATGAGGGGGAAATTGATTTTTGCTTGTTTCTTCCAAAATCATATTCGAAACTCGGTGGGGGTGGAAAATGTGTTTTTAACACTCTTTTTTTGTGAAAAGTTCATTAAAAATCTTTATCAAAGTCTCGTTGCAGCTTTGGCAGAAGAAGTTGCTCCAAGTTTCTCTTTCCCTCTTCAACGCTGTTGTTAAACATACAACAAAAAAAATAATAAAATAAACACTAATTCCAAACGGAGCTCAAATAAGAAAGTGAATAAAGTGGTTAAAGGCGGTGAGGTTATCGATCCCCAGCCTTGGCGATGAGTTGGGATCAGTTTTGGAGAAGTTGTTTCCTCTTTTTCTGCTGCCGGGGGTTCCCTCTGTCTCTCACAGACTCTGAGGTACAAACCGGGCCACACACTTTTTCCCCTCTGTCATAACATGATGTAAATAACCCTGACAAACTCTTTCAAAAAGGGGACAACACCTGGCAAAATTTAACTGGAACTTACTGCGGGACATTCATCATCACTTTCCCATATTTTTTTGCACCTTTAAACAATTTTCCGAATGTTTTCCTCATATTTTTGTTTCACCGGGGGACTAAAACCTGATTGCTGCAGCCTCCTTCCAGCGGCCATTGTACACGCGCCGCGCCTCCACCTGTGTTGTTCCAAAGTGCGGCCGCCGCCCAGTCCCCGGGAACGGACTCCACGCGCCTCCACGGAAAAAAGTACTGACAGAATCCCGAGACAACGCTCGCCGGGGTCCAGGGCTCCGTATCTTAGCAAACGCCGTTCCAATTCGGATCAGCTCTGAGGTCACAAACGACTCTCCTGTGAGGATTCCCGGGCCATTGTGCATTGGGCCCCTTCCCCAGCTCCAGCTCACTTTGAATCTAAGTGCGCGGGAGCTGAGGGATCGGTGTGCGGCCTTGGAAGGAACAGTGGCTGGAATGCAAACTCACCTTTTAGGGCATGAAATAAATGCTGTAGAAATACATTTCCACTGGGATTTGGGAACGGTTAGTTATAATTCTGTTTGCTGTTCCATGTCGCAATGCAGAGCTTTTATGAAAATGGAAGTAGTCTGTCTGTCCAATAACTCTGTTCTGATGAAGGGTCTACCCTTGAAACATTAAGCCAGTTTTTTCTTTTCAGCTGCTGATAGAATCTGCTGTGTTTTTACAAAATAACGCTGAACTTCCTAAAGTCTGGACGGGGTAATTTTACTCGACTCCTCCGCCGACAGCAATTGTGGGTGAAAGACACAGAACAATAATGTGATAGGCCTCTCTCGGACTTGCACTCACGTCTAGCTGGTGGGGGGCGGGGGTCTTTCATCATTAACCCTTTAGGGTTACCTTTAGGATAAGCATTAAACAGCAAATTTGAAAGACTATCTTAAATCCTCCTGCTGTTTCACCACTTCCATGTCTGGTCACATTAAAATTATTTTGGGGGAGATGCTAGAAAGTGGAGAATCCTTTGAAATTATATATATCCCCCCCCCAGGAAATGAATGCTAGAATAATGCTCGACACTTGTGTGTATTCTCAAAAATCACAACAAGATGATTGGCCATTTGATCCTTTTACTTGCTTTTCCACCAGTCTCCTTTCTCTGCTGAAGGTGTTAACTTCTTGCTCTAGTATGCGCCAGTATCTTGCCCTGTATCTTGTGTGAGCCAAGAAGGTGAGTCTATTGTACCCGGTGAGCGAGGGGGCCGATGCCTGCCACCCGGTGAGCGAGGGGGCCGATGCCTGCCTCCCGGTGAGCGAGGGGGCCGATGCCTGCCTCCCGGTGAGCGAGGGGGCCGATGCCTGCCTCCCGGTGAGCGAGGGGGCCGATGCCTGCCTCCCGGTGAGCGAGAGGAGCCGATGCCATCCTCCCGGTGAGCGAGAGGAGCCGATGCCATCCTCCCGATGAGCGACGGGCACCGATGCCATCCTCCCGGTGAGCGACGGGCGCCGATGCCAGTCTCCCGGTGAGCGACGGGCACCGATGCCAGTCTCCCGGTGAGCGACGGGCGCCGATGCCAGTCTCCCGGTGAGCGAGGGGCACCGATGCCAGTCTCCCGGTGAGCGAGGGGCGCCGATGCCAGTCTCCCGGTGAGCGAGGGGCGCCGATGCCAGTCTCCCGGTGAGCGAGGGGCGCCGATGCCAGTCTCCCGGTGAGCGAGGGGCGCCGATGCCAGTTTCCCGGTGAGCGAGGGGCGCCGATGCCAGTCTCCCGGTGAGCGAGGGGCGCCGATGCCAGTCTCCCGGTGAGCGAGGGGCGCCGATGCCAGTCTCCCGGTGAGCGAGGGGCGCCGATGCCAGTCTCCCGGTGAGCGAGGGGGCCGATGCCAGTCTCCCGGTGAGCGAGGGGACCGATGCCAGTCTCCCGGTGAGCGAGGGGGCCGATGCCAGTCTCCCGGTGAGCGAGGGGCACCGATGCCAGTCTCCCGGTGAGCGAGGGGCACCGATGCCGGTCTCCCGGTGAGCGAGGGGCACCGATGCCGGTCTCCCGGTGAGCGAGGGGGCCGATGCCGGCCTCCCGGTGAGCGAGGGGGCCGATGCCGGCCTCCCGGTGAGCGAGGGGGCCGATGCCGGCCTCCCGGTGAGCGAGGGGGCCGATGCCGGCCTCCCGGTGAGCGAGGGGGCCGATGCCGGCCTCCCGGTGAGCGAGAGGAGCCGATGCCGGCCTCCCGGTGAGCGACGGGCGCCGATGCCGGCCTCCCGGTGAGCGACGGGCGCCGATGCCGGCCTCCCGGTGAGCGAGGGGGCCGATGCCGGTAGTCGGTGAGCGAGGGAGCCGATGCCTGCCTCCCGGTGAGCGAGGAGGCCGATGCCTGCCTCCCGGTGAGCGAGAGGAGTCGATGCCTGCCTCCCGGTGAGCGAGAGGAGTCGATGCCTGCCTCCCGGTGAGCGAGGGGGCCGATGCCTGCCTCCCGGTGAGCGAGGGGGCCGATGCCGGTAGTCGGTGAGCGAGGGGGCCGATGCCGGTAGTCGGTGAGCGAGGGGGCCGATGCCGGTAGTCGGTGAGCGAGGGGGCCGATGCCTGCCTCCCGGTGAGCGAGGGGGCCGATGCCTGCCTCCCGGTGAGCGAGGGGGCCGATGCCTGCCTCCCGGTGAGCGAGGGGGCCGATGCCTGCCTCCCGGTGAGCGAGGGGGCCGATGCCTGCCTCCCGGTGAGCGAGGGGGCCGATGCCTGCCTCCCGGTGAGCGAGGGGGCCGATGCCGGTAGTCGGTGAGCGAGGGGGCCGATGCCAGTCTCCCGGTGAGCGAGGGGGCCGATGCCGGTAGTCGGTGAGCGAGGGGGCCGATGCCGGTAGTCGGTGAGCGAGGGAGCCGATGCCTGCCTCCCGGTGAGCGAGGAGGCCGATGCCTGCCTCCCGGTGAGCGAGAGGAGTCGATGCCTGCCTCCCGGTGAGCGAGGGGGCCGATGCCTGCCTCCCGGTGAGCGAGGGGGCCGATGCCGGTAGTCGGTGAGCGAGGGGGCCGATGCCGGTAGTCGGTGAGCGAGGGGGCCGATGCCAGTCTCCCGGTGAGCGAGAGGGCCGATGCCGGTAGTCGGTGAGCGAGGGGGCCGATGCCTGCCTCCCGGTGAGCGAGGGGGCCGATGCCTGCCTCCCGGTGAGCGAGGGGGCCGATGCCTGCCTCCCGGTGAGCGAGGGGGCCGATGCCTGCCTCCCGGTGAGCGAGGGGGCCGATGCCTGCCTCCCGGTGAGCGAGGGGGCCGATGCCTGCCTCCCGGTGAGCGAGGGGGCCGATGCCTGCCTCCCGGTGAGCGAGGGGGCCGATGCCGGTAGTCGGTGAGCGAGGGGGCCGATGCCGGTAGTCGGTGAGCGAGGGGGCCGATGCCGGTAGTCGGTGAGCGAGGGGGCCGATGCCAGTCTCCCGGTGAGCGAGGGGGCCGATGCCGGTAGTCGGTGAGCGAGGGGGCCGATGCCTGCCTCCCGGTGAGCGAGGGGGCCGATGCCGGTAGTCGGTGAGCGAGGGAGCCGATGCCTGCCTCCCGGTGAGCGAGGAGGCCGATGCCTGCCTCCCGGTGAGCGAGAGGAGTCGATGCCTGCCTCCCGGTGAGCGAGGGGGCCGATGCCTGCCTCCCGGTGAGCGAGGGGGCCGATGCCGGTAGTCGGTGAGCGAGGGGGCCGATGCCGGTAGTCGGTGAGCGAGGGGGCCGATGCCAGTCTCCCGGTGAGCGAGGGGGCCGATGCCGGTAGTCGGTGAGCGAGGGGGCCGATGCCTGCCTCCCGGTGAGCGAGGGGGCCGATGCCTGCCTCCCGGTGAGCGAGGGGGCCGATGCCTGCCTCCCGGTGAGCGAGGGGGCCGATGCCTGCCTCCCGGTGAGCGAGGGGGCCGATGCCTGCCTCCCGGTGAGCGAGGGGGCCGATGCCAGTCTCCCGGTGAGCGAGGGGGCCGATGCCTGCCTCCCGGTGAGCGAGGGGGCCGATGCCTGCCTCCCGGTGAGCGAGGGGGCCGATGCCTGCCTCCCGGTGAGCGAGGGGGCCGATGCCTGCCTCCCGGTGAGCGAGGGGGCCGATGCCTGCCTCCCGGTGAGCGAGGGGGTCGATGCCTGCCTCCCGGTGAGCGAGGGGGCCGATGCCTGCCTCCCGGTGAGCGAGAGGAGCCGATGCCATCCTCCCGGTGAGCGAGGGGGCCGATGCCTGCCTCCCGGTGAGCGAGGTGGTTGATGCCTGCCTCCCGGTGAGCGAGGGGGCCGATGCCTGCCTCTCTTGCCCGCCTTCCTGCGCTCTTTCTAATCGTGTCCCAGGATCCCAGTTCTTTTGGCCGGCAGTAGCGTGCTCCAGCGCACAGGTGCCGATTTTTTGGCGCTTGCGCACTGAAGCCCGCTCCTGCAGGCCGAAAGAACTGGGATCCTGGGACGCGATTAAAAAGAGCGTCTCCACGCTGGAGCCCGTGAGTGCGCGCCCTGCAACGCGTGGTGTGCAGCAGCCTCGAGGTAGCTGCGCACCCACGCAGCTTAGGGGGAACAGTGGATCAGAGGGCTGTCCTATGAGGAGAGATTGAGTAGAAAGGGCTTATACTCTCTGGAGTTTAGAATAATGAGAGGTGATCGTATAAAATTCTTACAGGGATTGACAGGGTAGATGCTGAGAGGCTGTTTCCCCCTAGCTGGAACGTCTAGAACCAGGGGGCATAGTCTCAGAATAAGGGATTGGCCATTTAGGACTGAGATGAGAAGAAATTTCTTCACTCAGAGGGTTGTGAACTTTGGAATTCTCGACCACAGAGGGCTGTGGAAGCTCAGTCGTTGAGTATATTCAAGGCAGAGACCGATAGATTTTTGGGCACTAAGGGAATCGAGGGATATGGGGATTGGGCGGGAAAGTTGAGTCGAGCTAGAAGATCAGCCATGGTCTTATTGAATGGTGGAGCAGGCTCGAAGGGCTGTACGGCCGACTCCTGCTCCTATTTCTTATGTTCTTAACTCCCCAGCTCTTCTTCGAATAGTGCCGAGGGATCTTTTACATCCACCTGAGAGGGCAGTTTAAACCTCGGTTTAATGTCTCATCCGAAAGACGGCACCTCCAGCAGTGCAGCACTCCCTCAGTACTGCACTGGGAGTGTTGGTCGGGATTATGTGCTCAAGCCTCTGGAGTGGGGCTTGAACCCCCGACACTCTGACTCAGAGGCGAGAGTGCTACCGCAGCTTATTCCCCCTCTTGTCTTGGAAGGGGGCGGGGGGGGGAATTGAATGTTGGGCAATGGCGCATGCCCACTGAACCTCCTCAAATACTGCTGCAGTAGGCAGTAGGCCGAGCGTCGCTCTTGTGGATTGAGAGATGACCCCTGGCTGCATCAGCCACATGCTCACCCCAGAGAGGGCAGTGGCCTGCCAAAGTGAGAATTTAGCTTTGCGAGATGCCCTTTGCCTCCTTGCAGCCCTCTGCCAACACGGCCACGACTAAAAAAAGAAAGAACTTAAAATTTATATCGTGCCTTTCATGCCCTGTGGACGTCCCACAGTAATCTGCAGTGAATACAAAGCCTAACATGGACAGTGACCCAAACCAACAATCAATGCAGACAAGACCCTATATGACCCCCTTGCCTCTTCGAACCACCAAGGACCAAAACCAAATTCCTTTGAAGATTAAAACTATGCAATGCCATCTGTATAGGCACATCCATGAACCGAAACGCAAGTTCCAGTGTCCTACCCTACAATCACAATGTACAGTGTACGCATATCAAACGTCACAGAAGGAAGCCATTCGGCCCATCGTGCCTGGGCCGGCTCTTTGAAAGAGCCATCCAATTAGTCTCACTCCCCCTGCTCTTTCCCCATAGCCCTGTAAATTTTTCCTTTTCAAGTATTTATCCAATTTCCTTTTGAAAGTTACTATTGAATCTGCTTCTACCCCCCCTTTCAGGCAGCGCGTTCCAGTAACCACTCGCTATGTAACAAAAAAAAAATTCTCCTCATCTCCACCATCCCCCCCCCAACCCCGGTTCTTTCACCATAAGAATGTATAGTTCTGCAAAAAAAAAAACGTGATATGCCAAGAGCTTTGACCGGTTCCGACAGATGGATTCCTTCTCTTTCAGCAGTTTGATATGTCGACGTATAACTTTCGACGTGGTGTCCCGGCCAATATTTATCCCTCAACCAACATCACCAAAACAGATTATCTGGTCATTATCACATTGCTGTTTGTGGGAGCTTGCTGTGCGCAAATGGTTGCCCCGTTTCCCACATTACAACAGTGACTTCACTTCAAAAATACTTCATTGGCTGTAAAGCACTTTGGGACGTCCGGTGATCGTAAAAGGCGCTATATAAATGCAAGAGGGGACAAATTCAGTATCGCCCATTTTGGGGCGCTAATATCGGCTGGGCGCAAAGTTTTGCGCTCAGCGCTAATTATCGCCTCCGACTGCAAAATTCGCCTCTATCGCCCTGGAGGTGATTTGAGCGCTAAATCAGGTGCTACACACCTCTCTTAAGGTGCAAACGTCAGGGAGCGAGGCGCTACCTCAGAACGCTACCGAAGCTCAGGCGATGTCCGTTACCATGGAAGCCAGACAGACTGGTGCCGTCCAGTTCTTAAAGGGGAGGGGTCATCTTGCTGGCCAGCCACACCCTGCTCATTGCAGCCTTGAATCTCAGCCTGGAGAGACCTCAAAAGCAATTGTGATGGAAGCACTAATGGATAGGCCCACGGAAAGAGCTTAGGAACCTCAAAAGTGGTGCTGAGGGCCAAAACTCCTTAGCACAGCGTTAAAAACAAAAATTTTGCCAACAAGAAAAGGCAGGAAGCGCCCGCCTTTAAATAGCGCTCCCCCAGCCCCTTCCCGACTTGAAAACGTTCCCCTCTACCTGTCCTTCCTAGCGGCAGGCACGAAGGCAGGGGGCGCGACTCAATATCCGGTCCGGGGCGTTGCACGCTTGACTGACGTCACGATCTGCGGGCGCAGGAGATCGTGGCGGTAGTGTTTAGCGCCGCTGCAAAACGACTGGTCAATTTCGCGAGCGGCGCTAAGTTCCTAGCGCCCCATTAGCGCCCCCCGGAGGCGCTAACCAACCGAATTTCCCCCCCCCCCCCCCCCAAGATGTTAATTCTTGGTTAGACCACACTTGGAGTGTTGTGCACAGTTCTGGTCTCCATATTATAAAAAAGATATAGAGGTGCTGGAGGAGGTGCAATAAACATTTACAAGGATGATAGGTATAACCCCTCAGTTCTGGTTATCAGGAAAGATTGAACAGGCTGGGGCTCTTTTCTCTTGAAAGGAGAGGGTTGAGGGGTGACCTGATAGAGGTCTTTAAGATTGTGAAAGGGTTTGCTGGGGTGGACGTAGAGAAAATGTTTCTGCTTGTGGTGGAATCCAAAACTAGGGGCCATAAATATAAGATAGTCACTAATAAATCTAATCAGGAATTCAGGAGAACTTTCTTTACCCAGAGAGTGGTGAGAATGTGGAACTCGCTACCACAGGGGGTGGTTGAGGCGAATAGTAGAGATGCATTTAAGGGGAAGCTAGAAAAACATGAGGGAGAAAGGAATAGAAGGTTTGCTGATGGGGTGAGATGTGGTAGGAGGCTCACGTGGAGCATAAACACCGGCATGGACCAGTTGGGCCGAATGGCCTGTTTCTGTGCTGTAATTATGTCTTGAGAAGAGAAGGTGAGAATCAAAATGCTGTTGTTTTCTTTCAGACTCGGGAGAATGACTCCCAAGAAGAAAGGAAGAGAAGGACCGCTGGGCACTTGAAGGTCACCGGGGTCACGGCGGAATCTGCACCCCCCAGGGGTCGGCTTGATGATGGCTGTCTGGTGCCACTTGTAATACCCGTATCAGTGCCAGTCAGAAAGATGGACTCTGTTACAACAAACCCTGACGGGAAAGGGGAATCCCAGAGGAGCTCGTCCAGTGAAAGGGATCTGTCCGGACTGAGTCCATCCCTATCAACAACCCGCAAGCGTAGATCGAGTAGAGGCTCAGGAGCAGAACCCTCAGTCCAGGTAACATCCCTTAACAACAACAGCTTGCATTTATATAGCACCTTTAACGTAGTAAAAATGTCCTAAGGCGCTTCACAGGAGTGGAATCTGGCAAAAATTTGACACCGAGCCAAAGAGGGAGGTGTCAGAACAGGTGAAGACCAATGCTGCCCGTAGGTTTTCTTTTGGGCGCCGCGGCCCCTTTAACGGGCTGCCCGGCCCATTCAAAAGTCCGTGCGTGCGCGGTTTCTTCAGTTTAAAAGCCGGCCCACTGGCTGCGCGGGACACCCGGAGCGCAGCGCAGCTTAAAGAAAACATTGGTGAAGAGGTAGGTTTTAAGGAGCGTCTTAAAAGGAGGAGAGAGAGGCAGAGAGGCAGATAGTTTTCGGGAGGGAATTCCAGAGCTTGGGGCCCCAGGCAGCTGAAGGCACGGTTGCCAGTGGTGGGCAAAGGAAATCGGGGAAGTGCAAGAGGCCAGAATTGGATATACTCATACATCTTGGAGGTTTGTAGGGCTGGAGGAGGAGGTGACTGAGGTAGGGTGGGGCGAGGCCATGGTTGGATTTGAACAGAGGATGAGAATTTTAATTTTAAGACGTTGCCGGACCAGGAGCCAATGTAGGTCAGCAAGCACAGGGGTGATGAGTGAACGGGACTTGGTGCAAGTTAGAATACGGGCGGCAGAGTTTTGAATGAGCTGAAGTTTATGGAGAATGGAGGATGGGAGGCCTGGCCAGGAGTGCGTTGGAATAGTCGAGTCTGGAAGTAACAAAGGCATGGACGAGGGTTTCAGCAGCAGAGCGGCGGAGACGGGCGATGTTACAGAAGTGACCAATTCACTTCGGCAACCCTATTCCTACACCTTTGGTCTGTCATCACCCTAATTGTTCCAGTGAAGGCACGATCCACTTCACTTGACCCTATATTGGGTTTTGGATGAACCATTTGAAGTGATAGGTCTAATCTGAAGAAAATACTGGTGGACTGGTCTGGTACAGCCTCGTCAGCAGAGTGAGAACTGGTAAACGCTCGTGAGAGCGCAAGAAATATAGTCCACTCGGCCTATCAACCGTGTTCTCTTTTCAGGGCGTGTGGGTATCACTGGCAAGGCTGGCATTTATTTCTCATCCTTAGTTGCCTCGAGAAGGTGGTGGTGGCCCACCTTCTTGAACCAATACACTGAGTGGCTTGCTTGGCCATTTCAGAGGGCGGTTAGGAGTCAACCACGTTGGTGTGGTCCTGGAGTCACATATAGGCCAGACCGGGTAAGGACGGCAGATTTCCTTCCCTAAAAAGGACATTAGTGCACCAGTTGTTTTTTATGACAATCCAACAGCTTCATGGTCACATGTTTTATTGCTATTTTTTTGTAAATCGTTGTGATTTGCTGGATTTTTAGTCCAGGCCTTTAGTCTAGTAACATAACCACTGCACCACAGTCCCTGGGATCGATTCACAGGGCTGAGGCACGCTGCAGTACCTCGTCTCTCTAACCACTTTCTATGTGGAAGCTTGGACGATGAGCGTCAGTCGGCTAATTCTACCATGGGGCTACTGCATTCGAGCCTGATCCTCCCTCTCCTTCCCTTGGCTTGTAGAAGATACACTTTCCAGCAGGGGGTCACTGCATAGTGGTTCTGGGTGCTAACCCTGCCTGAACTCCCCCCCGCACCCCTCCTTTAGCTCAAGGACACTGAGGCCAATTATAGTTCTTGTGCTCTTGTCCTAGCTAAGATCAGCTGACTCAACACTGACTGAAGGTTGGAGTTGAGCTTGCTTTGGCTTCTAGGAACATAGGACCAGGAGGAGGTCATTCAGCCCCTCGAGCCCATTCCGCCATTCAATTAGATCATGGCTGATCTGCACTTCAACTCCATTGCTCGCCTTGGTTCTGTATTCCTGGATACCCTTACCCAACAAAAATCGATCAATCTCAAGTCTTGAAATTTTCACTTGACCCCCAGCCTCAACAGCTTTTTGAGGGAGAGAGTTCCAGATTTCCACTGCCCTTTGTGTGAAGAAGTGCTTCCTGACATCAACCACGAACGGTCTAGCTCTAATTTTAAGGTTATGCCGCCTTTGTTCTGGACTCCCCCCGCACCTGAGGAAATAGTTTCTCTCTATCTACTCTGTCAAATCCTTTAATCATCTTAATCACCTCAATTAGATCACCCCGTAATCTTCGATATGCAAGGGAATACAGGCCTATGGGTCAATTGTAGACAGAGCCACGCTGCAGGGAGTAACTACAGTGAAACAAACCTGTATAAACGGACACTCCCAAAAAGCAGACTCTCATTGAGAGACCCAGATAACTTGTGTGGTAAAATATACAAGAGGCAGTCTGAAGCCATGGACCCTTGAAAATTACCAACTACGGACAGCCTTCAATGTACCAAGTCTGTAAAGCCCGGGACAGATCCTGTTGCAAAGCTGCTGTGTGTGTGTATGTGGCACTCGCACTGGATCGGGATCACAGCTTGGCTTCTTTCTGCCCCCCAAATTCTCCCGAGGTCAGCGTGAGTCGGTAGCGGGTTTCGTGAAAGAAACGGGCTTGTGTGGGAACCGCTCTGTCTCTGGGATTGAATGCTCGCACGGCTCTGCCCCAGGCACAGAGCGGTTTCACTGCCACCGTGGGCGCTGGGCAAAGAACTCGCCATTCTACTGAGAAATTTTACAGTACGTGCAGTGACCAACTTGAAAATAAAGACACCCGCAAATATAAGGACAGCTGATGCCAGTCCCTACGGTGTCTGTAATTTGCAGATTTCACTGTACAATCTTTGTGTGTGTGTGTGTGTGTCTAAATAACGTGATGCCTTTCTTTGCAGGAGGTCGGGAGCCCCAAAGGTCAGGCCAACCTGACGGCCAAACTGAAACGGCGCCCCAGACCGGAGCCTCTCTTCATTCCACCCAAGCCCCTCAACCACGTCTCGGTCATCACTTACCCGCCCGGCGCCCTCTACCAGAGCAACCTGCGCTCGCCGGTCAGGCTGCTGGAGCACCCCATGGACAGGAACTTCCAACCACCGCCCTACACCCCCCCGCCCATCCTCAGCCCCATGCGGGAGGGCTCGGGGCTGTACTTCAACGCCTTCCTTTCTGCCTCAACCAACTCGTCCCAACCGGTCACCCCAAGGTCTACGCCCAAAGCCTGTTTAAGCCGATCAAGTGAGTCTTTTGTTCAGTTGACTTTTTTTTCCCCCCCTGCCCCCACAGCGGCATAAATCGTGTATCGATACTTGACACAGTGAACCTCTCAATTCAAAACCAGTGGCGAGTTCTCCTTATCCATGACAGTGTTGGCGCTGGGATTCAGGGATGTATCGTGGTGGGTGGGTGGAATTCTTAAATCATGTCTGCAAAACCCCCCCACACTCCCCCCAGCAGTGCGATTACATTATAGATTTATGCCCACTCGAAACTGAATTGAGTGTGTGTGTGGAGAGTAAATTGGTGGTTACAGGTCTGGCAATAGAAAGATGGAAAGAACTCACCTTTCACAACCTCAGGGTGTCCCAATATATCACACCCTAACTTCGAGTGGTCAGTCAATCGCTCTCCAGATCTCTGGTATCTCGCGCGCTCTCTCTCTCTCTCTCTCTCTCGCTTTCCCCTTTTCCCTCTCTCTCCCCCCCGCCGTGTATATAACTGCCCTGGTCTACACCACCTGGCAGTTGATCCCGAGGGGACATGAACACAGACGTTTAGGGAGCCACAGCTGCAGCTCCTGCTGCTCTCTCGCCCCTCATTTAACCACCTGGCCTTCTCCAGACCTGCTGAGCTTTTCTATCTGACAGAGCACCGCGGCTCCTAATCCTCAGTGGGGACTAACTTCTGTTTAACACGAGTATTTGGCACAAAAGCAGTGATTCGCTGTGTATAATTTTACACTATTTGCCTACAATCTTGGGCAATACTCACCACCACTGCTGAAACGTGATGCTGTGTGTTTCACATCCTCGTGTTCAAATCCCTCCATGGCCTTACTACTACAACAACAACTTGCATTTATATAGCACCCTTAAAGTGTTAAAACGTTCCAAGAAGCCACCGAGCCACGTAAAGAGATATTAGGACAGGTGACCAAGAGCTTGGTCAAAGAGGGAGGTTTTAAGGAGCGTCTTAAAGGAGGAGAGAGAGGCGGAGAGGTTTAGGGAGGGAATTCCAGAGCTTGGGGCCCGGGCAGCTGGAGGCACGGCCACCAATGGTGGAGCGATTAAAATCAGGGATGCACAAGAGGCCAGAATTGGAGGAGCGCAGAGATCTCGGAGGGTTGTAGGGCTGGAGGAGGTTACGGATAGGGAGGGGTGAGGCCATATATGGCTCAGTGTTAATTTTTGTTTGATTTACGCTCTTGTGAAGAGCCTTGGGACGTTTTACGAAGTTGAAGACGCTATGCAAATGCAAGGTGTTGTTGTTGTAAGCCAAGCGCAGTCCGTATAAGGCGAAGAGGGCGATGAGCAACGTTTCCACAAAGGTCCCGCCCGGCCCCTCAGTAACGGGAATGGTCCCGACCGGCCCTTCAGTAACAGGAATGGTCCCGCCCGGCCCCTCAGTAACGGGAATGGTCCCGCCCGGCCCCTCAGTAACGGGAATGGTCCCGCCCGGCCCCTCAGTAACGGGAATGGTCCCGCCCGGCCCCTCAGTAACGGGAATGGTCCCGCCCGGCCCCTCAGTAACGGGAATGGTCCCGACCGGCCCCTCAGTAATGGGAATGGTCCCGCTTGGCCCCTCAGTAACGGGAATGGTCCCGCCCGGCCCCTCAGTAACGGGAATGGTCCCGACCAGCCCCTCAGTAACGGGAATGGTCCCGCCCGGCCCCTCAGTAACGGGAATGGTCCCGCCTGGCCCCTCAGTAACGGGAATGGTTCCGCCCGGCCCCTCAGTAATGGGAATGGTCCCATGCAGGCCGCCCACCAGCTTCTATATTGTAAACACCGCACACGCGCAAAATATTAAAGGGACCGCGCATTAGAAGAAACAGACAGCGCAGATCACAGTGCAGCTCACAGGGAGCACTGGCTGAGGCTTAGTATGTAGCATCCTCTGGTCACTGAGAGCCGACAGTCTCCAGCTCTGGCCCTTTGACGTGGCTGTGATGCTTGTAATATTTTCTCTCTTTTTTTCTAGACAGTGCCGATACCCCTCCTCCGGTTCTCTCCCTCATGGGCGAAGCTACTCCGGCAAGCATTGAACCGTAAGTAACCGTAAAACGTGTTGCCTTTTCTTGTTTACACACAGACGGTCCCTGCTGAAGTGTGGCACAGGACGTCATCAGAGCGAGCAAGTGTCGCTTCCATCGTCATACGATCAGCGGCAGCCAGGGGGCGCAAGCTCTGCCAAGTCTGTACTGACTCAGACACTCTCGGGTTGGACGGTTGAAGCCAAGTTACAGCTTGGCCTCACTGACCCTTGGGGGTGGGATTCAAGCAGCCCCCACACCCCTTCGCAGATAGACGTGTAGAGATGTTGGGTGGGACAGGATCACGCTTGGCCTGATACACTTCCATGGTCAAATAGCCGTTCAGAACTTGCCATATAGGGTTACGTGCAAGGCGGCCACTGGAGGGGGGGAACGGAAAAAGAGAGAGAGCGCGAGAGAGCGACGACCCCAGCAACCGACAGCACCCTCGGGAATGGAGGGGAGAAGATTGAGGGAGTAACACTGCCCGAGACTATTTTAATACTTCAGTCTTCATGTGGTTTGCACTGATAACCTCACCACCGATGCCCTATTGATGCCTGTAATGATTAAAGGATTCGATAGGGTAGATAGAGAGAAACTATTTCCTCAGGTGGGGAGAGTCCAGAACAAGGGGACCTCACCTTAAAATTAGAGCCAGGCCGTTCAGGGGTGATGTCAGGAAGCACATCTTCACACAAAGGTTAGTGGAAATCTGGAACTCTCCTCCCAAAAAGGCTGTGGGTCAACTGGAGCTTTCAAGACTGAGGTCGATAGATTTTTGTTGGGGAAGGGTACCCAGGGATATGGAGCAAAGGCGAGTTAATGGAGTTGAGGTGCAGATCAGCCATGACCTAATAGAATGGTGGAACAAGCTTGAAGGGCTGAATGGCCTCCTCCTGTTCCTGTGTAAAGAAAACTAGGTAGCAAATGTATTTTCTTTCCCAAAGCATCTACGGAATTCAATTTCTAATAAAAACCCATCAATGCGACGTTTTGTTAAAAGTCACCGTTTAAAAAGAAAAATCCTGGCGGGCTGTCTAATTACCAGGATTTGAAATCTTTCCGCGTTTGCTCAGGGTTGGTTGGCGGGGGCGGGGGGGGAAAGTCTCGCCGCTTTACAGCTTTCTCCGTCCCATTCCTCCTCAGGCGGATTAACATCGGCCCACAGTTCCAGGCTGTAATACCCGGGCTGCGTGACAAGTCCCTGGCTGCGTTAGATGCCAACCACGCTGATCTAGTGTTCAAGCCCTGGGAGGGCCAGAAAACCAATCGGCTTAACCAGCAGAGAGGTGAGGCTATGTGTTGAAACAACTGTTCATTAAACGGCTGCATATGGTGAGGCCACAAGTCCCGGCCGGAATGGAGATGATTGAGTAATTTCCCCCGTCAATCACACCTGGAGACCGCACTCCTGTACGTGACTGACTGGATTGATTTTACACACGTTGTTCGTATTGTGTTACTCTCCTCCACTCACTGCGTTTTGCTGGAGAAATAATCCTGCTTTTATCGGGAGACGTTGCTGTAGTTTCGGTCATGAGTCCTGTTGCTGTAGTTTGTGGAGACTCTGTTTAATAGACACTGTTTGCAGAGTAAATAGAGTTTGTTTTCTGTAAAATAGACAGTTTGCTGCAAGTCCCGCCCTGCCTCCAGCTCATTGGCTGAGACAGTGGTGACAATACTCACTTTGTTAGTAAATACATCGCTTGACAACCATTACGCCCTTCCTCGCGCTTTGAACCCTCAGCTACTGGGTGCCACTACATTGCCGGCGGATTTTGTCTTCTGGGGAATGGTGCCATCCAGCAATCGATATGTAGCTAAATGTGATGTTAAGCCTGGCCAATAATGTGAGCTTCGGCAACGGATCAGTGATATTAGACCAAACAGGCCACAAAAAGCCGCCCGTATCGTGACTCGCACCGAGTCCCGTTCACCCATCACCCCTGTGCTCGCTGACCTACACTGGCACCCGATCCGGCAACGCCTCAATTTTAAAATTCTCATCTCGTATTCAGATCCCTCCATTGGCCTCGCCCCTGCCTATCGCTGTAACCTCCTCCAGACCCACAACCCTTTGAGATCTCTGCGCGCCTCCAATTCTGGCCTCTTGCGCATTCCGGTTTTAATCGCTCCACCTTTGGCGGCCGTGCCTTCAGCTGCCTGGGCCCCAAGCTCTGGAATTCTCTCCCTAAACCTCGCCTCCTTTAAGACGCTCCTTGAAACCTAACCTTTTGACCAAGCTTTTGGTCAGCTGTCCTACGATTTCTTTATGTGGCTCGGTGTCAAATTTATTGTCTGATTACACTCCTGTGAAGCGCCTTGGGACCTTTTACTACATTAAAGACGCTATGTAAATGCTAGTTGTTGTTGTTCAAACTCCAGTCTGTGCTGAGCTTGATGCTCCCAACAGAGGCACCAATAGGGGGAGGGCTACAATTAGCCTCACTGCAATAGGCTCGGGCAGAAGGGAGGCAACAGACAGCCAGGTTCCTTGCTCCTGATCGATGTCCACTGTCTCCTGCTGGATAGTGTGTGAATGAGGAGAGGAGTGGGCTAGGCTCCTATGGTCGAATAGCCCACCTGCCATTCGCTGTCTGGCCTCACTTACCTCCGAGGTGACCTGCTAGGTGTTCAGTGCCTGACTGGCTCACGCCAGCAAAGATTCTTCATCTTCAGGAGAGGAGGTAAGGAATTTTTTGGGGGGGTTGGTGGGCGGGGGGGAAAGAGAGAAAGCCCGGTCACCCAGAGACGCTGTGTCACTGTTCCCTGTACCTGACGCATGCTCTTGTTCGGTTTGCACCTGTAGTGGAGGACCTGATGACACTGGCCTGCTCCAGTATTTTACCAGGAGGAGGCACTAACCAGGAACTCACCTTACACTGTCTGCACGCGTCAAAGGGCAACATATTGGTAAGCAGTCCTAAGTCTCTCAATTTATCTGTACGTGTGTGTGTGTATACTTGTGTATATATATTCCTGTATGTGGCCTGTCCCCCCCATATAGATGTGTATGTGCATACTGTATGTGTGAAATATATATACTGTATATATTATATATAGTGTGTATATATATCACACACACACTTTGTATATATTGTATACAGTGTATATGTATATGCGTGTATGTGTATATATTGTATAGTGTATATGTATATGCGTGTATGTGTATATATTGTATATAGTGTATATGCGTGTGTATATTGTATATAGTGTATATGTATATGCGTGTGTATATATTGTATATAGTGTATATGTATATGCGTGTGTATATTGTATATAGTGTATATGTATATGCGTGCGTGTGTATGTATATAGTGTATATGTATATGCGTGTATATATTGTATATAGTGTATATGTATATGCGTGTGTATATGTATATAGTGTATATGTATATGCGTGTGTATATGTATATAGTGTATATGTATATGCGTGTGTATATGTATATAGTGTATATGTATATGCGTGTGTATATGTATATAGTGTATATGTATATGCGTGTGTGTATTGTATATAGTGTATATGTATATGCGCGTGTATATTGTATATAGTGTATATGTATATGCGCGTGTATATTGTATATAGTGTATATGTATATGCGTGTATATTGTATATAGTGTATATGTATATGTGTGTGTGTGTGTATTGTATATAGTGTATATGTATATGCGTGTGTATATAGTGTATATGTATATGCGTGTGTGTATATATTGTATATAGTGTATATGTATATGCGTGTGTGTGTATATTCCTATTTGTTCCCATTGCCCATGTTGTTTTTCTTGTCCCCATCAGACGGCCCTGAACATGCTGCTTATTAAAAGGACTCCACGGGTCAGGAGCAGGGCACTGGTCAATTACCACTACGCGGGTAAGTGGGAGCCTTTACCCTTATCCTCTGACTCTCTACTCGTTTGCTTTCGCACTTTCCTTCTTTTGGGTCCAGTAACTCCCAACCAGCTGGGAGAACTCCGGGCGAGAGCCAAAACCATGGCCGCGACTCAGGACACTATTTCCACCATCTACAAGGCACAAGTCAGGAGTGTGATGGAATACTCTCCACTTGCCTGGATGAGTGCAGCTCCAACAACACAAGAAGCTCGACACCATCCAGGACAAAGCAGCCCGCTTGATTGGCACCCCATCCACCACCTTAAACATTCACTCCCTCCACCACCGGCGTATCGTGGCTGCAGTGTGTACCATCTACAAGATGCACTGCAGCAACTCGCCAAGGCTTCTTCAGCAGCACCTCCCAAACCCGCGACCTCTACCACCTAGAAGGTCAAGGGCAGCAGGCGCATGGGAACACCTCCAAGTCACACACCATCCTGATTTAGATGTATATCGCCGTTCCTTCATCGTCGCTGGGTCAAAATCCTGGAACTCCCTACCTAACAGCACTGTGGGAGTACCTTCACCACACGGACTGCAGCGGTTCAAGAAGGCTGCTCACCACCACCTTCTCCAGGGCAATTAGAGATGGGCAATGAATGCCGGCCTTGCCAGCAACGCCCACATCCCATGAACGAATAAAAATAAAAGGGAAGCATCAGTCATCCTTTGTACATGGTGCAGAGTCAGTATTGACCGTGGAGCAGGCAGTGCTGTCACCGACAGGCGCAGCGAGGTTTCAGCACCTTAACAAGGCTGCACTCCTCACAGTCCGGTGTCTGACACCAGTTACAGAGATGTCAGCCATGGCTCAGTGGTAGCACTCTTGTCTCTCTGTCAGAAGGTCGTAGGTTCAAGTCCCACTCCAGTGACTTGAGCACATGACTCTCCAGTGCGGTGCTGAGGGCGTGCTGCACTGTCAGAGGTGCCGTCTTACAGATGAGACGTTAAACCGAGGCCCCGTCTGCTCTCTCAAGTGGACGTAAAAGATCCCACGGCACTGTTGGAAGAAGAGCGGGGGAGTTCTCCCCAGTGTCCTGGCCAATATTTATCCCTCAACCAACATAACAAAAACAAGTCATTATCTCATTGCTGTTTGTGGGAGCTTGCTGTGCGCAATTTGGCTGCTGAGATTCCCACATTACAACAGTGACTTCAAAAGTATTTAATTGGGTGTAAAGGGCTTTGGGATGTCCTGAGGTCATGAAAGGCGCTGTAGAAATACAAGTTCGTTCTTTTATTTTCTCATCTGCACTGATGGACTTTAGATGCCACTTCTTAAACGGTCAATGCAGCCCCATTACCAGCCTTTTGGCAGAGCATCAGGAATAAAAAGCACCGTGCAGCTCCTTCGATGCTTCCCTGCCTGTTGTCGTCCTGAGGCGCTCCCCTCACACAACAACATCTTGCATTTATAGAGCGCCTTTAACGTAGTAAAACATCCCAGGGCGCTTCACAGGAGCGATTATCAAACAAAATTTGACACCGAGCCACATATGGAAATATTAGGAAAGGTGACCAAGAGGTCGGTTTAAAGGAGCGTCTGAAAGGAGGAGAGAGAGGCGGAGAGGTTTAGGGAGGGAATTCCAGAGCTTAGGGCCCAGGCAGCTGAAGGCACGGCCGCCAATGGAGGAGCGATTAGAATCGGCGATGCACAAGAGGCCAGAGTTGGTGGAGCGCAGAGATCTGAGGGTTGTAGGGCTGGAGGAGGTTACAGAGCTAGGGAGGGGCGAGGCCATGGAGGGAAGGTCCCGGATGCAGTTTCCGGTCCGTGCGGAGTTATCCAATCACTGTTGAGACGCTGCAATTGGCCTCAGCACCATCCCCTCTCCCCCCCGCCCCCCCCCTCCTCCCCACCCCCCCGTGGAAAGGGAGGGAGCGGATGAACGAAATCGTCCACGAGTCCCCAACGTGCCCCCTCTGAGCGCCATGCAAGCGGGACCTGCTGGAAGGAGGCCGAGGACCGGGTCGGGCTCGGGTCACGATGACCCACAAGGCGAAACAGCCCGGGAACACTCGGTGACTGCTCGCGGGAACGAAGGGTCACTCGGGCGAGAGGATCGACCGATTAAACCGTGCCCCAGCGAACGGCCAGAGCCTTTCAAAAAACACAATATGCCTGACACTCGCTTTTTATGATCCACAGGGTCAGATAAGTGGACGGCTGCAGAGAAGAAGATGTTCAACAAGGGGCTGACCGCGCACAAGAAGGATTTCTTCCACGTTCAGAAAGTGGTAAGACCCGATGTGCATGGATGCCAAGGTGGAGAGGATGTGTGCCGATTCTGCTGGCATGGAGAGCAGAGAAGGTTAAGGGGAGATTTAATAGAGGGGTTCAAAATTATGAAGGGTTTTGATCGAGTTAATAAGGAGAAACGGTTTCCACTGGCAGGAGGGTCGGTAACCAGAGGACCCAGATTTAAGGTCATTGGCAAAAGAACCAGAGGCGACCGGAGAAATATTTTTTTCCGCAGCGACTTGTTGTGCTCTGGACTGTGCTGCCTGAAAGGGTGCTGGAAGATTCAATCATAACTTTCAAAAGGGAACTGAATATACACAGACCTATGGGTAAAGAGCAGGGGTGTGGGACTAATTGGAGAGCCTCTTTCAAAGAGCCGGCACGATGGGACGAATGACCTCCTTTTCTGTGCTGGGAGATTCTATGATGAGCACCCTTGTGTTTTACAGGTGAAGACAAAGACGGTGGCCCAGTGTGTCGAGTTTTACTACACGTACAAGAAGCAGGTCAAAATCGGCAGGAACGGGGCCTTGATATTCGGTGATGCCAAGAGTGTGGACCAGCCAGTGGTAATTGACAGAAAGGTGAGGCCCGGTTACTTCAGTGGATGTTGAGCGCTTTGGGACATCTTGAGGCTGTGAAAGGCACTGCAGGAATGCAATTATTTCTTGGTTAGGCTGCACTTCGAATACTGTGTATACAAAAAGGTTATAGAATGGCAACTGAATTTCAATACAGATAAGTGTGACGTGGTGCATTTTGGTGGGAAGAATAAGGAGGCCACGGACTGCTTGGAGAATAAAAGTCTAAATGGGGTAGAGGAAGCCACGGTGCGCTGTGGGGTGGAGGGAGAGGATGTTTAAGGTGGTAGATGGGGTGTCCAATGCTTTGTCCTGGATGGTGTCAAGCTTCTTGAGTGTTATTGAAGCTGCACTCATCCAGGTACGTGGAGAGTATTCCATCGCACTCCTGACTTGTGCTTTCATAGAATCTTACAGCACTGAAGGAGTCCATTCGGCCCGTCGTGCCAGTGCTGGCTCTTTGAAAGAGCAGTCGCGCTCAGTCCCACATCCCCGCTTTTTGTCCCTAACCCTGTGAGTTGCTCATCCTCCAGTACCCGTCCAACTCCCTTTTAAAATTATTTATGGAATCAGCTTCCATCACATTTTCAGGTCGAGTGTTCCAGATCCTGACAACTCAGTGAAACAATTTCTCCTCATCTCCCCTCCAGATCTTTTCCCAGTGATTTTGAATCCATGACCTCTGGTTATTGATCCACTTGCCTGAGGGAATAGTTTTCCTCTATCTACTCTATCAAAACCTCTCATCATCTTGAAAACCTCCATTCGGTCCCCTCTTAACCTTCTCTGTTCCAAGGAGAACAGTCTGAACTTTTCCAACCTCTCCTCATAACTGAAGTCCCTCATCCCTGGTAACATCCTGGTAAACCGCCTCTGTACCCTTCCTGAGGTCTTTCCATCTTTCCTGAAGTGTGGTGCCCAGGATTGTCCACAATACTCCAGCTGAGGCCTAACCGCTGATTTATAAAGTTCTAGCATGATCTCTGCTTTTATATTCTATTCCTCTATTTATAAACTCAAGTAACCCACGTGCTTTCTTAACCACCTTCTCAACTTCCCCTGCCACCTTTAAGGATTTGTGTATATGGACACCAAGGTCACGCTACAGTTTTCAAAACCTACCTTTGTAGGTAGTGCAGAGGCTTTGGGGAGTCAGGAGGTGAGACACTCGCCACAGAATACCCAGCCTCTGACCTGCTCTTGTAGCCACAGTATTTTTGTAGCTGGTCCAGTTGAGTTTCTGGTCAGTGCGACCCTCAGGATGTTGATGGTGGGGGACTCGGGGATGGTAATGCTGTTGAATATCAAGAGGAGGTGGTTAGACTGTCTCTTGTTGTAGATGGTCACTGCCTGGCACTTGTGTGGCGTGAATGTTACTTGCCACTTCTCTGCCCAAGCCTGAATATAGCCTAGGTCTTGTTGCATGCGGGCGCGGGCTGCATATAAACCCGTGAATGGGCCTGGGCTCATCTCATGAGCTAGTGGGTAAAGGCACTGCCTGCAGTCGTATTAAGCCATACAAACGGAGTATCCCAGCCTTTGATCTCAGCCTGCACAACAGTGGAGCAATGACAGTTACCTTCGCTGCTCTTTAAGGGCTTAAAGGGGGAAATACATTGTGGGTCTGACAGGCAAGTCTTCACTGCGTTCGCCAAGAAATCCACTTATGCTGTGTGTTTAAAAAAGAAAGCCTTGCATTTCTATAGCGCCTTTCACAACCTCAGGACATCCCAAAGCCCTTTACAGCCAATGAAGTACTGTTGAAGTGCAGTCACTGTTGTAATGTAGGAAACGTGGCAGCCAATTTGCACACAGCAAGGTCCCACAAACAGCAATGAGATAATTGACCGGATAATCTGTTTTCGTGATGTTGGTTGAGGGATAAATATTGTCCAGGACACCGGGGAGAACTCCCCTGTTCCTCTTCAAAATAGTGCCATGGGATCATTTACATCCACCTGAGGGGAGAAATGGGGCCTTGGTTTAATGTCTCATCCAAAAGACAGTAGCTCTGACAGTGCAGCACTGAAGAGTCAGCCTGGATTATGTGCTCGAGTCTCTGGAGTTGAGACTTGAACCCACGACCTTCTGACCCAGAGGGGGGGAGTGCTACCACTGAGCCATGGCTGACACTCCTCCCAACAATGGCTTAGTTCTCAACCTTGGAACCATGGCTCCCTCTAATGGAACTTGGCGCAAGGGGACCCTACTCTGAACCAGGTTTCTAATATATTTTAATAAAACAAGAGTTTTTTTAACCCGGGTCTGATGTGCAGACTCGCTGCCCCTTCACACTCTGCTCCAACATCTTGCATTTATATAGCGCCTTTAACGTAGTAAAAAAATCCCAAGGCGCTTCACAGGAGCGTTATCAGACAAAAATTGACACTGAGCCAAAGAAGGAGATATTAGTGGTCAAATTGGGAGGTTTTAAGGAGCATCTTAAAGTAGGAGAGAGGGGTGGAGAGGCGGAGATGTTTAGGGAGGGAATTCCAGAGCTTAGGGCCCAGACAGCTGAAGGCAACACTGCCAATGGTAGGACAAAAGAAATCGGGGATGCACAAGAGACCAGAATTGGAGGAGTGCCGAGATCTCGGGGGATTGTAGAGCGGGAGGAGATTATAGAGATAGGGAGGGACGAAGCCATGGCGGGATTTGAAAACAAAGATGACAATTTTAAAATCGAGGTGTTGCAGGACCGGGAGCCTGTGTAGGTCAGTGAGCACAGGGGTGATGGGTGAACGGGGCTTGGTGCGAGTTAGGACACGGGCAGCCGAGTTTTGGATGACCTCAAGATTACGGAGGGTGTAAGATGGGAGGCCGGCCAGGAGAGCATTGGAATAGTCAAGTCTAGAGGTAACAGAGGCATAGATGAGGGTTTCAGCAGCGGATGTGCTGAGGCAGGTGTGGAGATCGGCGATATTGCGGAGGTTGAAGTAGGCGGAATTGGTGATGTAGCGGACATGGGGTCGGATACTTAGACCATCGTGCACGCACGCTCGGTACCGCGGTAGCCTGTCTCCCTCCTTCAGACTGCACTTCTTTTTTTTTCCGCAGGATTCTCTCCCTCGTAGAGCCCGAATTCCTTTCACGGCAGAAGTTAAAAAAGAGTTGGAGCAGGAGGACGAGGAGGAGGAGGAGGAGGAGGAGGAAGAAGAAGAAGAAGAGGAGGAGGAAGAGGAAGAAGAAGAGGAGGACCGGTCAGATCACAAGAAGCAGATCCTAACACAGGCAAAGGTCATAAGGACAGAACGGGACCCAGCATCTGTAAGTTAATCTGGTTTCAGTGAGTTACAGATAGTTAGACTAGAGGGCATTTATTAATTGTGGTTAAGCTGTGTTTCTTAAAGGAAACTTTCCTTGCAGTGCCCCCATGGTTCAGTTGGTTACTGTGCTGCCTGAGGCAATAGGCAGGTGTACAGACGAGGATCGACTCCGGGATTCTGGGGAATTCACAGATCTGTGTTACGAAGCGCCACGATTGGATGCTGGCCAGGGTGGCGAGTAGGGAAAATGTCACACTGGCGTAGTTAAAGAGAGGGAAAAGCCTTCCATTTCTACAGCGCCTTTCACAACCTCAGGACCTCCCAAAGTGCTTTACAGTCAACGAAGTACTTGTTGAAGTGTCGTTGCTGTCGGTGTTCCCTGCAAGCTGAGCTTTGTTCTGCGAGGCCGCTTTCTTTCAATGCGCGGTCCCTTTTAAATTTCTGCACAAGCGCGGTATTTCCAGTGTAAAAGCTTGCGAGCGGTCTCCGCGGGATCTTTCAGGTTACTGCGCGGTCGTGCACGCTCGCTGCTTAGAGGGAACATTGGTCACTGGTGTAACGTGGGAAACGCGCCAGCCAATTTACGCACAGCAAGCTCCCACAAACAGCGATGAGATAATGACCAGATCATCTGTTTTTAGTGATGTTGGTTGAGGGATAAATATTGGCCAGGACACCGGGGAAAACTCCCCTGCTCTACCTTGAAATAGTGCCCTGGGATCTTTTACGTCCACCTGAGAGGGCAGGCGGAGCTAACTTCTCATCTGAAAGACGGCTCCTCCGACAGTGCAGCACTCCCTCAGTACTGAACTGGGAGTGTCAGCCTAGATTGTGTGCTCAAGTCCCTGGTCTATCAAAGAGGGCCCACTCCAATCAGGGAGACCCTGGGTTGCCCCAAGGTCAGTAAACAAGAATCAGCACAACAAGGGCCCCTATTAGGGCACCACTAATATAAGAAAGAAACACGCGGTCCAATCAAACTAAAAGAATAAGCAAAATAAACAACAAAATCCCAACAAAAAGCAAAGGGAGAATGATGTTCCCAGAGCCTACGACGCTCTGTACCCTGTGGAGCCCACCAGTAAGGGAAGGTAGCAAGTGGTGGACACCGCATGCCCCCTCTCCAGGGCCTGCCGGGCTCGGACAGGACCGCAGGAGAGAGGCAGGCAGCTGGAGTGACCACCACCCCCCCATGGGCCCAGCCCACCGTGGACCTACAAATTGCTGCACCAGCCAGGCCCTCAAGAAGATCCTGCGACTTACCCACCCCCTCCCCACCCCTCCCCATCCCACCCCTCCCCATCCCACCCCACCCCACCCCCTCCCCACCCCACCCCACCCCACCCCCCACCCTGCACCGGGCAGTCATAGATTAGGAGGATGTGGCTAAAGTGTAACTAAATGTTGAGGAACAACCCCTTCAGGTAACTATACAGGGGCTGCAGACTCTCTCACTGAATATATACATGGGCCACACAAATCTGGAACTCTCTCCTCCTAAAGGCTGTGGATGCTGGGGGTCAATTTGAGATTTCGAGACTGAGAGCGATAGATTTTTGTTGGGTAAGGGTATCGAGGGACATGGCGCTAAGGCGGGTAAATGGAATTGAGGTACAGATCAGCCATGATCTAATTGATTGGAGGAACAGGCTCGTGGGGCTGAGTGGCCCCCTCCTGTTCCTAATGTTCCTTTTGGGGCTAAGGCACATTGTTGGGGGGGGGCAGAGGAGAGAGAGCTGCACTCTGCATCTGGCCTGTGCTGATAGCTAACCTGGGGGCTGGTGGTGAGAAAGGATGTCTGAAATGGAAAAGAGTTCCTCTGCCAAGCATGAAGCCGTTTGTAGTCTCACTTACAGTTGAACTTATGAGCAAGCACTGCATAGTTAACGATCAAATATCCACCCTGAGCAACTAGCGATCTAGTCTGTGTCAGTCTGCATTTCTTCAATGTGAGGTTGCCCACGTTAACCAATCCAGCTTTGTTTCACATCGGCCTGGAAACCGGTTCCTGCACGGTCTTGCTGTGCAGCTATCCACATCACATTATAACATCTCGCCTCCGAGTCAGGAGGTCGTGGGTTCAAGGCCCACTCCAGGGACTTGAGCACAAAATCCAGGCTGACCCTCCAGTACTGAGGGAGTGCTGCCCCTTCGGAGGAGTTCTCCTGGTGGCCTGGCCAAAATGACCCCTCGACCGACAACATTAAAAAGCAGATTATCTGGTCGTTGTCTCATTTGCTGTTTGTGGGAGCTTGCTGTGCGCAAATTGGCTGCTGCGTTTCCCACTTTACAACAGTGACACTTCAAAAAAGTAAAGTGTTTTTCTTTTATTCATAGAATTACATAGACGTCCTGAGCTTGTGAAAGGTACTATATGCATGCAAGTCCTTTCTTTACATATTTCTAGGAGAGTTACACCTCACTGATCAGCCTCGCCCTGCTCTTTCTCTTTCCTTTGATGCAGTCCCAAGACGTTCACCTGCGGAAGAGTCACGACCCCACGTACCGATGCAGCTACAGACCGCGACAGCCGGCAGCACCACGGGCGCCGTCCAGGAGCGAGCGGGCGCAGTCGGGCGCCTCAGCCAAACATGGCAAGCAGAGTCAAGAAAACAGCTTCCCTTGCAAGAAGTGTGGGAAGTAAGTGGAGGTTTACGGGTCAAAGGCTGAGGCGTGCGACCCTCGCGACCCCAAGGAGAGGGGTTTAGTTTTCACCCAAGTGGCCATTCCTCAAACCTATGCTGGCGGGCTGTTCAATTGCGTGTTGCATCGTGGTTAAACCTAATCCCGTCCTCGCTCGATGTCCGCACGTTCACTTCCAGCCAATGGAAGGCAGATGCCTCCAATTGGAGAGACAGCACTGACACAGGATCGATGGGCCAAATGGCCTCATCGCCTATAAATTGCATGATTCTAGGAAACCTGCCTGAGACTTAACTGGTCATTGGTTATCGACCAAGATTTCTTCACTCCCTTTATCGCCCACGGGTACTGTGGCCAAGTGCCGTACTCCTGGCGCAAGTCAGACCTGCACAAATGGGGCGGCTGATCGAACTTTGACCTTCCTGGCTCGGTTTCAGTCTGTGCATTTGCTCAAAAAAAGATTATTTTTATAATATAGTGTCAGTGCAAAGCATTACATAAGAATGTACAGCACAGAAAGAGCCCAACTGGTCCATGCCGGTGTTTATATTCTACAAACAGAATCGTCCACATTACAGGAGGTAAGGAGGCCATTTGGCCCATTGATCCTGTGCCAATGCTAACTCTTCATCCGGATCTGTCTGCATAATCCTCTCGCTCTGCCCTTTCCCCATATTCTGCTGTTTCAAATCCTGATCCAAATCTCTTTTAAATGACGCTCTCTCTCTGCTTCAGTAGCCACTTACGGCAAAGTGTTCCTTGTGTGAAAAGATTTCCTTTTAACTTCCCCCTTCATTCTTCTAGTGATTATCCCGGCAGTCTGTGCCCCCTTGTTACCAACTTGGCAACCAGTGGAACTGCCCTTTCATCATTTTGAAAGCTTCTTTACATTCCCCTCCTTAACTTCTCTATTCTAGTGAAAAAGCCCCGATTTTTAAAGCCTTTCTTCGTAACAATGACCTCTCATTCCTATCTCTAGTAAATCTTTGCTGTACCCTTTCCATGGCTCTGATAGCCTCCCTAGGGCGGTGTGCCCTGAACTGCACCCTTTCAAAGAGCCGGCACAGGTTCGATGGGCCGAATGGCCTCCTTCTGTGCTGCTTCCCCATCTCTGTAACCTCTTCCATCCCTACAACCCTCCCAGATCTCTGCGCTCCTCCAATTCTGGCCTCTTGCGCATCTTCCCGATTTTAATCGCTCCACCACTGGCGGCCGTACCTTCAACTGCCTGGGCCCTAAGCTCTGGAATCCCCTCCCTAAACCTCTCCGCCTCGCTCTCCTCCTTTAAGACGCTCATTAAAACCTTCCCCTTTGACCAAGCGTGTCCTACTATCTCCTTACGTGGCTCGGTGTGAAAAAATTTTTTGGAAACACTCCAGTGAAGCTCCTTGGGGCGTTTTACTGCATCAAAGGCGCTATATAAATGCCCGTCGTTGTTGTATGATTTTATGATCACTTGGGTTTTACAGAGACTTAAGACTTACAGAAGGGCCCAATTTTTTTTTTTAATGTGTTATTTAAAATGAGGTTTGTATAAATCCTAAATATATACTTGGTATACTGGAAAAATATATCACTGACTACAATTTTCCACTGGGCAACCTGGATACTCCAGCTTCTCTACTTGTAGGTAGCCACAGTGTCCCCATGTGGCAGACATTGGTTATGACACAGGAACAGGAGGAGGCCACTCAGCCCCTCGGGCCTGTTCCGCTATTCAGTTAGATCGTGGCTGATCTGTTCTTCAACCCCATTTACTCGCTTTTGCTCCATATCCCCTGATTCCCTTATGCAACAAAAATCGATCAATCTCAGTCTTGAAAGCTCCATTTGTCACTCCGCATCCACAGCCTTTTGAGGGAGAGAGTTCCAGATTCCCACCACCCTTTGTGTGAAGAAGTGCTTCCTGACTTCACCCCAGAACAGCCTGGATCTAATTTCAGATTGTGCCCCCTTGGATTCCCCCGTCAGAGGCAATAGTTTCTCTCTATCTACCCTATTGAATCTTTTAATTATTTTTAACACTTCGATCAGATCATCCCATAAATCTTCTAAACTCAAGGGAATACAAACCAAGTTTACGCAACCTGTCCTCATAATTCAACCCTGTTAGCCCGGTATCATTCTGGTGAATGTGTGCTGCACCCTCTCCAGTATATCCTTCCTGAGGTGCGGGGCCCAGAACTGGACTCAGTGCTCCAGACAGGGTCTGACCAGAGCTGGCACAGGCTCATAAAAGCTGACCACTTAACAATAGGGCCTACGAATAATGATGGACAGGTAAAGACCCTCTGGTCCATCCAGCCTGTCCCACACAATTGCGATACGTTGTGTATCACAATATATACACTCCCCACCCCACCCCAAACCATGGGATCTCCTGGGAGAGGCGAAAAAACAGATAAAAACTCAGGCCAATTTAGGGGGGGGGGGGGAAATCTGGGAAATTCCTCTCCGACCCAACTAGGCGATCGAAACTAGTCCAGGAGATCACTCTGGCCCTGAATTCCTTGCAGTACCTACCTTCTGTAAAAGGTGACCTCTGCCCCAGCCAGAAACAGGTCCCGCTCTCGCTTGAAGGAATTCAGCGAATCGGCGTCCACAGCACGAGCCGGCAGCCTGTTCCCGAGGTCCACTATTCTCTGGGAAAAGAACCACCTCCTGGCATCTAACCTAGAACTAGCCTTACACAATTTTAAAAACCGCTGGTCCTCCCTAACCTATTTAATTGGAACACACTGTGAACTCAAACACAAAGGCCGCGAATTTGCCGGCGCTTGGAGGGCGGGTTTGGAGGCGGGTCCGCTGTCAAAATAGCAAAGATTGACAGCGGGTAGGAAACCCGCTGTCAACCCGCCTCCACGTGAGTCTCCCAGGTGTCGGGTCTGTCAGCGGAGAACTGACCCGACACCAAGCGGCGGGGGAGACAATTGAGCTCATTAAATGGCTTGTTTAGAGCCAATTTAATGCTATTTTGAGGCTTCCTTGCAATTTTACCTTCTCCCCCATGGGTTACCCGCTGCTCGGGGAACACGCCAGCTCACCCTGGCGTGAGTTGAGTCTGCTCTGATGTATCTGATAAGCTGACAGCTGCAGAAGTGGTGTAAAGGATGCCATGTTGCAGATGGTCAGTTTCAGAGCGCATTTGTAAGACATCTAGAGATTTCTTTAGCTTGCAAGTGTTTAGAGGCAACTGTATGTCCAGTGCCACCTCATTGGGAGAACCTCTCTCACCATTGACAGATCGCTTCTGTCATCTCACCTGCAGCTGCCATCTATTGTAGCAACATCGGAGCTCTTGAAAAAACAGACCTTGGTCCTCCGAATCCTTCCACGATCAGCCCCAACACCAACATCACCAACCTCTCCACCATCAACTGATGCTGCACAGGACACAGGACATCAGCCCCTGACAACATTGCTGCCCGGGAGGCAAGCGATGGCATCACCATGGCCAGATTTACTTCACTTGACGCTGTAAACCCTGGCTGCCACATGCTGTGCCAGGACCGTGAAGCATCCCTTTAATGTCCAAGCCATTCCATGCACACTCATCACTATAGCGGGGTGTGGGGGGGGGGGGGAAGTTATGTCTCAACATTCACTGGAACTCAGTAAGACACTTCTCAAGGTGCGCGCAGATCTGTCCAATAAGGGGCAGTGTTGGAAAAATAGATTTCATTGTATGACAACACATTACCAGAAACTTCACATGGACATTGGCTAAACCTCTCAAGTGCCTACCCTTGTGTGTTGTTAGTTGGTATGCTTGCAGTAGGATGGGGGTGAGTGTGAGGGTTGGCTAGTGAGATGGGGAAGTGATAATGTAGATAGAGAGGGTTGGGTGGAGGTGCAAGGTAAGTTGGTGTGAGTAAGGATGTGCAGGAGAAGGGTATGGAAGGCAGAGTGATGGGGATGTGTTGAGTGGCACAGCAGGGTGAGTTTGAGCGTGGCTTTGCAGTAACGTTTCATGATCCACCGAGATCATTGAAAGGTTGGCGCCACTGCAGCCAGGGACCCCTGACGGCATCCCTGCTTTTGCCCTCCTGTGCAGTGGGCAACCAGGCTGCGTTGGTGTCCTGGGGAGGTCTCTTCCGCCCTTGGAAGGGAAGAGAAGCTCCCTGCGTGCTGTGACTCCCTCCATAATCATATAGAGGGGGTCATTGGAGAGCCTGGGTGCAAGCGTCCACCTTTGTGCAGTGCTTGTCAGTGTTTGCAGCACCTCAATTCCGTCAAACTCAATGTGGCCGTGGTCCCTTGAAGTAAACCGGCTGATGACGCGTCATCAAATGGCGTCATCAGACCCGCTTCCTGTTAATTGGCCGGGAAGCCCACAGGGCAGGCTTAACAAGGACAATCAAGGGAAGATCTCTTTGACAGAGCGGCTGCAGCCAGGTTTGTGACTGGAACCCGGAAACCAGCTCTCCCGCCTCCGCTGGGAAATTCGCGGCCTTTCTATTCCCTTCATCATCTTATAAACCTCGATCAGATCACGTCTACGCTTCCCTGAAGTAGAGTCCCAGCTCTTTTAGCCTATCTTGATAACTAAGATGCTTTAAAGTGGGAATTCGTGAAGTGGCCCTCCTCTGCACCCTTTCCAAAGCCTCAATATCACCCACCATGTGAGGAGACCAAAACTGGACAAAGTATTCCTACTGAGGGCTGACCAAGGTCTTGTACAAGGATAAAATAGTGTGCTTTGTCTTGTAGTCAATTGTCCTATAAATGCACCCCAACACCATTCCGTCTAGCTATCGTTTCATCGCATTGCTCCTGTACCTTTAGAGATCTATGCGCTAGAATGCCCAGATCTCTTCCTAGCTCCACCTACTTTAGTGCTTTTCCCTGAAGGGTGTATGAATGTTGAGCATTCGCCCTGCTCATGAGCATAACACTGCACTTATCCAAGTTAAACATCCTTTGCCAGTCACGAGCCCAATCCCCCAGCACACCAAGATCCGCCTGTAGCAGTCGAGCATCGTCTGCAGTCCTGACACTCGCACAGATCTTCGTATCGTCTGAAAACTTGCAGATCGTGCCCCCAACACCTACATCCAGATCATTAATAAAAATAGTAAAGAGCAACTTTCCCAACGCCGATCCCTGTGGGACACCACTGGTGACTGGTCTCCAAACAGATCCAAATCCATCTATAACTATTTATTGTCTATGTCCTGCCAGCCAGTTCTCAATCCAGCTCAATATATTACCACTAATACCAGAGGCTTCGATCTACTAGAGAAACCTCTTGTGTGGCAACTTGTAAAAAGCTTTTTGGAAGTCTAAGTCGACAATGTCTACTGGACTTCCCTCATCAACCAACTTTGTAACTTCTTCAAACAATACAATTAGATTTGTAAAACATGACCTTTTTATGAAGCCATGTGGGTGTCTCCATTGTGTCCCTCTCTATCCAAGCAATCATATATTGCATCCCTAATGATTCCCTCAAGCATCTTTCTTATTACTGATGTCAAACTGATGGGCCTATAGTTACCCAGGTCCATCTTGTCTCTTTTTTTAAAGCTGGGGACTAGATTAGCCTCATTCCAGTCTAAGGGAACCGTCCCAGAGTGCAGTGAGCTATTAAACAGTGCGGGCTAGGGGCTCGCACAGCACGTGTCCCACCTCCCCGAGGACCCCTGGGTAGATATCAGCCGGCCTGGCTGCTCTATTTTCAAGTTCTTAATTCTTTCTAAAACAAAGAAGCCTGAATGTAGGCCCAGCACACGGAGTAACACTGAAAGAGCAGCCCTACAATTATCATAACTTAAACTGCAGGTGTACCTCAACATGCCATTGCTTGTATAGTGGAAGATTGGGGCATAAATTGTAGGGATTCGCCCTCATTTCATCCGGAAAAATTGCAGGCTATTGTGCATATATGGTGAATTTTGTGTTGTTAAATCAGATGAATTGTTTTAAAATTGTTGTACCATTGTTAACTTGGAGGCACTCTATCGCTCCCCTTATGCTGGCACTCTAATCCCTCTCCCCCTCAGTTCGATGCTGGCATTCTTCTCTCTCTCTCCTTCTTTAACACAAGATGAACATAAGAATTAGGAGCAGGAGTCGGCCATACGGCCCCTCGAGCCTGCTCCGCCATTCAATAAGATCATGGCTGATCATCGACCTCAACTCCACTTTCCCGCCCGATCCCCATATCCCTTGATTGCCCTCGAGTCCAAAAATCTATCGATCTCAGCCTTGAATATACTCAACGACTCAGCATTCACAGCCCTCTGGGGCAGAGAATTCCAAAGATTCACAACCTTCTGAGTGAAGAAATTCCTCCTCATCTCGGCCTTAAATGGCCGACCCCTTATCCTGAGTGAACTTCTTTCACTCCCTCTCCCCCTCCTCAATTCATGCTGGCGCTCTTCCCCCATTCCCTTGTCTGAATTCCTGATTATGAACAATCAGAAAAGGCCCATCAAAGCTTGCCTCAGACCCCCAGCGACACTGTCTCCTCGGAGAGGTGGAAAAAAAAAACTTCTGGCCATGATAGAAATACAGGAACAGGAGGGGGCCACTCAGCCCCTCGAGCCTGCTCCGCCATTCAGTTAGACCATGGCTGATCTGGACCTCAACTCCATTTACCCGCCTTTGCTCCATATCCCTTACCTCACAAAGATCTACCGACCTCAGGATTGAAAGCAGCAACTGACCCCCAGCCTTTTGAGGGAGAGAGTTCCAGATTCCCACCACCCTTTGGGGAAAGATTCAGCGGAATTCCTTGTTGACTCTGTAAAGGGAGCTCCGAGGGTCTGATGCCAACTTGGTCAGGAGCACGGTTTGAGACTGACCTCTGACCTGATCTTTCTGTTTCAGGGTTTTCTTCAAAGTGAAGAGTCGGAGCGCGCACATGAAGAGCCACAGTGTGCAGGAGAAGAAGCAGAGGGAGGCCGAGCTGAAGAGCCAGGTAGCGGCGGAGGAAGAGCGGGCGAAGGGGCACGAGGAGTACGACGATTATTACTATTACTACCAGGACATGTAGCGACATTGGAGGCGACGAAATCGGGCTCCCCACACTGCCGTGCGTGGAACTTCGAGCAACCGCTGAACCTCAAAAACATCGGTGGTGGTCGGACGCGACGCGCGGTCTCGATGGGACTCGCCTGCCGATGTCGACAGGAGGGGCGGCCGGCGCTGGACGTATATCCCCTGGATAGCTCCAACTGCGTCTCTCTGTCGTCGCCCCGCCCCCCAATCCCACCCTCGCCAAACAGACAAGGGGGGGGAGTGTGAAGGCCGCTTTGGGCCGTTTCTCACCCCAGGCTGGGTTGCCCAGACGGGCGATAGACTGAAGCAGCAGCAACACCGGCGACCCAAGGGAGGCCGAATCTCTGTTACACGTTGGAAAGTCACTCGCACTTTTAAAAAAAAGATTGTTGTCCAGTCGATGGAACGCTCCCTACAGCTCGCCGTTTCCTTTTTATTTACAGTCGCCCAACAGGGTTCCTGCACAGATTCAGAGATTGCCCGGGAGCCCGGAAACTGTTGCACATTAGTTAAGTGTAGAATGCCGAATCTTATCGTGTCACTCGGCAGAAACAGGCTGTAAACATATATTCAGCTTAAAGGAATCACTATATTCCACTTTTACATCTACTCAGACAGAATGAAGTTGCATGTCTTTGGGCTGCAGTATTAGAATTGGACAGCCAGTTTAAAACACCTGGTTTACACAGTTAGACGAATTGAGTTTGGTGTTTCATTTGAAATCTGCTTCTGGCACGCAGATCCGGGCTCTGGAGTCTCCGAGCTGCCTTGTTCCTCAGTAAGCTGTCTCCAGTTATCTGTTTCACTGCATAGACTCACTCGCCAGTGATCGTGGAAGACGCTGAGACTCTCCTGGTCGTCGATACGATATTTTGCTCCCAATACTTTGGACTCAAATCGTTCAGCTTCCACAGTGCCCAGACACCGCACGGTCCAAATCGACACTGCTGTCCTCTCCGGTGAACTTTCACCCGAGGAATGCTGGGGTGTGAGATTGTGCGAGACACCGATCGCCATGAGATGAGATGCTGGGTACTTTAGAATCCCCGTTACCTTCCCACCCTCCCAACACTTGGAAGTTTACAGAAAGAGTATTCTGGACTCCTAACCTCACCCAGGAAATAATCCAGTCCAATTATCCCCCCACCCCCACCCCACCCCGCTTCCTCCCTCAAAACTCTTGCTGTGAGGCAATTCCACTGGTGTCATCAACCCCGAGGTGCCCTGGCCCAGCGCCCTGGCGCGCACCCTGCCCCCTGTCGGAGAAACTTGCAGCGCAGAAGGAGGCCGCTCGGCCCGAGGTGCCTGTGCCCCGTTGCAGTTGATGCAAGTAGGAAATCTTCAGGTTGGCCCAGTCCCTGGCACAAGCCCTTTCAAAAACAATCGGGACTGATGAGTTGCCGGCGGCGCTAAATCCGTGCCGTGGAAGATGCTACGCCGCCACCGCCAACTCTTTTTAAAAATCACATTTCCTCAATCGGTATTTATTCAAAGTGAATTATAATAAATAACGGCAGCGGGAGGCGCAACAAATGAGCATCATTTGCACTCTTTTATTCCCCCCCCCCCCCCCCCCCCCCCCCCCCCAAAAGGGAACGGGGTAAACTCCCGGAGCCCGACCGTCGCCCAGTCCTGAATCTCGCCAGGCGGCTGGACCTTGGGTGGCTGTGATGCCGGGTTGCCAACTCTGGCTGGACATATTCCTGGAGCTTTCATCACATGCTAGACTGCCTCCCCCCCACCCCCCGGCCATATTTATATAATGAACTATAAATGAAATGAAGGTGTTCAAAGAAAATTGGGGGGGAAAAAACACTTTTTTTGAATGCCCCTGTACTTTTTCTCCCAGAGTTGCTGGCAGCAGCGTCTAGGAGATTAATCTTTAATTCCCGGAGATTCCAAGACCGTCCTGGAGGATTGGCAACCCTACGCGTACCGACACGCTTGCACAAGTTGTAGAACGTTTGTTATTTAAGATTAAAAAATAAAAGTACGGTTTGAATAGGATCGCTTTTGAGATTCCCGGGTGTCCAATCCTTTTTAACCTTAAAGCTCCTTCAATGTGGTACTGCAGCTTTCTCTCATTTTGCCACTGTACATACAGCACAAGGAGTAACTATATAAACCGGCGCTACAGCTGTGGCTGTCTGCACTGAATTTAGCAGCCTGTTTTACCATGGGCCTTGTACATATATATAAAAATAGATGACATTATTTATTCCTACTCTGCTTATTTGGTTTTTGTATAAACCTTTTAAGATTTGTAATGTGGTTGATTTTAGCGAGGCTGGCCTGTACAATGTTTTCTGTGAATGGTTTTGTACATTTTTTGTTTCTTTTCAACAACCCCTCTACCCCTGCCCTTTAAAGCTTGTTTAAACCGGGCGATAGGAGGTTAGGACCCCTTGTCACATGCTGAAAACATCAGTCCTTCTGTAATGTAATATTTGTATTTTATTTTGTATCACTGACTCGACGCTTTGTTTTACAAAGGAGAGATTGTAAATATACCATAATTGAATGCAGCCGTTGTTGGATTTTTTTTTTAAACGAGAAAGTTTCTGTTCAAGCGGATCTGTCCGCAGATCAAGAAAAGTAAAGAATTTATATCGAGTCTTTGACGTCCCAAAGCGCTTTACAGAAAGTACTTTTCGAAGTGTAGTCACTGTTGTGATGTAGGAAACGTGGCAGCCAATTTGCGCACAGCAAGCTCCCGCAATGAGGTACATCAGCGGATAATCTGTTTTAGTGATGTGGGCTGAAAGATAAATATTGGCCAGGGCGCACTCTCCTGCACTTTCTTCATAGGGTGCTGTGTGATCTTTTACGTCCACCTGGAGAGGGAAGACGGGGCCTCGGTTTAACGTCTCATCCGAAAGATGGCGCCTCTGACGGTGCAGCGCTCCTGCACTAAAGTGTCAGCCTGGATTTGTGCTGAAGTCTCTGGAGTGGGACTTGAACCCACGGCCTTCTGACTCAGGCGAGAGTGCTGCCCACTGAGCCACTGCTGACACCTCGTGTGTTTACTGTATACTGGGGGAGGGGGGAGAAACAGGAGAGCGGCCCAGCCTCAAGTAGCTCTCCCTATATAAGCCTGCTTGTCATTTTTTTTTAAATCACTGTGTTGCGCTATCGAATTGAAGAATTTTGGACCGCAGTCAAAAAATTGATAATTGAAGAACACACTGCAATGTTTAGAGGGAAAAAATAACGGCCCCAAATTTGCGGGCAGATGCCTCCGACCTGTAAAAAAATCTACGAATTTACGGAGACTCGTGCTCCTGGGCCTCTCCGGGTACCCGCGGGCAGAGGCCCACGTATCCCAGGGGCGCAGGCCGTTCAGAAGCGCTCCTGGGCCTCTCCGGGTACCCGCGGGCAGAGGCCCACGTATCCCAGGGGCGCAGGGGGTTCAGAAGTGCTCCTGGGCCTCTCCGGGTACCCGCGGGCAGTGGCCCACGTATCCCAGGGGCGCAGGCCGTTCAGAAGCGCTCCTGGGCCTCTCCGGGTACCCGCAGGCAGAGGCCCACGTATCCCAGGGGCGCAGGCCGTTCAGAAGCGCTCCTGGGATCACGTGGGCCGGCCCAACCAATGAAGGAAGGGGATCCCCATTCATTCTTATGGGAGTTCCGTACAAACGGAATCCCTATATGTATGAATGGGGATCACTTAAATAATACACGAACACATGAAAAAACATTTTTTAATTACCTATTTAAAATTAATTAAAATGCCATTTCATTAAATATTTTAAACAAAAATTTAATTTTTTGAAAAAAATTGTTTTAATGGGGCTACAAATAAACTTACAGGGTTTTTAAAATATAAATGAGTGATAAAATTTTATTTTTCTATTTTTTTAAATTCTTATGCTGGTAAAAGCAGGCCTTACGGACATTCAGCGGGCAGAAGTTGGGCAAATAGCGCAACTCTCCGCCCGCGGAGGCCCTTTTCCCGGGGATGCAGATCATCTGTCAAGAGAATTCCTGACATCGCAGGTTCCCGGTTTTCGCACGTGCACTTCGCGCGCCTAAACCCAGAATTTGCACGGCCTCTACGGGCGCGTGCGCACTCATGGGGGTCGCAAATTACGGCCCAGCATTACTGACTTGTAAGGAAGTACAAGAAGCATAAAAGATGGTGGTGACAATTTGGTCTTAATTGTCTAGAAAAGAGAAGACGGAGGGGTAAAATTATGAAGGGGTTCGATAGGGTAGATGCAGAGAAGATGTTTCCACTTGTGGGGGGAGTCCAAAACTAGGGGTCATAAATCTAAGATAGTCACTAATAAATCCAATAGGGAATTCAAGAGAAACTTCTTTACCCAGAGAGTGGTTAGAATGTGGAACTCGCTACCACAGGGAGTGGTTGTGGCGAACAGCAGAGATGCATTTAAGGGGAAGCTAGATAAACACATGAGGAGAGGAAGGATATGTTGATAGGGTGAGATGAAGTAGGGAGGGAGGAGGCTCATGTGGAGCGTTAACACCAGCAGAGACCAGTTGGGCCAAATGGCCTGTTTCTGTGCTGTACGTTCTATGTAGTTATGAAGAACATTGAAATCTTCCTAAGCCTGTGTCCTCCCTGTATGAAGGAAAAGGCAGTTCTTCTTCTGACATTTCGATACTTTCCTAACTAAACTGAAGGATTTTGCAAGCCTTCGGTATTGATGCCCACCCAGCAGCACTGTAAGCATAGGGAAAGGTACTCGCAACTTTCTTTGATTTTCTACAGGTCAATTCAGAGATGTCTCTGCTCCTGAACCAGTGGGAAGAAAAACTATTACGGGTTTTGTTCCCAAACTTCTGGAGGCAATAGGGGAGGCATAGATTGTCCAGCTTAGTAAAGAAATGACTAACAACATACACAGAAGAAGGCTCACCACCTTCTCAAGGGCAACAAGGGATGGGCAATAAATGCCTGCCTTGCCATCTGCACCCATATCCAGATAATTAACTTTTAAAAAGTTATCCCCTTTATCCAGAAGAGAAGGGGTTTCTTTACAAGTGTTTAGACATAGAGCTATAGCTGTCCCAGACAATCCATGGGCAAAGATGAATCTTCAGGAAATACTACAGAGTATTCAGCACAGTGAAGCTATAGAGAGAGAGGTGTAGCTACTAGAATTAGTTTCTGTGCTGTATAACATTTAGATACTTTCCTAACTAAACTGAAGGATTTTGCAAAGTTAAATATATCTAAGACTGCAAGTTTCTTCCACATTATTAAGGACCATAGGGGGAGAAATTCGGCATCGCCCCGTTTGGGGCGCAATTATTGGCCGGGCGCAAAGTTTAGCGCCTGGCGCTAATTAGCGCCTCCGACTGCAAACTTGGCTTCTATCGCCCCTGGAGGTGATTGGAGCGCTAAATCAGGCGCTACACACCTCTCTTAAGGCGCTAACGCCGAGGAGCGAGGCGCTGGCGAAGCTCAGGTGATGTCAGTCAGCAATGGAACACAGACACACTGGCGCCGGCCAGTTCTTAAAGGGGAGGGTCGATCTTGCTCTCCAGCCACACCCTGCTCATTGCAGCCTTGAATCTCGGCCTGGAGAAACCTGTACATCAAATCTGCTGGAAAGAACAATGGAGAGGCCGAGGGAAAGAGCTCAGAGTGCAGCCCCCACAGTCTCTTCTAAATCGATGCAAGGAAGGTCAAATCAAAATGAACCTGCAAAGTGCTGCTCAGTACCCAAAACTCCTTCACACAGCTTTGAATCTCTCCAGAAGTCCCTCTCTCTCAGAATGTGTGGTGCAAAAATGTCACCAACAAAAAAAGGCAGGAAGCGGTCGTCTTTAAATAGCGCTCCCCCAGTCCCTTCCCGACTGCAAAACACTCTCCTCAACCTGTCGTTGCTAGCGGCAGGCGGAAAGGCAAGGGGCGCCACTCAATATCCGGTCCGGGGCGCTACCGTTGCACGCTCGACTGACGTCACGATCTGCGGGCGCAGGAGATCGGGGCGGTAGTGTTTAGCGCCGCCGCAAAATGTCTGGTCAATTTCACAAGCGGCGCAAACATCGCCGCGCCCGGGCGCTAGTTGCTTTGCAGCCCATTAGTGCCCTCTTAGGGCGCTAACAGGAGGCGCAAAGCAACCGATTTTTCCCCCATACAATTTACAGCAGAGTAACAGGGCATTTGGCCCAACTGGTCTGTGCTTGTGTTTGTGCGCCACACAATCCTCATCTCACCCTATCATCATATCCTTCTAGTCCTTTCTTCCTCCTGTACTTATCTAGCTTCCCCTTAAATTCATTTATGCTATTTACCTCAATTGTTCCATCAGGTAGCAAGTTCCACATTCTACTGTTACAGCACTAGAAAGGGATGATGTATTTGAGGGTTCAAAAACAGAATCTATTTGGTTAGAATTAAGGAACTATAGAGGAGCTATTAGGTGGCTGATTGTATACTATAGGCCACCAAATAGTGGAAAATTTCTGCAAATTGCATTAAGCTGCATGAACTACAGAGTAGTGCTAATGGGGGACTTCAATTATCCTAATATAGACTGGGTTAATAGAAACATAGAAGATAGGAGCAGGAGTAGACCATTCGGCCCCTTGAGCCTGCTCCGCCATTCAATGCGATCATGGCTGATCATCCAAATTCAGTACCCTGTCCCTGCTTTCTCCCCATATCCCTTGATCCCTTTAGCCTTAAGAAATATATCTAACTCCTTCTTGAATCTATTTAATGAATTGGACTCAACTGTCTTCTGTGGTAGAGAATTCCACAGGTTCACCACTCTCTGGGTGAAGAAATTCCTCCTCATCTCAGTCCTAAATGGCTTACCCCTTATCCTTAGACTGTGACCCCTGGTTTTGGACTCCCCGCCATCGGGAACATCCTTCCTGCATCTAGTCTGTCTAGTCCTGTTAGAATTTTATAAGTTTCAATGAGATCCCCTCTCATTCTTCTAAACTCTAGCGAATACAAGCCCAATCGATCCAATCTCTCTTCATACGTCATTCCTGCCATCCCAGGTATCAGTCTGGTGAATCTTCGCTGCACTCTCTCCATGGCAAGAACATCCTTATAACAGTGTAAAGGGCAAAGAGGGGGAGGAATTCCTGAAATGTGTGCAAGAGAACTTCCTTGAGCAGTATGTTCCGAACCCGACGAGGAAGGAAGCAGTGCTGGATCTAGTTCTAGGGAATGAAGTGGAGCATGTTTCAGTGAGGGAGCATTTGGGAAACAGCAATCACAATATCATTAGGTTTAGAGTAGTTATGGAAAAGGACAAGGAAAAATCAAAATGTGAAAATATTCAACTGGAGGAGAGCTAATTTCAGTGAATTGAAAAGGGAACTGGACCAGATGGATTGGAATCTAAGATTGGCAGGTAAAACAGTACATGAGCAATGGGAGGCCTTCAAAGGGGAGATAGTTTGGGTACAGATTAGACATTCCCACGAGGGGAAAAGGAAGGGCATTTAAAGCTAGAGCTCCCTAGATGACTAAAGATTTAGAGATTAAAATGAAACAGAAAAGGAGGCTTATGATAAATGTTGGGTTCATAATTCAGTAGAGAACCAAGCTGAATACAAAAAGTACAGAGGAGAACTGATAAAGAAAATAGGAGGGACAAAGAGAGAGAATGAGAATAGAGTAGCAGGAAACATAAAAGGGAACCCAAAAGTCTTTTATAAACATATAAATAGTAAAAGGGTAGTCAAAGGAGAGGTGGGGCCCATCAGGGACCAAAAAGAAGGTCTTCTTGTGGAGGCAGAGGGCATGGCTGGGGTACTAAATGAGTACTTGGCATCTGTCTTCACTAGAGAAGAGGATGCTGCCAATGTTGCAGTAAAGAAGGAGGTAGAGAAATTGCATAGGATAAAAATAGATAGAGGAGGTACTTGAAAAGTTGGCAGCGCTCAAAGTAGAAAAGTCACCCAGACTGGATGGGATGCATCCTAGGTTTCTGAGGGAAGTAAGGGTGGAAATAACAGAAGCTCTGATCACAATCTTAGAACAAAAGAAATAGGAGCAGGAGTAGGCCATTTGGCCCTTCGAGCCTGCTCCGCCATTCAATAAGATCATGGCTGATCTTCTACCTCAACTCCACTTTCCTGCACTATCCCCATATCCCTTGATTCCCTTAATATCTAAAAATCTATCGATCTCTGTCTTGAATATACTCAACGACTGAGCCTCCACAGCCCTTTGGGGTAGAGAATTCCAAAGATTCACCACCCTCTGAGTGAAGAAATTTTTCCTAAATGGCCGACCCCTTATTCTGAGACTGTGACCCCTGGTTCTAGACTCCCCAGCCAGGGGAAACATCCTCCCTGCATCTACCCTGTCAAGCCCTGTAAGAATTTTGTATGTTTCAATGAGATCACCTCTCATTCTTCTAAACTCTAGAGAATATAGGTTTAGTCTACTCAATCTCTCCTCATAGGACAATTCCCCCCCCATCCCAGGAATTAGTCTGGTGAACCTTCGTTGCATTCCCTCTATGGCAAGTATATCCTTCCTTAGGTAAGGAGACCAAAACTGTACACAATACTTCAGGTGTGGTCTCACCAAGGCCCTATATAATTGCAGTAAGACGTCTTTACTCTTATACTCCAATCCTCTTGTAATAAAGGCCAACATACCATTTGCTTTCCTAATTGCTTGCTGTACCTGCATGTTAACTTTCAGTGATTTGTGTACAAGGACACCCAGGTCCCTCTGAACACCAACATTTCCCAATCTCCCACCATTTAAAAAATACTCTGCTTTTCTATTTTTCCTAGCAAAGTGGATAACTTCACATTTCTCCACATTATATTCCATTTGCCATGTTCTTGCCCACTCACTTAGCCTGTCTATATCCCCTTGAAGCCTCTTTGCATCCTCCTCACAACTTACATTTCCACCTAACTTTGTATCAAAGGCAAACTTGGATACATTACATTTGGTCCCCTCAGCCAAATCATTGATGTAGATTGTGACTAGCTGAGGCCCAAGCACTGATCCTTGCGGTACCCCACAAGTTACAGCCTGCCAACCCGAAAATGACCCGTTTATTCCTACTCTCTGTTTTCTGTCCGTTAACCAATCCTCAATCCATGCTAGTACTTTTTTATTCGTTCATGGGATGTGGGCGTCGCTGGCAAGGCCAGCATTTATTGCCCATCACTAATTGCTCTTGAGAAGGTGGTGGTGAGCCGCCTTCTTGAACCGCTGCAGTCCGTGTGGTGAAGGTGCTCCCACAGTGTTGTTAGGGAGGGAGTTCCAGGATTTTGACCCAGCGATGATGAAGGAACGGCGATATATTTCCAAGTCCCAGTCCCTTGTCCTTCTAGGTGGTAGAGGTCATGGGTTTGGGAGGTGCTGCCGAAGAAGCCTTGGCAAGTTGCTGCAGTGCATCTTATAGATGGTACACACTGCAGCCACAGTGCGCCGGTGGTGGAGGGAGTGCCAATCAAGCGGGCTGCTTTGTCCTGGATGGTGTCGGGCTTGAGAGTTGTTGGAGCTGCACTCATCCAGGCAAGTGAAGAGTATTCCATCGCACTCCTGACTTAAGAACATAAGAACATCAGAAATAGGAGCAAGAGTAGGCCATTCAGCCCTTCGAGCCTGCTCCGCCATTCAATAAGAACATGGCTGATGTTCTGCCTCAATTCAATTCACTGGCCCTATCGCCATATCCCTTGATGCCCTTACTAGTCAGAAATCTATCGACTTCTGTTATGAATATACCCAATGACTGAGCCTCCACAGCCCTCTGGGGTAGAGAATTCCAAAGATTCACCACCCTCTGTGTGAAGAAATTTCTTCTCATCTCAGTCCTGAATGACCTACCCTTTATCCTGAGGCTGTGGCCCCTGGTTCTAGACTCCCCAGCCAAGGGAAACATTCTCCCAGCATCCACCCTATCAAGCCCTGTAATAATTTTGTATGCTTCAATGAGATCCCCTCTCATTCTTCTGAATTCAAGAGAATACCGACCTAGTTTACTCAATCTCTTCTCATACGACAGTCCCGCCATCCCAGGAATCAATTTCGTGAACCTTCGTTGCACTCCCTCTATGGCAAGTATATCCTTCCTTAGGTAAGAAGACCAAAATTGTACACAGTACTCCAGGTGTGGTCTCACCAAGGCCCTATATAATTGGAGTAAGACTTCTTTACTCCTGTACTCAAATCCTCTTGTAATGAAGGCCAGCATACCATTTGCTTTCCTAATGGCTTGCTGCACCTGCACATTCACTTTCAGTGACTCATGTACAAGGACACCCAGGTCCCTTTGAGCACCTGCATGCCCCAATCTTTCACCATTTAGGAAATACTCTGCCTTTCTGTTTTTTCTACCAAAGTGGATAACTTCACATTTATCCACATTATATTCCATCTGCCATGTTCTCGCCCACTCACTGAGCCTGTCGAGATCCCCTTGAAGCCTTTTCACAACCTCTTCGCAACTGACACTGCCACCTAGCTTTGTGTCATCAGCAAATTTGGAAATGTTACATTTAGTCCCCTCATCCAAATCATTGATATAGATTGTGAATAGCTGGGGCCCAAGCACTGATCCTTGTGGTACCCCACTAGTCACAGCCTGCCATCCTGAAAAAGATCCGTTTATCCCTACTCTTTGTTTTCTGTCTGTTAACCAATTCTCAATCCATGCTAGTATATTACCCCCAATTCCATGTGCCCTAATTTTGTTCACCAACCTCTTGTGTGGGACCTTATCGAAGGCCTTCTGAAATTTCAAATACACCACATCTACCGGTTCCCCTTTGTCTACTCCACTAGTTACATCTTCAAAGAACTCCAATAGGTTTGTCAAACAGGATTTCCCTTTCATAAATCCATGTTGACCCTGCCCAATCTGACTATTAGTTTCTAAGTGCCCAGTTATTGCATCCTTTATAATAGATTCCAGCATTTTCCCAACTACTGATGTGAGGCTAACAGGTCTGTAGTTCCCCGTTTTCTCTCTCCCTCCTTTCTTAAATAGCGGGGTTACATTTGCTATCCTCCAATCTGCAGGAACCGTTCCAGAATCTATAGAATTTTGGAAGATGACAACCAATGTGTCCACTATCCCAATGGCCACCTCTTTCAAAACCCTAGGATGTAGGTCATCCGGTCCTTGGGATTTATTGACTTTTAGTCCCATTAATTTTGCTGGTACTGTTTTTTTACTAATAATAATTTCTTTAAGTTCCTTATTCTCGCCACACCCTTGGTTTTCTTGTATTTCTGGGAGGTTTTTTGTGTCTTCCTCCGTGAAGACAGAAACAAAATATTTATTTAATTTCTCTGCCATTTCCTCATTCCCCATTATAAATTCTCCCGTCTCTGACTGTAAAGGACCTACATTTACCTTCGCCAGTCTTTTCCTTTTCACATACCTATAGAAGCTTTTATAATCCGTTTTTATATTTTTTGCTAGTTTGTGCTCATATTCCATTTTCCCTTTCTTTATCAATTTCTTGGTCCCCCTTTGCTGATTTCTAAAAAGATCCCAATCCTCAGGCTGACTGCTTTCTCTGGCAACTTTATAAGCTTCCTCCTTTGACTTAATACTAGCTTTAATTTCTTTTGTTAGCCATGGTTGAATCACTTTTCCTTTTGGGTTTTTATGCCCTAGAGGAATATATGTTTGTTGCAAATTATGCATTATTTCCTTGAATGTTAGCCATTGTATGGAGTGCAGATTGAATCAGAGTGCTAAGTTGCGAGTTTGGTGAGTGAGGGAGTTCAGGGAGGGAGGTGTGCCTTCCTTTTTCCATCTTTGTCAGCTTCCTGGTGCGGCGGCGGACCTGCATGAGGCGAGGCGGCGGCAGAGGGTTTAAAAGGCTCCAGAGACCAGGTAAGGCGGGACCAGTCTCCGAACTCGGACGGAGGGAGAGAGGTAAAAATAATCGAGGTGTGACGTCACGAGAAAGCAGGTAAGTAATTGGTTGGTGAGTATTTCTCTCTTTTAAACTTAAACTCTGTGGGTTGTAGTTAATAAGGCCTTTCTGGTGCAGAGTGACTGTTGGTAAACCATTTAACTGGTGTAATTTAGAGGGATTGATTTAATTTAAATCCAATTAATTAGAGGGGATACTAGCATCTATAGTCGGGCAGAGAGTGTCCATAACTAACAATAAAAAATTTAATTAATTACATAGAATGGAGCAGGTGATGTGTTACTGTTGCGAGATGTGGGAGCCGGTGGACCCCATTGAGGCTCACGGTGATTACATCTGTGACAAGTGTCTGCTGCTACAGGAACTCCAGCTCCGTGTTGATGAGCTGGAGTCTGAGCTTCGGACACTGCGACACATCAGGGAGGGGGAGAAGTACCTGGACTCTGTGTTTCAGGAGGTGGTCACACCTATGAAGTTAATTAATTCAGATGTAGCCCATGGTCAGGGACAGGACGGTGTGACTACGAGTGAGGCAGGTACGGGGATCCAGGAGGCAGTGTTGGAGGAGCCGCAGCCCTTGCTCTTGTCCAACAGGTTCGAGGTTCTTACTCCCTGTGGGGACAGGAGCGGGGACTGCAGGGAGGATGAGCAACCTGGCCACAGCACCGTGGAACGGGGGGCCATTCAAGAGAGGGGAGTAAATAGAAATGTTGTAGGAGATAGTATTATTAGGGGGATAGATAGAGTTCTCTGCAGCCGAGAGCGAGAGTCCCGTAGGCTGTGTTGCCTGCCCGGTGCCAGGGTTAAGGACATCTCCTCTGGGCTGGAAAGAAACTTGCAGTGGGAGGGGGTGGATCCTGTTGTCGTGGTCCATGTTGGTACAAACGACGTAGATAGGACAAGGAAGCCGGTTCTGTTAAAGGAGTATGAGCAGCTAGGGGTCAAATTAAAAAACAGAACCTCAAGGGTAATAATCTCTGGATTATTACCTGAGCCACGAGCGAATTTGGCTAGGACAAATAAAATTAGAGTGTTAAATGAGTGGCTCAAAGACTGGTGTGGGAGAAATGGGTATTGCTTCCTGGGACACTGGCACCAGTACTGGGGCAGGACGGAGCTGTTCCATTGGGACAGGCTTCACTTGGCCAGTGCTGGGGCTAGAGTCCTGGCGGATCATATAACTAGGGCTGTAGAGAGGGCTTTAAACTAACTAGTGGAGGGGGGGGGGGGGGGGGTTCCTAGAGAGCATAATAAAAACAACAGAGAAGGTCATAGACTTAGGTAGCAGTGGGGAAATTAAAAACCAGAGTGTGTCAGGAAGGGGCAGAAGGTATGGAGTAAAAGGTAAAGTAATAAAAAGGGCAAAAGCAGGAACTAAGTGTCACAAAACATATTTGAAAGTTCTCTATCTGAATGCACGTAGCATTCGTAACAAAATAGACGAGTTAATGGCACAAATAACTACATATGGGTATGATCTTGTGGCCATTACAGAAACATGGCTGCAGGGTGACAATGCCTGGGAATTAAACATACCAGGCTATTTAACGATCAGGAAGGACAGGCAGGAAGGAAGGGGAGATGGGGTGGCTTTGTTAATAAAGGAAGGAATCACTGTAATACAGAGAAATTATATTGGGTCAAAAGATCAGGATAATGAAACAGTTTGGGTGGAGATAAGGAATAATAAGGGGAAAAAAACACTAGTGGGCGTAGTCTATAGGCCTCCAAACAGTTGCAACTCTGTTGGACGGAGTATCAATCAGGAAATAGTTGAGGCTTGTAATAAGGGAACATCTATAATTATGGGGGATTTTAACTATCATATTAATTGGACAAATCAAATTGGGCAGGGCTGCCTTGAGGATGAGTTCATTGAGTGTATTAGGGATGGGTTTCTTGAGCAGTATGTAACTGAACCGACCAGGGGGCAAGCAACCTTAGATCTGGTCCTGTGTAACGAGACAGGATTAATTAAAAATGTCCTAGTAAAGGATCCCCTTGGAATGAGTGACCATAACATGGTTGAATTCCATATTCAATTAGAGGGTGAGAAGGTTGGATCTCAAACAAGCGTGCTAAGCTTGAATAAAGGAGACTATGAAGGTATGCGAGCGGAATTGAGTAGAGTGGATTGGGAAAATAGATTAAAGGGTAAGATGATACATGATCAGTGGTGTACATTTAAGGAGTTATTTTACAACTTCCAAAAAATATATATTCCACTGAGAAGAAAAGGGTGTAAAAGAAAAGACAGTCATCTGTGGCTAAGTAAAGAAATTAGGATAGTATTTGACTAAAAACAAGGGCTTATAAGGTAGCCAAATCTAGTGGGAGGATAGAGGATTGGGAAACTTTAAAAGACAGCAAAAAATAACAAAAAGATTGATTAAGAAAGGGAAGATAGATTATGAAAGTAAATTAGCAAAAAATATAAAAACAGATAGTAAGAGTTTTTATAGTTATATAAAAAGAAAAAGGGTGGCTAAAGTAAATGTTGGTCCCTTAGAGGATGAGACCAGGAAATTAATGGTGGGAAATATGGAGATGGCAAATACACTGAATGAATATTTTGTATCAGTCTTTACAGTAGAGGACACTAAGAATATCCCAACACTGGACAAACAGGGGGCTATAGGTGGGGAGGAGCTAAACACGATCAAAATCACTAAGGAAGTGGTACTCGGTAAAATAATGGGACTCAAGGCGGATAAATCACCTGGACCTGATGGCTTACATCCTAGGGTCTTGAGGGAAGTGGCGGTAGGGATTGTGGATGCATTGGTAATAATTTTCCAAACTCCCTGGACTCAGCAAAGATCCCGGCAGACTGGAAAACTGCTAATGTAACACCCTTATTTAAAAAGGGCAGTAGACAGAAGGCTGGAAACTATAGACCGGTTAGCCTAACATCTGTGGTAGGTAAAATTTTGGAATCCATTATTAAGGAGACAGTAACGGGACATTTGGATAATCATAATTTAATAGGACAAAGTCAGCATGGTTTTATGAAGGGGAAGTCATGTTTGACAAATTTGCTGGAGTTCTTTGAGGAAGTAACATATAGGGTGGATAAAGGGGAACCAGTGGATGTGGTGTATTTAGACTTCCAAAAGGCATTTGACAAGGTGCCACACAAAAGATTATTGCTTAAGATAAAAAATCACGGGATTGGGGGTAATATTCTGGCATGGATAGAGGATTGGCTATCTAACAGAAGGCAGAGAGTTGGGATAAATGGTTCATTCTCAGACTGGCAATCAGTAACTAGTGGTGTTCCGCAGGGGTCAGTGCTGGGTCTCCAACTCTTTACAATCTATATTAACGATTTGGAGGAGGGGACCAAGTGTAACATATCAAAGTTTGCAGATGATACTAAGATGGGAGGGAAAGTAGTGAGTGAGGAGGACATAAAAAATCTGCAAGGGGACATAGACAGGCTAAGTAAGTGGGCAGAGATTTGGCAGATGGAATACAATACTGGAAAGTGTGAGGTTATGCATTTTGGCAGGAAAAATAGTAGAGCAAGTTATTATCTAAATGGCAAGAAACTGGAAAGTACTGAAGTACAAAGGTTATCTGGGGGTCCTGGTGCACGAAACTCAAAAGGTTAGTATGCAGGTGCAGCAAGTGATTAAGATGGCCAATGGAATGTTGGCTTTCATTGCTAGGGGGATAGAATATAAAAATAGGGAGGTATTGCTTCAGTTGTACAAGGTATTGGTGAGACCGCACCTGGAATACTGCATACAGTTTTGGTGTCCAGACTTAAGAAAAGACATACTTGCTCTCGAGTCAGTACAAAGAAGGTTCACTCGGTTAATCCCGGGGATGAGGGGATGGACATATGAGGAGAGGTTGGGTAGATTGGGACTCTACTCATTGGAGTTCAGAAGAATGAGAGGCGATCTTATTGAAACATATAAGATTGTGAAGGGGTTGGATCGGGTGGATGCGGGGAGTATGTTCCCGATGATGAGTGAAACTAGAACTAGGGGGCATAGTCTTAGAATAAGGGGCTGCTCTTTCAAAACTGAGATGAGAAGGAACTACTTCACTCAGAGGGCGGTAGGTCCATGGAATATGCTGCCCCAAAAAGCTGTAGAAGCTACATCATTACATAAATTTAAAACAGAAATAGACAATTTCCTAGAAGTAAAGGGAATTAAGGGTTACGGGGAGCGGGCAGGAATTTGGACATGAGTCTAGGTTCGGATCGGTCATGGCCCTGTGGATAGCGTAGCGGGCCCAGGGGCTGTGTAGCCTGATCCTGCTCCTATTTCGTGTGTCCAATTCTGTTGGGTTCAGGAGATGGTTCTGTGATAGTAGATTGGCGGTTAGGATCAGATCAGCCATGATCTTATTGAATGGTGGAGCAGGCTCGAGGGGCCAATTGGCCTACTCCTGCTCCTATTTCTTATGTTCTTATGTTCTTATTCATACCTTTTAGTGTAGTCTCCCAATCTACCATGGCCAACTTGTCCCTCATACCCTTGTAGTTTCCTCTGTTTAGATTGAAGACCTTAGTTTCAGATTGGACTACATCACTCTCAAACTTAATATAAAATTCAATCATAATATGATCACTTGTCCCTAAAGGCCCCTTTACCACAAGATTATTGATTAGCCCTTTCTCATTACACAGTACCAGATCCAGAATAGCCTGTTCCCTACTTGTGCCTTGTAGATAGTGGAAAGTCTTTGGGGAGTCAGGAGGTGAGACACTTGCTACAGAATACCCAGCCTCTGACCTGCTCTTGTTGCCACAGTATTTATGTGGCTGGTCCAGTTAAGTTTCTGGTCAATGGTGACCCCCAGGATATTGATGGTGGGGAATTCGGCTATTGTAATGCCCTTGAATGTCAAGGGGTGGTGGTTAGACACTCGCTTGTTGGAGATAGTCATTGCCTGGCACTTGTGTGGCGCGATGTTACCTGCCACTTATCAGCCCAAGCCTGAATGTCACCCAGGCCTTGCTGCATGCGGGCATGGAATGCTTCATTTTCTGAGGCGTTGCGAATAGAACTGAACACTGTGCAGTCATCAGCGAACATCCCTATTTCTGACATTATGATGGAGGGAACGTCATTGATGAAGCAGCTGAAGATGGTTGGGCCTAGGACACTGCCCTGAGGAACTCCTGCAGCGATGTCCTGGGACAGTGATGATTGACCTCCAACAACCACAACCATCTTCCTTTGTGCTAGGTATGACTCCAGCCAGTGGAGAGTTTCCCCCGATTCCCATTGACTTCAGTTTTACTAGTGCTCCTTGGTGCCACACTCGGTCAACTGCTGCCTTGATGTAACGGGCAGTCACTCTCTCCTCACCTCTGGAACTCAGCTCCTTTGTCCATGTTTGGACCAAGGCATTAATGAGGTCTGGAGCCAAGTGGTCCTGGCGGAACCCAAACTGAGCATCAGTGAGTGGGTTATTACCATCAATCCCATGAGCCCTAATTTTGTTTAATAACCTCTCGTGTGGCACCTTATCGAATGCCTTCTGAAAATCCAAATACACCACATCCACTGGTTCCCCCTTATCTATTCTGCTAGTTACAACCTCAAAAAACGCGAACAGATTTGTCAAACATGATTTCCCTTTCATAAATCCGTGTTGACTCTGCCCAATCCTATTACTATTTTCTAAGTGCCCGGTTACCACGTTCTTAATAATAGATTCTAGCATTTTCCCTACTACTGATGTCAGGCTAACTGGTCTGTAGTTTCCCGTTTTCTCTCTCCCTCCTTTCTTAAATAGTGGGGTTACATTTGCTACCTTCCAATCTGCAGGAACCATTCCAGAATCTATGGAATTTTGGAAGATGACAACCAATGCATCCACTATCTCTATAGCCACCTCTTTCAAAACCCTAGGATGTAGGCCATCAGGTCCGGGGGATTTATTGGTTTTCAGTCCCATTAATTTCTCCAGTACTATTATTTTACTAATACTAATTTCTTTCAGTTCCTCATTCTCACGAGACCCTTGGTTCTCCAGTATTTCCGGGATATTTTTTGCGTCTTCTTCCGTGAAGACAGACACAAAGGGGAGAATTTTGCCAGTGCTCAGGGGGCGGTTTGGAGGCGGGACTGCTGGCAAAATAGCAAAGATTGACAGCGGGTCCCGAACCCACTGTCAACCCGCTTCCATACAATCTTCCCAAGTGTCAGGTCCCCGATTTGCGCAGGGACCCGACGCCTAGCAGCGGGAAGAGGATTATAGGCACTTAACTGCCTGTTAACTGGTAGTTAACAGGCAGTTAAGAGGCATTTTTCAATTTTGCCAGGTAGACTGCGGGCTTCCTGATGTCCGGACACCACGCCAGGTGAGTGTGGCGTACTGTGGGTCTACTGTAAGGTTTCTTCATTGATGACAGCTGCAGAAGTGGTGTGAAGGATCCAATGGACACTGGTGAGTTTCAGAGGTAAGAAAATGCTGGGAAAATCATTTTTAATGTATTTAGACTTTTCTGTAGGTAATAAGGTTTGAAGTGTTTGTGTAGTCCCATCTCATTGGGAGAATCTCTCTCACCAGTGACAGATCGCTTCTGTAAACTCACCTGCAGCTGCCATCTGTTTTATCCTAAGGAGAGAGTCTCTGGAAAGCCTGGGTGCAAGGACTCACCTTTATACAGTGATTGGCAGTGTTTGCAGCACCTCAATGCTGTCAAACACTGAAAACTCATCTCTCCGAAAAAAATGAGCGTGTCTCCTTTAAGAAAACGGCAGATGACGCGTCATAAAATGATGCCATCTGACACCGGCTTTCTCTTAATTGGCCGGCAAGCCCGCAGGGCGAGCTTAACAAGGCCAATTGACGTAAAATTACGTCTGTGCGTTGGGCGTCGTTGGAGGCGGGATCGGAACCCGCAAGTCAGCTGACCCGCTCCCAACTCGCACCGAAAGGTAAGATCGCGCCCAATGTATTTGTTTAATTTCTCTGCAATTTCCTTATTCCCCATTATAATTTCTCCTGTCTCAGCCTGTAAGGGACCCACATTTACTTTTGCTAATCTTTTCGTTTTTACACACCTATAGAAGCTTTTACAGTCTGTTTTTATGTCTCTCGCTAGTTTACTCTCATTCTAATTTTCCCTTTCTTTATCAATTTCTTGGTCCTCCTTTGCTGAATTCTAAAATCCTCTCAATCCTCAGGCTTACTACTCTTTTTGGCAACATTATAAGCCTCTTCCTTTATTTTTAATTTCTCTTGTTAGCCACGGTTGGACCACTTTTCCTGTGGGGTTTTTATTCTTTAAGGGAATGTATATTCGTTGCAAATTATGAATTATATCTTTAAATGGATGTCATTGCTTTTCTACTGTCATTTCTTTTAATCTAGTTTCCCAACCTACCTTAGCCAACTTGCTCTCATACCTACGTAATTTGCTTTGTTCAGGTTTAGGACCCTAGTTTTTGCCTTGACTAAATCACTCTCAAACTCAACATAAAATTCTATCATATTGTGATCACTGCTCCCCAGAGGCTCCTTTACTACAAGGTTATTAATTAACCCTGTCTCACTGCACAGTACTAGATCTAAAATAGCCAATTCCCTTGTAGGTTCCTTGACATACTGATCTAGAAAACTATCTTGAATGCATTCCATGAACTCTTCCTCTGCACTATTACTGCAAATGTGATCTATATGAAAGTTAAAGTCCCCCATGATTACTTGTTAAATGCATCTCTAATTTCCTGATTTATACTCTGCCCAACACTACAACCACTGTTTGGGGGCCTATAAACAACTCCCACCAATGTTTCGATAGTAAAATACTGCGGATGCTGGAAATCCGAAATAACAACAGAAAACGCTGGAAAAACTCAGCAGGCCAGGCAGCATCTGTGGAGAGAGAAACAGAGTTAACGTTTCAGGTCGAAGACCTTTCGTCAGAACTGGAAAAAAGCATCTCTCTCCACCGATGCTGCCTGGCCTGCTGAGTTTTTCCAGCGTTTTCTGTTGTTATTTCCCACCAATGTTTTCTGCCCCTTGTTGTTTCTTAGCTCCACCCAAACTGATTTTCGGAGCTAAGTCCCTTTCTCTCTACTGTCTTTATCCCATCCTTTATCAGGGCTACCCCTCCTCCTTTTCCATTCTGCCTGTCTCTTCTAAAAGTCAAATATTCTGGAATATTTAGTTCCCAACCTTGGTCACTCTGCAACCACGTCTCTGTAACGGCTATTAAATCAAACCCATTTATTTCTATCTGCGCTATTAATTCATCTATTTTGTTGCGAACACTTTGTGCATTCAGATATAGTGCCTTTAGCTTGAACTTTTTTCTATTTTTCCCTGATGTCACTTTAATCACTAATGCCCTATTACCTTTATTAATCTCTCTGTCCCTTCCTCTCTACAGCCTTGACATTTCTCTCGCTGCTTTTGAATTTACCCTTTCCTGAATCCTCCCCCCGCCCCTTCATTAGTTTAAAGCCCTAATCTTCCAATCCTCCTTCAATACAGGAGTGGTGCCAGAGGATTGGAGCATTACAAATGTTAAACCCCTGTTCAAAAAAGGGGAGAGGGATCAGCTCGGTGACTACAGGCCCGTCAGCCTAATGTTGGTGGTGGGGAACCTTTTAGAGACAATAATTCGGGACAAAAGTAACTTGGAAAAGTTTAGGCTAATAAATGAAAGTCAACATGGATTTGTTAAAAGCAAGTAGTATTTGACTAACCTGATGAAGTACTGGAGAGAGTTGATGAGGGTAGTGCGGTTGATGTTGTGTATATGAACTTTCAAAAGGCATTTGATAAAGTACCACATAATAGACTCCTTAGCAAAATTAAAGCCCATGGGATTAAAGTGACAGTGGCAGCGTGGATACAAAATTGGCTAAGGGACAGAAAGCAGAGAGCAGTGGTGTTTTTCAGACTGGAGGGAAGTGTGCAGTGGTGTCCCCCAGGGGTCGGTATTGGGAACACTTTTTTTGATTTATATTAATGACTTGGACTTGGGTATACAGGGCATAATTTCAAAGTTTGCTGATGACATGAAACTCGGAAATGGAGTAACCAGTGAGGAGGATAGTAACAGACTTCAGGAGGACACAGACAGACTGGTGAAATGGGCAGACACGTGGCAGATTAAATTTAACGCAGAGAAGTGTGATGTGATTCATTTTGGTAAGAAGAATGAGGAGAGACAATAGGAACTAAATGGTACAATTTTAAAAGGGAGTGCAGGAACAGAGAGACCTGGGGGTGTATGTACACATGTCTTGAAGGTGGCAGGACAAGTAGAGAAGGCTGTTAAAAAACATACGGGATCCTTGGCTTTATTAATAGAGGAATAGAGTACAAAAGCAAGGAAGTTATGCTAAACTTTTATAAAACACTGATAAGTCCTCAGCTGGAGTATTGTGGCCAATTCTGGGCACCACACTTTACGAAGGATGTCAAGGCCTCAGAGAGGCTGCAGAGGAGATTTACTGGAATGGTACCAGGGATGAGGGACTGTGGAAAGACTGGAGGAGCTGGGGTTGTTCTCCTTCGAGCAGAAAAGGTCAAGAGGAGATTTCACAGGTGTTCAAAATCATGGTGGATTTTGATTGAGTAAATAAGGAAAGGGGTTGGTAACCAGAGGACACAGATTAAGATAATTGGCAAAAGAACCAGGGGGAGACATGAGAAAAAATTAATTTCCGCAGAGTTATGATGATCTGGAATGCACTGCCTGAAAGGGTGGTGGAAGCAGAGTCAATAGTAACTTTCAAAAGGGAATTGGATAAACCTCTGAAGTGGAAAATTTTGCGGGGCTATGGGGAAAGAGCAAGGGAGTGGGACTAATTGGATAGCTCTACCAAAGAGCCAGCACAGACACGATGGGCCGAATGGCCTCCTTCTGTGCTGTGTGATTCTATGATTCTAACCATTCTCTGGGTAAAGAAGTTTCTCCTGAATTCCCTATTAGATTTATTAGTGACTATCTTATATTGATGACCCCTAGTTTTGGACTCCCCCACAAGTGGAAACATCTTCTTTACATCAACCCTATCAAAGCCTTTCATAATCTTAAAGAGCTCTATCAGGGCACCCTCAGTCTTATCTTTTCTAGAGAAAAGAGTCCCAGCCTGGTCAGTCATTCCTGATAGTTGTACCCCCACAGTTCTGGTATCAGCGTTGTCAATCTTTTCAGCACCTTCTCCAGTGCCTCTATGTCTTTCTTATAATATGGAGACCAGAACTGTGCACAGTCCTATGTGTGGTAAATCTTTTCAGCACCTTCTCCAGTGCCAGACTGACACTGAGATAATAAAAGGTTAAAACGCACACTTATTTTATGCTGCAGACGTGCAGAATGTCAAATGTTTGAGGGACATCACCAAGCCACCTTTTAAATGAAGAAGCTGCATTACCTGAGATGAGAGAAGATGCAGTCACATTTACACATTTCCTCATGTACAATGAGCAGCAAATCATCCCAGATTGCGCAGGCTGGCCACATTCGTGCGGAGATTATTGCATTGCTAATCGGATCACAATGCAAAGTGCCAGAACGAAAGTAACCAAGGCGATACGGTATCTGTATACGTATTAGGAAACATCAGAACAAAAAGTATTGTGCAGTGAGGTTTCCTTGCATTGTGTGTACCTGGAATTCTGATATTGAAAATAGGCTAAAAAGGACCAAACATCCCCATGGAAACAGCCTGACGTCTACTACAGACAACATGAATGCCCCAATGGAAAGCTGCATGCTTTTTTACCCTTGCACACTATTTCTCCACAAACTACATTTCTCCTTGAATTATCAAGCTGCTATTCACTTATTCAAGAATGATTTTTGAATATAGAATTCATTTGAAGAACTACCTTCATTTATTTTACAAATATTAGCATGTATTTATTTATTAAGCAAACCCTTTTGCATTTTCTTGTTTTGCCTGTAATTTTTCCTTTTCTGTTTTTCTCTCGAGTTCCATGCACATGACCTAGCTCATTCCCCAGCTGAGAGGAAGGCTCCCAGATCTCTGGCAATGACTTGTCGTGTCTCACCCTCCAATTTATATCCCCGAGTTGACGTGCCCGTCTTCTGCTTGATCTCCACCCCGCCCCCTCACCCCCCCCAACAGCCCCATGGAGATCGAAGTCTTGCCATGCGAGGGATTAAGGGCATGATCCCACATCCCACTACTACCTGGTACAGTTCGTTCAACCATCAACATGCCGATGACATCTGCCTCCAGTATTTATTTCTTACTTTCTTTCTTCAGGTTTTCTTGAAGCAATAAAAAAAAGAACTAATTGTACTTTGAAAGCTAATCTACATCTGCGAGGAGCTGATGGGTTGTGTGCAGAGAGCAGACAGGTTTAAAGTAGAACTTCTAATATCTGCCGTAATGCAGGAAATCATCTCCCGATGGATAATGGACTCACGCACCCTCAAATTCTGATCTTACACGTTATGTACAGCAATAACCTAGGCACGAGATTAAAAACAAGTGAAATACAAAACTGAATTTAATGTTCTTGGGCAAGTGAAGTTGACTTATGTCAGACAGGAGGAGCTCGGCGTCAGTGCTATACAATGAGGTGACTTTTAACACGAGACTTTATCCTGCAAACATTCAGCAGATAATTGATGGGAAAATGGATAATTGGCACTGGTAGCGTAGTGGTTATGTCACTGAATTAGTAATCCTAGAGGCCTGGACTAATGATCCAGTTAGACCGTGAGTTCAAATCCCACCGCGGCAGCTGGGGAATTTTAATTCAGTTAATTAAATTAATCTGGAATAAAAAGCTAGTATCAGTAATAGTGACCATGGAACTATTGGATTATCATAAAACCCATCTGGTTCACTAATCCCCTTTAGATAAGGAAATCTACTGTCCTTACCTGGTCTGGCCTATATGTAACTTGTCCCATTACCATCTCCTTTTGCCTTGCACCATCATCCCTTTTGTCTCTTAATCTCTCCTGCCTTCCACCCTATCACAGACCTTCCCTTTTGTTCTTTCCTCCCCTCCCCCCTTTCCCGGCCCCTACACTTGTTTAAAAACCTGTTCCATCTCCAGCTTTTTCCACTTCTGACGAAGGGTCATCGACCTGAAACATTAACTCTGTTTCTCTCTCTCCACGATGCTGCCTGACCTGCTGAGTATTTCCAGCATTTTCTGTTTTTATAGCAAGCCACTCAGTTGCATTCAAGACTCACCACCACCTTCTCGAGTGCAATTAAGGACGGGCAATAAATGCTGGCCTGGCCAGCGACGCCCACATCCAGTGAATGACTAAAAAAAAAGACCGTGGAGATTCCCCTGAAGCCTGGGGCAAATTTTGCTCGGATTGGAGAATCTGGCTCTGAGGTCAATCCAACTTCCAGTGCTCCCGCTTCAACACTCTGCGCTCGCTAAGGTCGAACCCACGAAAGGAGATATTGCAGGGGTTGGGGAGGGGGGGGGGGTCAACTCAAATTGAGTGACACAGCAATTAGGGCAACAACAAGAAACATATTATTTGTGCATTGAAGTGCACAAAGTAGAAGAAAAAGAATCACCTCCTGGTAAATTGAGCGAGCAAGTCACAAAGTTCATGCATATTTTACACCCTGTAAATATTGGCAAGAGCAAGGTCCAAAATCGTAACTGTAGAATCAGGAGTGAGGCGGACATTACATTTTATAGAACGTGCAAGGCTTAGTTTACCTTAAATTTCAATATTACAATCCAGCTGAATAATGAAAGATTGGTGAATTGGCTGCCGTTGTACACGCCCCTCCCTCCCCCGAAAATTCCTTTCCAATGTGGCAACCGATCTGCTACCGCTGGTTTTGCACCCCCACCGAAGTTGCATTATACCCCCAGACAAGGGAAAAAAGGAGGAATGACCTGGAACACACGAGGAATTCCTATGGTGCAATATGGAACTTGGATGGGGTGGTCACTGCAGAGCCAGGAGAGAGATGTGTCAACCATAGCTCAATCGGGCAACACGGTGGCATAGTGGTTAGCACTGGTGCCTCACAGCGCCAGAGACCCGGGTTCGAATCTGACCTCGGGTGACTGTCTGTGTGGAGTTTGCACATTCTCCCCGTGTCTGCGTGGGTTTCCTCCGGGTGCTCCGGTTTCCTCCCACAGTCCAAAAACTGTGCAGGTTAGGTTGATTTGGCTATGATAAATTGACCCTTAGTGTTAGGGGGGGGGATTAAATATGTGGGGTTATGGGGATAGGATGGGATATGTTAGGGGGAATTAAATACGTGGGGTTACGGGGCTAGGGTGGGATATGTGTACTGTGGGGATTAAAGCAGGGACAGGGTACTGGATTTGAATGATCAGCCATGATCGTATTGAATGGTGGAGCAGGCTCGACGGGCCGAATGGCCTACTCCTGCTCCTAGATTCTATGTTTCTATGTAATAACACTCTCACCTCCGAGTCAGAAGATTGTGGGTTTGAGTCCCACTCCAGAGACTTGAGCACATAAAGCTAGGCTGACACTCCCAGTGCAGTGCTGAGGGAATGCTGCAATGTTGGAGGTGCCGTCTTTTGGATGAGACGTTAAACCGAGGCCACATTTGTCCTCTCAGGTGGATGTAAAAGATCCCACAGCACTATTCGAAGAAGAGCAGGGGAGTTCTCCCCAGTGTCCTGGCCAACATTTATCCCTCAACCAACATCACTAAACTACAGATTATCTGATCATTTATCATATTGCTGTTTGTGGGAGCTTGCTGTGCATGAATTGGCTGCCACGTTTCCTACATTACAACAGTGACTACACTTCAAAAGTACTTAATTGGCTGTTAAGGGCGTTGGGACGTCCTGAGGTTGTGAAAGTTCTTTCTAATAAAAGTATCACTGCTGTAATGATCAGCTGTGTGTGCCAAGAGATCTATATCATCACCGGAATAGAAATCGGGTTTAATAGGTCATCCAATAGATGACAGCTCTGACAATGCAGCATCCCTTCAGCATTGCACAGGAGCATTATCCTCGATTGGGCAATCAACATCTGCAGTGGAGGTGCACCACAATCTTCTAACTCGTACACGCCAACCCCGAAAACTAGCAAAAGCTGATCAATTGGTTCAAAAAATTTAAAAAAAACATACAGCCCCCAAAACAGCCCTGAACATGAAAACAAGCTGGACTGAAAGTTGGCTGCTTGCTACTGAAGCTGTGGGAACACTTAACACTCAATCCTTTGATAAGGGAAAAGCCATAAAGCACATAAAAGTGCAGCTTGCAGAAGTTCCGATATAGAAATTATTCAAGAAGAATGTGACTACTGTAGACAGGAAATGTCATTTATATAGGGATCTGGATGCATGCCCACTTCCAGAAAATTCTGATTTTGAACCATTTATTTGGTGTACTTTCTGGTATTTTGGTACCTCCTGTAATTATGTCTTTCAAGCCAAAAATACTTTCTCCTGGAAGGGATATAGATAATTTAACGATGAAACCAAATATAGTTGTACAGACCTCAATGCAACTTTACAGGGTGGTTAAACTAAAAGGGTTAACACCCTCCCTCAAAATAGTGGATGGAGAAATGTCATATAAATGCACTGGGCACCCATACACTATTGCCAGTAAGATTGACACTCCATGGCTGTACTGAGGGAGTGCTGCACTGTCGGAGGTGCCGTCTTTCAGATGAGATGTTAAACCGAGGCCCTGTTTGCCTGTTGATTCGGATGTAAAAGATCCCATGGCACTATTCGAAGAGCAGGGGAGTCCTCCCCAGTGTCCTGGCCAATAGTTATGTCAACCAACATAATTGGTTGGACAGGCTAGACTTGTATCCGCTGGAGTTTAGAAGAGTAAGAGGTGACTTGATTGAAACATATAAGATCCTGAGGGGTCTGGACAGGGTGGACGTGGAGAGGATGTTTCCTCTTGTGGGAGAATCTAGAAATAGGGGTCACTGTTTAAAAATAAGGGGTTGCCAATTTAAGACAGAGATGAGGAGAAATTTTTTCTCACAGAGGGTCGTGAGTCTTTGGAACTCTTCCTCAGAGGGCGGTGGAAGCAGAGTCTTTGAATATTTTTAAGGCAGAGGTAGATAGATTCTTGATAAGTAAGGGGTGAAAGGTTATCGGGGGTAGGCGGGAATGTGGAGTAATCAGATCAGTCATGATCTTATTGAATGGCGGAGCAGGCTCGAGGGGCCGAGTGGTCTACTCCTGCTCCTAATTCGTATGTTCGTATAACACCAAAAACAGATGCACTCGGCATTTATCTCTTTGCTTGCTGTGCGCAAGTTGGTTGCTGCGTTTCCTACATTGCGCCAGAAAGAGAAAGACATATAATTCACTCTTCCCTGATAAGTGACACTTGGGTCGTACTCTACTCTTTAATTCCATGTCTCGACTCCCATTACAACTCCCTCATTCTGCCAATTCTCGTTTCGCTTGACTAGGGACCATTTTTTTTTTTATTCCTCTACCTCTCCAATCCACTTCTAGGGGGAGCTCCTGCCAAGCCCAGGTCATGTACCAGACTCGCTCTACTCGGTGCAATGCAACGAACTTGCACTGTTGGAAGTGCCGTCTTTCGGATGGGATGTTAAACCGAGGCCCTGTCTGCCCTCTTAGGTGGATATAAAAGAAACTATTTTGAAGAATGAGGAACTGTAAGAAATCAGTATTTGTAAAAAAAATAGTACTGGAGAAATTAATGGGACTGAAAGCCGATAAATCCCCAGGACCTGATGGCCTACATCCTAGGGTTTTGAAAGAGATAGTGGATGCATTGGTGGTCATCTTCCAAAATTCCATAGATTCTTGAACGGTTCCCGTGGATTGGAAGGTAACAAATGTAACCCAACTATTTAAGATAGGAGGGAGAGAGAAAACGGGGAACCACAGACCAGTTAGCCTGACATCAGTAGTAGGGAAAATACTAGAATCTATTATCAAGGATGTGGTAACCGGGCACTTAGAAAATAGTAATAGGATTGGGCAGAGTCAACACGGATTTATGAAAGGGAAATTATGTTTGACAAATCTGTTAGAGTTTTTTGAGGTTGTAACTAGCAGAATAGATAAGGGGGAACCAGTGGATGTGGTGTATTTAGATTTTCAGAAGGCATTCGATAAGGTGCCACACAAGAGGTTATTAAACAAAATTATGGCTCATGGGATTGGGGGAAATATGCTAGAAACATAGAAAAATAGGAGCAGGAGTAGGTCATTCAGCCCTTCAAGCCTGCTCCGCCATTCAATATGATCATGACTGATCCTCTATCTCAATGCCATATTCCCGCTCTCTCCCCATACCCCTTGATGCCTTTTGTGTCTAGAAATCTATCTATCTCCTTCTTAAATATATTCAGTGACTTGGCCTCCACAGCCTTTTGTGGTAGAGAATTCCACAGGTTCACCACCCTCTGAGTGAAGAAATTTCTCCTCATCTCAGTCCTAAATGTCCTACCCTGTATCCTGAGACTGTGACCCCTCATTCTAGAACCCCCAGCCAGGGGAAATATCCTCCCTGCATCCAGTCTGTCTGGCCCTGTCAGAATTTTATACGTTTCAATGAGATCCCCTCTCATTCTTCTAAACTCTAGTGAATACAGGCCTAGTCGACCCAATCTCTCCTCATACGGCAGTCCTGCCATCCCAGGAATCAGTCTGGTGAACCTTCGCTGCACTCCCGCTATGGCAAGCATATCCTTTCTTAGGTAAGGAGACCAAAACTGCACACAGTACTCCAGCATGGATTGAGGATTGGTTAACCGACAGAAAACAGAGAGTAGGAATAAACGGGTAATTTTCGGGTTGGCTGGCTGTAACTAGTGGGGTACCGCAAGGATCAGTGCTTGGGCCTCAGCTATTCACAATCTACATCAATGATTTGGCTGAGGGGACCAAATGTAATATATCCAAGTTTGCCGATGATACAAAGCTGGATGGGAATGTAAGTTGTGAGGAGGATGCAAAGAGGCTTCAAGGAGATATAGACAGGCTAAGTGAGTGGGCAAGAACATGGAAAATGGAATATAATGTGGAGAAATGTGAAGTTATCCACTTTGGTAGGAAAAATAGAAAAGCAGAGTATTTTTTAAATGGTGAGAGTTTGGGAAATGTTAGTGTTCAGAGGGACCTGGGTATCCTTGTACATGAATCACTGAAAGTTAACATGCAGGTACAGCAAGCAATTAGGAAAACAAATGGTATGTTGGCCTTTATTACAAGAGGATTTGAGTGTAAGAGTAAAGATGTTTTACTGCAATTATATAGAGCCCTGGTGAGACCACACCTGGAGTATTGTGTACAGTTTTGGTCTCCTTACCTAAGGAAGGATATACCTGCCATAGAGGGAGTGCAACGAAGGTTCACCAGACTGGTTCCTGGGATGAGGGATTGTCCTATGAGGAGAGATTGAGTAGATTAGGCCTATATGCTCTGGAGTTTAGAAGAATGAGAGATGATCTCATTGAAACATACAAAATTCTTACAGGGCTTGACAGGGTAGATGCAGGGAGGATGTTTCCCCTGGCTGGGGAGTCCAGAACCAGGGGTCACAGTCTCAGAATAAGGGGTCGGCCATTTAAGACTGAGATGAGGAGAAACTTCTGCACTCAGAGTGTGGTGAATCTTTGGAATTCTCTGCCCCAGAGGGCTGTGGAGGCTCAGTCATTGGGTATATTCAAGACAGAGCTCGATAGATTTTGGGATATTAAGGGAATCAAGGGATATGGAGATAGTGCAGGAAAGTGGAGTTGAGTTAGAAAATCAGCCATGATCTTATTGATTGGCGGAGCAGGCTCGAGGAGCCGAATGGCCTACTCCTGCTCCTATTTCTTATGTTCCTATGTTCTTATGTAAGGGCAGGGGAGTTCTCCCCGGAGTCCTGGCCAATATCTAACCCTCAACCAACATCACTGAAGCAGATTATCTGGTCATTATCACATTGCTGTTGTGGGAGCTTGCTGTGCGCAAATTGGCTGCCACGTTTCCTACAACAGTGACTACACTTCAAAAGTACTTCATTTGCTATAAAGCGCTTTAGGACATCCCAAGTTCATAAAAGGCGCTATATAAATGCAAGTTCTTTCTGTCGTTAGTGAAGTCAAGTGATTCAATGGTTAAATGGTCAACAATTAAATAAATAAAATATATTTAATTCTATGAATTCATTCATTGCCTTGAATTGGAATAAAGGCAGACAGATATATAATACAGATAACAATTAGACATAACAGTCAGTAGACAAGTGAGATAGAGATGCTTTGACCTACCAATAGTTTTCTCTGCCCCCTTCTAAGGAGGTTGAAGGAGTACAAGCGAGAAAGACACAGGAGCAGGAGCAGGCCATTCAGCCCCTCGAGCCTGTTCTGCCATTCAATTAGATCTTGGCTGATCTGTATCTTAACCCCATCTACCCGCCTTGGTTTCATACCCATAATACCCTTACCCAACAAAAATCTATCAATCTCAGTTTTTAAATATTCAAATGACCCCCAGCCTCAACAGCTTATTGGAGGGGAGAGTTCCAGCTTTCCACTACCCTTTGTGTGAAGAAGTGCTTCCTGACATTACCCCTGAATGGCCTCGCTCTAATTTTAAGGTTTTGTCACCTTGTTCTGGACTCTCCCACCAGAGGAAATAGTTTCTCTCCATCTCCTCTAGTGAATCCTTTAATTGTCTTAAACACCTCAATTAGATTTTTTTTTTATTCGTTCATGGGATGTGGGCGTTGCTGGCAAGGCCAGCATTTATTGCCCATCCCTAATTGCCCTTGTGAAGGTGATAGTGAGCCGCCTTCTTGAACCGCTGCAGTCCATGTGGTGAAGGTGCTCCCACAGTGCTGTTAGGGAGGGAGTTGCAGGATTTTAACCCAGCGACGATGAAGGATCGGCGATATACTTCCAAATCAGGATGGTTTGCGACTTGGAGGGGAACTTGGAGGTGGTGGTGTTCCCATGCGCCTGCTGCCCTTGTCCTTCTAGGTGGAAGAGGTCGCAGGTTTGGGAGGTGCTGCCAAAGAAGCCTTGGTGAGTTGCTGCAGTGCATCATGTAGATGGTACACACTGCAGCCACGGTACGCCGGTGGTGGAGGGAGTGAATGTTTAAAGTGGTGGATGGGGTGCCAATCAAGCGGGCTGCTTTGTCTTGGATGGTGTCGAGCTTCTTGAGTGTTGTTGGAGCTGCACTCATCCAGGCAAGTGGAGAGTATTCCATCACACTCCTGACTTGTGCCTTGTAGATGGTGGAAAGGCTTTGGGGAGTCAGGAGGTGAGACACTCACCGCAGAATATCCAGCCTCTGACCTGCTCTTGTTACCACAGTTGGGGATTCGGTGATGGTGATGCCGTTCAATGTCAAGGAGCGGTGGTTAGACGCTTGCTTGTTGGAGATAGTCATTGCCTGGCACTTGTGTGGCACGAATGTTACCTGCCACTTATCAGCCCAGGCCTGAATGTCGTCCAGGTCTTGTTGCATGCGGGCATGGACTGCTTCATTATCTGAGGATTTGTGAATGACACTGAACACTGTGCAGTCATCAGCGAACTTCCCCATTTCTGACCTTATGTTGGAGGGAAAGTCATTGATGAAGCAGCTGAAGATGGTTGGGCCTAGGACACTGCCTTCAGGAACTCCCGCAGTGATGTCCTGGGGCTCACCCCATCAAGAGAACAAAAAGTACAAATCAGTGGGAATATCCTAGCTGTAGTCTGGAGTTTTTTTTAGTTTTGAGGGGGAGTAAACATTTTTATATCTTGCAGAGAGCCTTCCTCCGTGCTGTGACCATTCTATGATTCTAGAATAACCTGTTCTGATATTTAACTAACTATTCTGCACTGAGTCACTCAACATAATTGACTACCTAAATTGGCCTCTAAAAGGGCATCTATTGGAATGGTCTCTTGGCCGTATGCTGAGATTTGAAGAGGCAATGCATCACACTGAGATCACCTTCACGATCAAATAAGTTTGTTACCCATCGCTGGCTGCCATCGGAGTTCCCAGTGAGTTACCAGTTCCACTTACCATGGGTGGGGGTGGGGATAACGCAGTGTTTAACTTGTCACCCTGTCGAGTCGCTGTGCCCCATGTCGGTTTAACGGGGCTGGGTGTGTGCGCCCACGGGCCATTGTCTTTACAGAGAACACTAGTGTTGTTTGAGCACCAGGGCAGGTGGTAACCTGGCAACGAGGGCCAGAAGTCGATAATAACAACAACTTGCATTTATACAGCATCTTTCAAGTAGTAAAACATCCCAAGGTGCTTCACAGGAGCGATTATCAAACAAAATTTGACAACGAGCCACATAAGGGGATATTAGGGCAGGTGAGCTAAAGCTTGGTCAAAGAGGTCGGTTTTAAACAGCGTCTTAAAGGAGGAGAGAGAGGCGGAGAGTTTTAGGGAGGGAATTTCAGAGCTTAGGGCCCAGGCAGCTGAAGGCACAGCCGCCAATGGTGGAGCATTTAAAATTGGGAATGCGCAAGAGGCCCGAATTGGAGGAGCGCAGAGATCTCGGACGGTTGTAGGCCGAAGAGAGTAATGGTAAAAAGCAGAGCGAGGCTGTGGGCCACTGATCCACCTACTCCTGCTCCTATTTCTTATGTTCTTGTGTCAGTAATTGGTTAGTGACGGCCGAATGCGCTTCCTGTCCAGGAGCAAAGGTCAGCGAGGGGTCGGGTCGGGAAAAAATAGCAACTCCTGATTTCTATACCAAATCTCATGATTTTTAAGAGTTTGTCTCCTGATTTATGAGGTGGTGGGGTTGGCAATACTGTATTAAAATAAAAATTAGTTGCAAACTTGGCAAAAGTTCTCTAAACATTGTACAAGGGCCCACAAAATGTATTTTTAGACAGCAAATGGACACATCACCTTATATTGAGCTTGAGCGCAGAGCTTGAAGACAGAGCTGGGTAAATCAAAATCATAGTGGATCGCAAGCAGAGTGGAAGAATTTGGTGATAGTAGGAATCGGTGGAGAGGAGGATGGCGGTTTCCCATGTCTAACTCAAAAGGAGGACTCCAAGTTAAGTATCTAGATATCTAATATATAGTTTCTTCGTGTTTAGCATCTCTGTGGTTCTTGTTAAACTTGAGTAAATTTTTGTCTTTTTTCTCTCTATGTTAGGTCAGTGGGTTAAACTAAAGTTTAGTTAGTAGTCTATTAAATAGAGGCATGGCAGGGCGCCTCAGGCCCGTCGAATGTACATCCTGTGCCATGTGGGAAGTCCAGGATGCTTCTCATGTCCTGGACAACCACATGTGCAGGAAGTGTCATCAACTGGAGGAGCTCGAGCTGCGGGTTTCAGAGCTTGAGCAGCGGCTGGCGTCACTGCAGTGCATCCGCGAGGCTGAGAGCTTCATGGATAGCACGTTTCAGGAGGTGGTCACCCCGCAGCGTAAGAGTGTGCAGGCAGAGAGGGAATGGGTGACCGTCAGGCAGACAAGGAGGGCCAGGCAGGTAGTGCAGGAGTCCCCTGAGTGCATCTCGCTCTCCAACCAGTATTCTGTTCTGAATACTGGTGAGGGCGATGGTTCCTCTAGGGAGTGCAGCCAGAACCAAGGCCACGGCACCATGGGTGGCTCAGCTGTACAGGGGGTGAGGAGGAAGTTCAGAAAAGCAACAGTGACAGGAGATTCAACAGTTAGGGGAACAGACAGGTGTTTCTGTGGCTGCAGACGTGACTCCAGGATGGTGTGTTGCCTCCCTGGTGCGAGGGTCAAGGACATCACTGAGCGGCTGCAGGACATTCTGAGGGGTGGAGAGTGAACAGCCAGAGGTCATGGTCCATATCGGTACCAATAACATATGTAGAAAGAGGGATGAGATCCTGCAGGCAGAGTTTAGGGAGCTAGGAAAGGGATTAATAAGAAGGACCTCAAAGGTAGTAATCTCCGGATTACTCCAGGTGCCACGTGCTAGTGAGTACAGAAATAGGAGGATAGAACAGATGAATGAGTGGCTGGAGAGATGGTGCAGGAGGGAGGGCTTTAGATTCCTGAGGCATTGGGACCGGTTCTGGGGGAGGTGGGACCTGTACAAGCTGGATGGGTTGCACCTCAACAGGGCCGGGACCAATATCCTTGTGGGGAGGATTTCCTTGTGCTGTTGGGGAGGGTTTAAACTAGCTTGGCAGGGGGATGTGAACCTGAGCGTAGATTCAGAAGGGAGAGAAGCAAAGCTGGAAATGGAAGGCAGTAAATTAGTAAGTGAGTTTGGAAGGCAGAGGAAATAAAGGCTAGAAAATAGACAACAAAGGGGTTTGGCAGTGCTTAATGGTATATACTTCAATGCAAGGAGTCTAGTGGATAAGTCGGATGAGCTGAGGGCACAGATAGACATGTGGAAGTATATCATCAGCTATTATTGAAACATGGCTGAAAGGGCAGGAATGGCAGCTCAACATTCCCAGTTACAGGGTTTTCAGACAAGATAGAGAGGGGGATAAAAAAGGAGGGGGGTCGCAGTATTGATTAAAGAAACAATTACAGCTGTGAGGAGGGATGATCTGTTAAAAGGATCATCAAATGAGGCCCTATGGGTTGAACTGAAGAACAAAAAAGGGGCACTCACACTGCTGGGAGTGTACTATAGACCCCCAAACAGTCAGAGGGAGATAGAAAAGCAAATATGTAGGCAAATTTCTGAGAAGTGCAAAAACAATAGGGCAGTAATAGTAGTGGATTTCAACTACCCTAATATTAACTGGGATAGAATCAGTGTAAAAGGTATAGAGGGCGCAGAATTCTTAAAATGCATTCAGGAGAACTTTTTTAGCCAGTACGGAGCAAGACCAACAAGAGAGGGGGTGATTCTGGACCTAGTTTTAGGGAATGAAGCTGGACAGGTGGAAGGGGTATCAGTGGGAGAGCATTTTGGGGGTAGTGATCATAATTCAGTTAGATTTAGCGTAGTTATGGAAAAGGACAAAGATAGACCAAGAATAAACACTCTCAATTGGGGAAAGGCCACTTTTGCTAACCTGAGATGTGATTTAGCAAAAGTGAACTGGAAACATCTACTTGAAGGTAAATCCATGTCAGAGCAGAGGGAGGCATTCAAGGAGGAGAGAGTGAGGGCTCAGAGCAAGTATGTTCCCTTAAAGAAAAAGGGTGGGACTAACAAATCTATAGACCCCTGGATGTCAAGGAGCATACAGGATAGGATACGGCAAAAAAGGAAAGCTTGTGTCAGATACCAAGAGCTAAATACTTTAGAAAGCCTAGGGCGTATAGAAAGTGCAGGGGTGAAATTAAAAAGGAAATTAGGAAAGCAAAGAGAGGGCATTGTAAGGTTTCCAAAATTTTGCAGATCCCCAAAACCTAAGGAAAAAGGACTTTGGAACTACCTCAGAGTGATAAAAATGCATTTGGGCCTAACCTAAGGAATTTAAGACCAAAAACCAAGTTTTGGCATTTTAAAACTATGTCTGGGCCTGTAAAGGGACAAGGAGGTGGATCGACCTCTGTAAAAGCAGTTTTGGTTATTGCAGTTAATTGCACTGTCTGGGGAACTGGGATGACCTCACTCAAGCCCAGCAGACATTAACATTTGAACAATAGACCCTAGGAGAAGACAGTCCCACCCAAAATAACAGGGCCCATCAAACCGATTACAGGGCCCATCAGAAAACATGCATAATACAAATCACTCAGGACCATTCTATAGAAAAGACCGAGTCCAGCCTCGAAACCCAAAACACGAAACCAATCACCAGTGATCAGCCAAGGAGATCGACAGGATGCAAACCATCCCAAAGGCCATCTGACACTTACAGAGCAGTTACTGGTAACAGGCCCGCCAAAAATCAGACAATGAACTGAACTGAGTAGATTTGGCGGGTACATAAGGCCATGTTCAATGGGTGAGATTGAAGGCCTGTTAAAAAACCAGTTAACGCGCTAGTAAGTCGTTACCGATTTACGAGCCTGCCAAAAACCAGACAATGAACTGAGTAAATTTGGCGGGTAGATAAGGCCACTTTAATTTAGTATAATTGAAGGCCCGTTAAGCAGTTCAAAGTCAGTCGCAACCGGTGGTCATCAGAAGAAGAAGAAACCAGGAAGAAGACAAACCGAGCTGGAAGCGAGTCGGCATCGCTCACCACTCAGACACACCTGAGTCCAGCCCGTGAAGATACCACCTCGACGGACCTCCAACAACGGTCCCAACACAGTCACCCGGAGCAACAAGCAGCAAGAAGACATCGATGGCTCCACAAGGTCGACCGACACACTAGACAAGGCCTAAAGCCATCGCAGAAACCAAAGGCCTCACGAAACCAACAACCGCATATTACCCCCAACTGACCGGGTAATAGCAGGCCACCGTGACCAACAAAGACCAACTCAAGGAAAGAAAACCCGAAGAACCGCAAAGTTTCCACACTACAAACTACTCCTGACTTACCCCTGGGTAAGATTTCTACCAAAAGACTCTAAACCCTACTCCTAACCAAAGGAAATTGGGTACTCACCTGATAGATCCAAAACGTACCCTACTACATCAGCGGACTCGCGAAGACTGACCAGAGACGCAGGTGAAGTCCTCTACCGCGTAAGGGGTACGGCAGACACTAACCGCCATAAACAGCGAACCCCAAAACCGCGATTTAGCCCAACTGTCAAAGGATTGGTGAGCATTATCCCTGGTCCTTCAAAACCTAACTTAGCTAGTAAAGTGGGGTTGGGAGGGGTGAAGTATTGTTCTACAGTCATTTCCCTCGCTTGTACCGAAGTGTTCCCCACCTTTAGAGTGTTAAGAGTGTTTGTGTTGTGTTTTACTTTCTTGAATAAAGATTGAAGTTCTTTTCATCAAACTCAGTTGTCTGCTGCACCTTTTGTCACAACCCCCAAATAAGTCCAAGGTCTAGAACCAAGGGAGTGGGAGCGATTCGAACCGCTCAGAAGTCAGAGGCAAAGCTGACACAAACCACCACCCCCTACAGCATGAAAAACTATTGGCATGTAAAATCAAGGAAAACCCAAAGATGTTTTATAAATACATGAAGAGCAAGAGGATAACTAAAGAAAGAGTAGGGCCTATTAGAGACCAAAAAGAAAGCTTGTGTGTGGAGGTGGAAGATGTGGGTATGGTTTTTAATGAATATTTGGTGTCTGTGTTCACAAACGAGAGGGACGATGCAGACATTGTACTTAAGGAGGAGGAGTGTGAAATATTAGATGAGATAAACATAGTGAGAGAGGAAGTATTAAGGGGTTTAGCAGCTTTAGAAGTAGATAAATCACTAGGCCCGGATGAAATGTATCCCAGGCTGTTAAGAGAGGGGAGGGAGGAAATAGCAGAGGCTCCGACCATCATTTTTCAATCCTCTCTGGTTACAGGTGTGGTGCTGGAGGACCGCTAACGTTGTACCGTTGTTTAAAAAGGGAGAAAGGGATAGACCGAGTAATTTACAGGCCAGCCAGCCTAACCTCGGTGGTGGGCAAATTGTTGGAACAAATTCTGAGGGACAGTATTAATCGTCATTTAGAAAGGCAGAGATTAATCAAGGACAGTCAGCATGGATTTTTTAAGAGAAGGTTGTGTCTGACTAACTTGATTGAATGTTTGAGGAGGTAACAAGGAGAGTTGATGAGGGTAGTGCGTTTGATGTAGTCTCCATGGATTTTAGCAAGGCTTTTGACAAGGTCCCACATGGCAGGCTGGTCAGAAAAGTAAAAGCCCATGGGATCCAAGGGAAAGTGGCAAATTGGATCCGAAATTGGCTCAGTGGCAGGAAGCAAAGGGTAATGATCAACGGGTGCTTTGGTGACTGGATGGCTGTTTCTAGCGGGGTTCTGCAGGGCTCAGAACTACGTCCCTAGCTTTTTGTGGTATATATCAATGATTTAGACTTCAATGTAGGGGGCATGATTAAGAAGTTTGTAGAAGATACAAAAAATTGGCCGTGTGGTTGATAGTGAGGAAGAAAGCTGTAGACTGCAGGAAGATATCAATGGACTGGTGAGGTGGGCAGGAAAGTGGCAAATGGAATTCAATTCGGAGAAGTGTGAGGTAATGCATTTGGGGAGGGCTGACTAGGCAAAGAATACACAATAAATGGTAGGATACTGAGAAGTGTAGAGGAACAGTGGGACCTTGGAGTGCATGTCTACAGATCTCTGAAGGTAGCAGGACAGGTAGATAAGGTGGTTAAGAAGGCACATGGGATACTTTCCTTTATTAGCTGAGGCATAGAATACAAGAGCAGGGGGGTTATGCTTGAACTGTATAAAACACTAGTTAGGCCACAGCTAGAGTATGGTGTACAGTTCTGGTCACCACATTACAGGAAAGATGTGATTGCACTAGAGAGGGTACAGAGGAGATTTACGAGGATGTTACCAGGACTGGAGAATTTTATCTGAGGAAAGATTGGATAGGCTGGGGTTGTTTTCTTTGGAACAGAGGAGCCTGAGGGGAGACTTGATTGAAGTGTATAAAATTATGAGGGACCTAGATAGAGTGGATAGGAAGGACCTATTTCCCTTAGCAGGGAGGTCAATAACCAGGGGGCACAGATTTAAAGTAATTGGTGGAAGGATTAGAGGGGAGTTGAGGAGAACCTTTTTCACCCAGAGGGTGGTGGGGGTCTGGAACTCACTGCCTGAAAGGGTGGTAGAGGCAGAAACACTCACCACATTTAAAAAGTGCTTGGATATGCACCTGAAGAGCTGTAACTTACAGGGCTACGGACCAAGAGCTGGAAACTGGAATGAGGCTGGATTGCTCTTTTTCGGCACAGCCCCCCTCACCACTAAGGTCGCCAGCTTTGTGCCCGTTTTAAGCCCGTAAAAATGGCCACAACGCAGACCAATTTCTACCCCGATGTCTTCAGGAGAGGAGGAGGTGAAAAGCACGAGGTAGAGGAGAGGGAGGGAAGGAATCATTCGCAAGAAAAGACATTGGAAAGATAATTATCTTTAATAGTTATCAGAATAAATCATTTTTCACTAGATAGCACGTACAAGTCCAACATCTTCTGATAAATAATTTTGTATAAAACAGATAAAAAGCACCTTACAAAAACAAGGAAATCACAATCTGGACTGAGCTTGAGGGGAGAAGCATGGAGAAAAGCTGCTGTTCTATCGCACGAGCAGCAAGGGAAGGGAAGGGCCTAGTCCAAGAGCAACATCACATTCCTGGCCTACATAGCTGCCTTGGAACAACACCCCAGAATTAATTTATAATTACAAACAAGTTAAAACAAAAAAAAACTAACTTCAAGTACTCTACCAGAAATGAGCAGGTGTTGACCATGTCGTCAAACAGTGTTTAGAAGTTAATGCATTTGCCACACAACATTTTTTAAAAATTATTACGTTCTGTAGTTCAAGCAACTCTTTTGCTGTTAGCGGCTGAAACAGAAACTCAAATATTTAGGAGCTGGTCACTGGATTTCAGGCGAGCTCGGTGCTTCAACAAACACAACAAAAATCACAAGGCAACACAACGGAGAACGTGCTAGGAAACGTCTAGAAACCGCGGTTTGTGAGCATCTTGAGACGCTGTCCAGTCGCAAGGAAGGGTGCAGAAAGTGCAAAGGTGGAGGAGGACGTTGGGAGGTCTTTCAGACGTCAGGCGTTGTGAGGTGGGCGTTAGTCTTCACCCTCCTCTTCCACTTGTTTAATGACGGGGACCCCTAAATTTACAAGACGTTAGATTGTCAGAAAATTGTTTGTTTGCCTTCTGAAAACATAAAGCAAGTTGACAATCACTCACCCGAGTAAAGTTTACCATTCCACTTAAGAAACAGCATTTCTAAATCGCCTTTCATGACCTCAGAATGTCCCAAAGCGCTTCACGGCTAATGAAGTACGTTTGAAGTGTAGTCACTGTTGTAATATAGGAAACACTGCTGCCAATTTGCACACAGCAAGGTCCCACAAACAGCAATGAGATAAATGAATGAAACTGCTTTGATAATGCTGCTTGAGGGATAAACATTGTCCATGACCGGGGCGAACTCTCCTGCTCTTCTTTCAATAGTGCCATGGGATCTTTTACATCCACCTGAGGGGGCAGACGGGGCCTCGCTTTAACGTCTCATCTGAAAACCGGCACCTTCGACAGAGCAGCGCTCCCTCAGCACTGCACTGGGAGTGTCAGCCTAGATCGTGTGCTCAAGTCTCTGGAAGAGGGACTTGAACCCATGACCTTCTGATTCATAGGCGAGAGTGATAACAACTGAGCCACAGCTGACACCTTGCCCTTTGTATTTGGTTATGTGGGACACTTCTCTCGTTGTCTGTACGCATCACGCACATTATAGAAAACAGGGCCCTTTCCTAAAACTGCAAACTACATAGAATGACATAGAATATACAGCACAGAAACAGGACAAGTTTCTCCTGAATTCCTTATTGGATTTATTAGAGACTATTTATATGACCCCCAGTTTTGGACTCCCCCACAAGTGAAAACATCTTCTTTACGTCTACCCTATCGAATCCTGTCATCATTTTAAGACCTCTATCGGGGCACCCCTCAACCGTCTCTTCTGGAGAAAAGAGCCCCAGCCTGTTCAATCTTTCCTGATAGTTATAACCTCTCAGTTCTGGTATCATCTTCGTAAATCTTGCTCGCACCTTCTCCAGTGCCTCTCTATCCTTTTTATAATATGGAGGCCAGAACTGTGCACAGTATTCTGTGGTCTGAACTACTCTCACTGATGTGTCGAAATCCACTTGCTTGAAGTCATGAAATTATCACTCTGTTGCTGCGACCCAGCCCTTGGCTGAGAGTTCCCTCCCCTTACGTACAGAATCATAGAATCAGAGAAAGTTACAGCACAGAAGGAGGCCATTTCGGCCCATCGTGTCCGCGCCGCCCAACAAAGAGCTATCCAGCCTAATCCCACTTCCCAGCTCTTGGTCCGTAGCCCTGCAGGTTAGAGTATCCCAAGTGCACATCCAAGTACTTTTTAAATGTGGTTAGGGTTCCTGCCTCTACCACCCTTTCAGGCAGTGAGTTCCAGACCCCCACAACCCTCTAGGTGAAGAAATTTCCCCTCAAATCCCCTCTAAACCTTCCACCAATTACTTTAAATCTGTGCCCCCTGGTTTTTGACCCCTCTGCTAAGGGAAATAGGTCCTCTCTATCCACTTTATCTAGGCCCCTCATAATTTTATACACCTCAATAATGTCTCCCCTCAGGCTCCTCTGTTCCAAGGAAAACAGACCCAGCCTATTCAGTCTTTCCTCAGAGCTAAGATTCTCTACTCCCGGCAACATCCTTGTAAATCTCCTCTGTACCCTCTCTAGTGCAATCACATCTTTCCTGTAATGTGGTGACCAGAACTGCACGCAGTACTCTAGCTGAGGCCTAACTAGTGTTTTATACAGTTGAAGCATAACCCCCCTGCTCTTGTATTCTATGCCACGGCTAATAAAGGCAAGCATTCCGTATGCCTTCTTAACCACCTTATCTACCTGGCCTGCTACCTTCAGGGATCTGTGGACATGCACTCCAAGGTCCCTTTGTTCCTGTACACTACTCAGTGTCCTACCATTTAATGTGTATTCCCTTTCCTTGTTAGCCCTCCCCAAATGCATTACCTCACACTTCTCTGGATTGAATTCCATTTGCCACTGTTCTGCCCACCTGACCAATTTATTGATATCTTCCTACAGTCTACAGCTTCCTTCTTCAGTATCAACCACACAGCCGATTTTAGTATCATCTGCAAACTTCTTAATCATACCCCCTATAATCAAGTGTTGTCTGATTTCGCTAGATGTTCGAAAGATCGAACAAATAGGTTAGCAACTTTTCCTTTTCGGGTTCAAATGTAAATTTGGTCTGAACAAACACACAGGCAACAGATTTCGTGTACAAAGATTTATCTTTAATAAATGCTTAACAAACACCGTTCGTAGTTTAAAGTACAATTCCAAAATATAAGACTCACAACTTATATTGATATTACCCGATTTGGTCCGAGGTGATCAATCTCTGTCCAAACCTCTGCGTAGGGTGTCTGTTCCCAGGTCCCTGCTGTCGAGTGTTGCTCCTAGGTTTCTCGCTGCCTATCTGGGGTTTTCCCTCCTGGTTTATACGATTCTATAATCTGTCCCATCTCTTTGGTTACACATTTGTTCCCTCTTTCCTGTGCCCTGATGATTAGTTTATCCTGTTCTACAACCTGTCCCATCTCCTTGATTAGTTTACGTCTGTCTTTCTCCATTTTCTTTAATTGACCCATTGTTTGTTAACTGGTGTCTGTAGTGACCTCACCCGTGTCTGACGAGGTTACCTATGAGCCCTTTGTTTCAGAACATTACTGAACCTCTGCATTACTTATCCACTGTCCCTTACACATGGCGATTCCTTCATTTTATTTCAGTTTTACATTACTTCTTCCATTTCCACATTCCTCCCTTTGATCATTATCATTTTGACCAAATGATTTGATCACCATAAAGCTGTTTACCATCGTCGGGGTGTGTCCTTTGTCCTTTGTAAAGCCTGATACGCTTCCATTGATTCCACTCGAACCTTCAGCCTTTTCTCTAGTCTTTTCATGCTTACCCAGGTGAAGCATAGGCATATGAACACCAGCATGATCAGAATTACAGTCAGGTGGGACACGAGTCTCACCCAGGGGTGTATGTTCACATTTTCACCCCAATTCCAAAGGTCGTCCCACCAAGTATTGATTTTGATTTGTTTAATCTTTTGGTCAATGTCCTGGGTATTCATTTCCACCCTTTCGTAGATTTCATGAACAAGATCAAGCTTATGTCTAATTTCCGTTATGTGTTCTTCCTCTAGCTGGATGTTGATGTCGATTTTTGTGAAATATTTTGTCAAGCGATTCTTCAGGTCTATTGACACATTAAGATTAACAGTTGCATGCCTCTGGATGTTGATAATTTCCTCATTTCCTATTCTCATCGGTATCAGGGGGTGCATGCAGAAGGTTGGGTTTTGGATAGGGCAGTCCTTATTCCCATAATGGTAACTAGCTTCGGTGGTGGTAAAACAATATGTTCCGTCACCCATATAAGCGCTTCGAGTGATAGGTTTGTGAATCGCGTTCTCCATGATCAAGGAGCAATTTATGGCTGTATTTCCCTTAAATCCGCATCGTGCGGTGCGGGTCGGGTAAATTTTGTATGGACATATTACTGTTCTTTCCGTAGTGGCACATTGTCCCAATGCAGTTCCCACTAGAGTACCGTTCTGCTTCACAGCATATGGCCTCATTCCTGCCACGGCCACCCATACTCCTTTTTGTATAGTGCCTATGGTTTGGACCTCAAATAATGGCATTCCTTCCTGGTGTCCTATCATGGGGACTCCTATCACCATCCCTACAGCAGTACTTCCACGGGGGCCCGTACATTCCTCGTTGAACCATCCCCTGCTGAGTTTCCGTAGTTCGCAGTCACTGATAGTAGCAGGAACAGACCCCGGATTTGAGTATTGTTGATCCAAGTGGGTACTTCTTCACGTTTTGCCAGCATTAAGTTTTCCCTCAGCTGGTCCAGCATCCAATTGCCATATGTCATGCACAGTGTTTGTTGTTGGGTTCCGTTCGCCGCCTTTTTGGCCGTGTTAATAAGTTGATTAATAGTCCGTGCATGTCCTTCTAAGACCTTCACCTGTTGTGTTTGGATCCCTATACTTTCCTGTCCTGCCTGTGGCTCTTGTCTTTGATTATTATTCAGTTCCTCCAATAACGTTTTGACTTGCTGGGTTAAGGTTTTAACCTTGGAGTTCAAATTAGTTAGTTATATCTAAAGTATTTACAGTGGCCATTCCTGCTCCATAGACTGTCCCTACATCATTCAGTAACCCTCTCTTCCTCCTTTTACTAGCTGTCTTTGTTTCATTTCCCTGCTTCCTTCCTATCTCTCCCTTGAGCAACATCGAAGTCAAGTCCTGATACAATCTTTTGGTTCCCTCCGGGCACCAATCGGGTAATTGTACATCGATTATATTCAGCACTATAGGTATTAATTCATATTGTATATTATCATAAACAATTTTGGTCGTGTTTCTTAATATTACTCCTCCCTTGGGTCCCGGCTCGTGTTCGGGGCAGTCCCAAACTGGAACCGGGGTCGTAGGGATCGGGGTGGTGGTCTGAACAATGAGTGGGGTAGTTGGCTCGGGGGTAGTAGGTGTCTGTAATACCTGAACCACGAGCTTTCCTTGGTGTTTACACGAGCACGTTGGTTTTAAGCTCTTCCGTGGATTACTGATTAGGTTTCTTACAGTTGAATTGCTGCTACATCCCACCATAATCTGTAAGGAGGTGCTTGTCTTGCTTATGTTGCAACACAGTTGTTTATCTATTTTAGTACAATTCATCTCATACTCTGAACCAACAGGAGTTGCCCCCGATAGAACCCTATAGGTGCCCCCTGTGTGCTGCATAGCTATCCACACTATAGCCTTAACATCTTTTCCCGTACAAGCAATACACACAAAGTTCAGTTGAGTTTCAGTTGCCATCTCATAGCAGGTTTTTCCTTGGCTGTTACAACTGCACTCGTTGCCATTGGTAGGTGCGTGAAAACCTGCATTGTTGTCTTGGGCACAGTTCTGACTGTTCCGTCCGTCTGCGGTAATAGTTACATCTGAGTTCTCAGCGAGGATGATACAGCCAAACCCCAGACCACCGTACCCCAGAAGGGTGGGTACTGGGATTTCCATGAGCAATAATCAGTTACCTAGAAAGAAAAAAGAAAGATCAGGGTAGCAACTGCTCTTATTTACAGTTCTATCTTTTCTGATACCCGACGCAACCGTTTGGGTCGCCCTGGACTGTGCGGGGGTAGAGGATGGTTTCTAGTCCAGTTGACGGGTCGGATTAAAGACGGGGTTCGAGGGGCCACCCTAGAAGATTCCAAAAACAACCTCTGTAGTCCCTGGGCAAGGTCTTCAGTCGGATCGTCAGAGTCGGATCCCAATTGATCGGATCCCAATTCAGTGCTGGACCCCGTCCCCCCCTCTGACTCTTCTGGGTCTGAGCCAGGCCTATTCATGTTTGCCGGTTCGAGAGCCCCTGGCGCAGGGAGGCCGGCGGTGGCTAGGCCTTCAGTATCGTCCTCCCCCGCATCCAACATGACATGGTACATATGGAAGGAGCCCATTTTTCCAAAGGGTTTCAACTGATTAATATGGTGCCATCGGTATTTCCCTTGTTCATCCATAATCTTATAATGAGGCGCTAGCTTTTTCCATGACACTAAAGGGTCCAGCGTATTTAGGGCTCAAAAAGGTTCCTTCCCTTTGGACCTTGACCATCACTTGATCCCCTATCTTTAATTCCCAAGGATGGACCTTCCCATCAAAGTAGGCCTTGCTCTTTTGATGCCTATTTCCCATGTTTACTGCAGCCGTCATTTTGGCAACCTCCAAGTGTTTTACCAAATTGGACATGTATTTCTCGGAGGTCAAGGAGGTTTTCTGGATTTCATTTAGGTCTAATCCCATGAAGGCTTCAACACCTCTCATAATTCTCCCAGTCATTAATTCATGTGGTGAGTAACCGGTAGATGCGGCTACTGTATTACGGATGGCCATTAATACATAGGGGAGTGTCCGATTCCAGGAGGTGTGATTTTGTTGGACCATTTTCCTTATCATAGTTTTTAGGGTTCTGTTCATTCTCTCCACTATTCCACTGGACTCTGGATGGTATGCGACGTGGAATTTCTGTTTTACCCCAGCTAACTGCATGACCATTTGCATAACCTTTCCCGTAAAGTGGGTCCCCTGATCTGAATCGATACCTTCCGGCAATCCCCATCGGGAGAACACTTCCTCCATTAGGATTTTTGCGGTGGTGGCAGCCGAATTGTTATTAGTTGGAAAGGCCTCAATCCATTTTGAAAACACGTCTACAATTACCAGGATGTATTTCTTTCCTCCCTTGCAAATGGGCAATAGACCTATGTAATCTATCTGGAGTTGAGTCCAAGGGCCCTTTCCTTGTCGAGTGTGTCCCAACTTGGCCTGGTTTTTGTACTTCCCCGGATTATTTTGCGCACAGATTAAACAATTCTTGACATACTTCTCTACATCTGGTTGTATCCCTGGCCACCAACACACGTCTCTTATTTTGGCCACAGTCCTGTCTGTTCCCTGGTGCCCTCCCACATCATGGAATTGGTAAATCATTTCGGCCCTTTCCATCTTTGGGACGACATATTTTCCCTCTTTCAGCACCACACCTTGATGCAAAGTTAGACCTGTTCTATGGTGACTGTAGGGGTCAGGATAGGGTTTTCCCAACTGAATAGCCTTTAAGTCTGGATCTGCACCTTGACTTTCCTTTAGATCTATTACTGTTTTGGAGGATACCTTGACAGCCGAGAGAATTTCTGTTGGTATATTTGTTCTCCCTGGTAGGGGGTCCCATGGGTAGCCGTCGATGGCTCCTTGCTTTGCTGTCTCGTCAGCTAACTGGTTCCCTAGCGGAGTAGTTCTTACATGAGCTTTAACCTTTTTGATTATATACTGCCCTTGGTTCTTGGTGGCTGCGTCAAAGATAACCTTGAGGAGTGGGCCAGGTTGTTAGTGGTTTTCCATCTGCCGAAGTAAAACCTCTGGCTTGCCAAATGGGCAAAAAGTCTGTTAAACTGTTGCAGGTGTAACTACTGTCCGAATGGATTACCACCGGTGGAGGAAATGATTCGGGTGCATTGCTACGCAGGCAATGGCTCTTAATTCAGCTATTTGTGCTCCTTTGTGTCCTTCCACTTTTACAGGGGTCTGTTCTAGAACTCTTTTCCCATCCTCAGTCAGAGTCACCACCCCAGATCCGGAACATTGTTGACCATTAACCACAGTTGATGAACCATCCACATAGACGTGGGTTTTGATTTTCTGGTCACCGTCACCCTCCCTAGATTTTGTCTGAAAGGGGCCATCAAGGTCACTTGATGACAAAATTTTACATTCGTGCGGGTCTCCTGGGTACAGCATGTTCTGCACTAAGTTCGTTAATTTAGGCTGATATTTATCATGGATATCCCTCCCTTGTAGGAGTAGTGTCCATCTGGCTATTCGTTGTGAACTGACCGAGCCATCTTTAAGGCTACCATCCATAAGCATTTTAATAGGCGTGTGTGCGGTTAGGATAATCAAGGGGTTAAGTCCGATGATTGGGGAGAATTTGTGCACAGCCCAAAACACACTGAGTAAATTTTTCTCACAGGGTGAGAACGTTAACTCAACAGGGGTCAGAACTCTAGAAGCGTAACCAACAGGCTGGAGCTTCCCAGAGTGTTCCTGTAATAATACCTCAAAAGCGGCAGTCTCCAGATAAAAACTCAGAGACATGTCGGGGCTGCGTAGTGAAGGGGCTTGGGTCAAGGCTAATTTTAGCTGGTTAAAGGAATACGTATGTTGTTGGGACCATTCCCATGCCACTCCCTTCTTTAGTAAGTTATATAAGGGTTTTGCCAGTAAAGAGTAGTCCTCAATGTGGTCCCGGCAATATCCGGTGATCCCTAAAAGGGACCGGAGGGATTTTACATCTGTGGGGGTAGGCAACTTGGAGGCGGACCTTTTTTGCTCTTCTGTTACCTCCCTTAGTCCCTCTGTGACTTGCATTCCCAGGTAATGCACTGACCGTTTCGCAATCTGCGCCTTTTTAGGGTTCACCTTTACCCCAATCTTGTGGAGGGTTTTAAATAGTTCCTGTAACAGGACCTTATGTTCCTCCATGGTGTCAGTTTGGAGGAGGATATCATCTACGTACTGAACGAGTGCTGAGGGCTGGGAAAATCCCTTCAAACTATTTGCCAGTATGTTTGAGAATATTGAGGGGCTGTTGTGGAAACCTTGAGGCAACCGGGTCCAAGTGTATTGCTGTCCCTTGTGAGTAAAAGCAAATTTGTACTGGCATTCTTTTGTTAAGGGTATGGACCAAAATCCATTACTGATGTCCAGGACAGTAAAGATTTTTGCAGTTGGGGAAAGTTTTGAAGCAGTCTCTGGGGCAGTGGCAACAGTGGGTGCCACGGAAGGCGTAACCTTATTCAAGGCTCGGTAATCTATAGTCATTCTCCAGGACTTATCGGGTTTTTGAACGGGCCAAATGGGTGAGTTACTGGTAGAAGCAATGGGTCGGAGCACGCCTTGATTCAAGAGACTGTGAATAATATTGTCTAAGTCCTTTTCTGCCTCTACGGGACTTTTATACTGCTTCTGGGGCGGGGGATCGGGTCCCATGATTGAGACTGGTCCTGCCATCCGGCCACACTCGTGTTTGTGGGTGGCAAAAACATTTGAGTTTTGGGTTAAAATATCCTGTATTTCCGGGTCGTCTGTTATGGTAGAAGGAACAAAAGTAAAAGTTTTCATGCAGCATATGCGCGTGTCATACATCCCCGTGGGTATTAACCCATCAACATAAGTTTCACACATTCTCCAAATACATCGGTTTGCTGGGTCATAAGCCAAATTATATATTCTCATGAAGTCAATACCAATTATTGCCGATTCCCCCTGCATCTGTGGCACCGACAGGCAGGCATGCTTAAATTTGAAACTTCCCAATTGAATCTCCAATGGCTTAGTGATTGTAGCGGTCTGCCCATGACCAGTAAAGCCGCTAAGGAGAATTTCTTGATTAGTTAAGTCGTTGTGCGAGAGAGGGTGCTGGTTTCCCAGACACGTTCTGGATCCGCCTGTGTCCCATAAAAATGTGGTATCGCGACCTCTTACGACACCTGAGACTATAGGCCGTCCATGATTGTCACATCCTGCCTTGCACAAGACCTCCGAGGTCGGACCCCGTCATTGTTGGTCCCCAGGCTTGAGTGCCGGTTGCTCATAGAAGGGTGCCATTCGCCCGGAGCATCCACAGCGCCGGACTGGTTACTTCTTTTTGGCGCCTGACACTCCCTTTGCCAATGTCCCCTTAGTGGTTCATATCCCCTATCTCCCTGGTTTGCTACCGGATACCTTGGAGATCCCTCAGTCCTCCATGCTGGTGGGTCATTTCTATCTGGGCCTGAGCGGAAAGCGTGGATTTTATCTTTTGGTTGGGGAGAGGATTGATTTTGATCGTCCTGCCAAGCCCTGGTCATACACCTTAAGATCCAGGCCTCATTATGAGTGTCGTCAGTAGGGTCGAAGAGCTTACATGCCCTTTTACCGGAATCGGAGGCATTGGAAATGAGGGACTTAAACCAGGTGGCACGAGGACCATCATCCAGATTGTCGCGGTTCAATGTTCCCATCAGGTTACAGAAAACCACCCACAAGCATTCCGCATAAGCGCGGGGTGTTCTTCGTCACCCTGTTTAAAGTTTGCTAGTTCCATAACGGGATCCTTGCTGTTAACTCCTGCCGCCTCCTTAATGGCGATCCACATTTCAACTATGGTGCCCTGCCCTGTTCTCTGGGTTTGGGGCATGGCCCCGAATATAATGGGTCCCAAACACAAAGTCACTAGTTTCCTCAGCTTTCCCTCATCTAGTCCCTGAGTCTCAGAGGCCTGGAGAACCGCGGCCTTCCATAATTCAAAATTAATCTTGCCATCGAATTTGGGTAAGTTTTTGGCAATATCATTCAATTGGGAGAGAGTAAAAGGGGTGGCATAATTGATGGGTCCGTTGGGCACAGCGTCTACCGCTTGACCGTCGGTCCTTTCCTGTGTCCGAACAGTGACCATAGGGTTCATGGGTAGTGGGGGTGGCGGCTCCTCTGGGGCAGCAAGCCCATCCTCTGGGGCAGTAGGACATTTATTATTTCTATAGGGTGGCGGGGGATCGTACCATGACGGGTCAGGGGGGCCACAGTCCCCTTCTCCTGATCGGTCCCTCTCATAGTTCTGGGCCGCCTCGGCCAGACTTGAGTAGTCGATACCCTCTCCGCCTCCGTCGGAGAAAGCGCATATTATGCCTCTGTGTGAGGATAATTGTGACTTTAATACTTCTATTTCTTGACGACAGTGGGTATGATCCGTTTTATCGTATTTTTCCCGCTGGTGAGACTGTTGTATGTCCTTGAGGGCTGATTTCAAATCCTGACATTTTTCCTCTAGGGCACAGCAGTCCCTTGTGGACTCGTCTAGTTGTTCCTGCATTCGGTGTAATTTTTGATGACTTGCTTCGACTGCAGTCATACTAGAGGCCATATGGAGAGAGTGTAATCTTTTATCACTACGTAATTCCTCATTTTCCTTTTGCAAATTTTTAACCTGATTCCGGAGCTGGTCTAAATCAGACTGCAATTGGTTTTGGGTCTGACCCTGACTGTGTGTTAATGCTCGCTCGCTCATTAGTTCGAAGTAACAGGCTGCCATCAGAAAATATTTAAATTTTTTTCGTTTCATTTTTCCCTTTTTATTATTGTGCTCAAAGAAGGTCTGACCTCCTTTGAAACTTGGACCGGCGATCGTCACCACCCAGTCCTTATATTTTCCTACCATTAACTGGTTAAACTGTTCTTCCCAATCCTGGGAGGTCTCCCCTTTAGACGCGTCATGTTCCACCATAGTTACTGCTTTAAAACCTTATCCGACTCTAACAGATATTGTCTTATCCGACTTTAACAGATATTTCTTATCCGACTCTAACAGATATTGTCTGTCGCTTGTTCAGCCCCTTACTGTGGTATATTTTGTCCAAACCAAAGTTCTAAAGTCCCATCTGGGCTCGCCAATTGTTGTCTGATTTCGCTAGATGTGCGAAAGATCGAACAAATAGGTTAGCAACTTTTCCTTTTCGGGTTCAAATGTAAATTTGGTCTGAACAAACACACAGGCAACAGATTTCGTGTACAAAGATTTATCTTTAATAAATGCTTAACAAACACCGTTCGTAGTTTAAAGTACAATTCCAAAATATAAGACTCACAACTTATATTGATATTACCCGATTTGGTCCGAGGTGATCAATCTCTGTCCAAACCTCTGCGTAGGGTGTCTGTTCCCAGGTCCCTGCTGTCGAGTGTTGCTCCTCGGTTCTTGCTGCCTATCTGGGGTTTTCCCTCCTGGTTTATACTATTCTATAATCTGTCCCATCTCTTTGGTTACACATTTGTTCCCTCTTTCCTGTGCCCTGATGATTAGTTTATCCTATTCTACAACCTGTCCCATCTCCTTGATTAGTTTACGTCTGTCTTTCATCCATTTTCTTTAATTGACCCATTGTTTGTTAACTGGTGTCTGTAGTGACCTCACCCGTGTCTGACGAGGTTACCTATGAGCCCTTTGTTTCAGAACATTACTGAACCTCTGCATTATTTATCCATTGTCCCTTACACATGGTGATTCCTTCATTTTATTTCAGTTTTACATTACTTCTTCCATTTCCACACAAGCCTAGCTCATTGATATATACCACAAAAAGCAAGGGACCTAGTACTGAGCCCTGCGGAACCCCACTGGAAACAGCCTTCCAGTCACAAAAACACCCATCAACCATTACCCTCTGCTTCCTGTCTCCGAGCCAGTTTTGAATCCAACTTGACACTTTGCCCTGGATCCCATGGGCTTTTAACTTCGTGACCAGTCTGCCATGTGGAACCTTATCAAAAGCCTTGCTAAAGTCCATATACACTACATCAATCGCACTACCCTCATCTACCCTCCTTGTTACCTCCTCAAAAAATTCAATCAAGTTTGTCAGACACGACCTTCCCTTAACAAATCCGTGCTGACTATCCTTGATTAATCCGTGTCTTTCTAAATGAAGATTTATCCTGTCCTTCAGAATTCTTTCCAATAATTTTCCCACTACTGAGGTTAGGCTGACTGGCCTGTAATTACTCGGTCTATCCTTTTCTCCCTTTTTAAAAAAGGGTACCACATTAGCAGTCCTCCAGTCCTCCGGTACCACACCTGAAGCCAGAGAGGATTGAAAAATGATGGTCAGGGCCTCTGCTATTTCCTTTTTTGCTTCGCTTAACAGCCTGGGATACATTTCATCCGTGCCTGGGGATTTATCCACTTTTAAAGCTGCTATACCCCTTAATACTTCCTCTCTCACTATGTTTATTTCATCTAATATTTCACACTCCTCCCCCCTGATAGCAATGTCTGCTTCGCCCCTCTCCTTTTTGAAAACAGACACAAAGTATCCATTAAGAACCCTACCGACATCTCCCGCCTCCACACACAGATTACCCTCATGATTTCTAATAGGCCCTACCCTTTCTTTAGTTATCCTCTTACTCTTAATATATCTATAAAACATCTTTGGGTTTTCCTTGATTTTACTTGCCAAGAATTTTTCATGCTCTCTCTTTGCTTTCCTAATATCCTTTTTAATTGCACCCCTGCACTTTCTGTACTCCTCTAAAGATTCTGGAGTATTTAGCCCTCGGTATCTGTCATACACCTCCCTTTTTTTCTTTATCCTACCCTGTATGTCCCTAGACATCCAGGGGGCTCTAGATTTGTTAGTCCCACCTTTTTCCTTGTTTGGCACATGTTTGGTCTGAACCTTCCGGATCTCCTCCTTGAATGCCTCCTACTGCTCTGACCGTACAGCCGAGCTTGTCAGAAGGGGAAATCCCTGAATCAGGCTCCACCACTGTGTGGCAGTGTGCATCAATGTGTACTGCCTCACCTCTCAGATATCCACTGTGTAAAGATCTGACTGGCTTAGTTGGTATTCTCCTGGCCAGCCTCACTCCTTGCATCCTACATAAACTTGAACTCATCCAAAACTTTACTGCCGTATCCTAACTTGAACCAAGTCCCATTCAACAATCACCCCTGTACTCGCTGACCTACATTGGCTCCCAGTCCGACAACACCTCGATTTAAAAATTCTCATCCTTGTTTTCAAATCACTCCCCGACCTCGCCCCCTCCCTATCTCTGTAACCTCCTCCATCCCTGCAACCCTCCGAGATCTCTGCGTTCAACAACAACTTGCACTTGCTTAGCGTTTTTAATGTAGTAAAACGTCCCAAGGCGCTTCACAGGAGTCTTAGACAAATTTGACACCTTCAATTCCGGCCTCTTGAGCATCCCTGATTTTAGTCACTCCACCATTGGCGGCCGTGCCTTCAGCTGCCTAGGCCTCAAGCTCTGGAATTCCCTCCCTAAACCTCTTCACCTCTCTCTCCTCCTTTAAGTCGCTCCTCAGAAACTACCTCTTTGACCAAGCTTTTCATAGAATAGATTCATAGAAACTTACAGCACAGAAGGAGGCCATTCGGCCTGTCGTGCCTGTGCTGGCTCTTTGAAAGAGCAGTCGTGCTTAGTCCCACATCCCCGCTTTTTGTCCCTAACCCTGTGAGTTGCTCATCCTCCAGTACCTGACCAACTCCCCTTTAAAATTATTTATGGAATCAGCTTCCACCACCTTTTCAGGTCGAGTGTTCCAGATCCCCACAACTCAGTGAAACAATTTCTCCTCATCGCCCCTCCAGATCTTTTCCCAATGATTTTGAATCTGCGAGCTCTGGTTATTGATCCACTAGCCTGAGGGAATAGTTTTCCTCTATCTACTCTATCAAAACCTTTCATCATCTTGAAAACCTCCATTAGGTCACCTCTTAACCTTCTCTGTTCCAAGGAGAACAGTCCGAACTTTTCCAACCTCTCCTCATAACTGAAGTCCCTCATCCCTGGTAACATCCTGGTAAACATCCTTTTGATTGCCTGTCCTAATATTGTCAAATTTTGTCTGATTACACTCCTGTGAAACGCCTTGGGACGTTTTACTACATTAAAGGCGCTATATAATTGCAAGTAGTTGTTGATCAGATCATTTGATGTGTGATGGCTGTTAACATTTTATAACTTCACTCACCATTTTTACTGGAACGCGAGAGGATTCAGATTAAAAGTGTATTGATCCACATTACCGCAGGAGTTGACTAGTTCTTGTGTGCGTATGAGTGAGCGCTGGGATTGTTCATCTCTACAACAGAAGTAACGGGCAAAATTAACATACCATCCAGCTTTTTCAGCCTAGTGAGCCTCTTTGTTGCCCTTCGCTAATTGCCATTGAGAAGGTGGTGGTGAGCAGCCTTCTTCAACTGCTGCAGTCCGTGTGGTGAAGATACTCCCACAATGCTGTTAGGGAGGGAGTTCCAGGATTTTAACCCAGGGACAATGAAGGATCGGCGATATATTTCCAAGTCAGGATGGTGTGTGACTTGGAGGGGAACTTGGAGGTGGTGCTGTTCCCATGCGCCTGCTGCCCTTGTCCTTCTAAGTGGTAGAGGTCTAGCTACACTTTCAAATCCTTCAATCATCTTAAACACCTCAATTGACCCCCAGCCTCAACTGCTTTTTGAGGGGAGAGCGTTCCAGATTTCCACTACCCTTTCTGTGAAGATGTGCTTCTTGACATCACCCTGAATGGTCTAGCTCTAATTTTAAGGTTGTGCTTGTTCTGGACTCCCCCACCAGAGGAAACAGTTTCTCTCTAGCTTTTTTCAAATTAATTCATGGGATGTGGGCGTCGCTGGCAAGGCCAGCATTTATTGCCCTTCGCTAATTGCCTTCGAGAAGGTGTTGGTGAGCAGCCTTGTTGAACCGCTGCAGTCCGTGTGGGGAAGGTGCTCCCACAGTGCTGTTAGGGAGGGAGTTCCAGGATTTTGACCCAGCGACGATGAAGTAACACCAATATATGTCCAAGTCAGGATGGTGTGTGACTTGGAGGGGTACTTGCAGATAGTGGTGTTCCCATACACCTTCTGCCCTTGTCCTTCTAGGTGTTAGAGATCATGGATTTGGTAGGTGCTGTCGAAGAAACCTTGGCAAGTTACTACATCTTGTAGATGGTACACACTGCAGCCACGTTGCGCTGCTGGTGGCGGGAGTGAATGTTTAAGGTGGTGGATGGGGTGCCAATCAAGTGGGCTGCTTTGTCCTGGATGCTGTCAAGTTTCTTGAGTGTTGTTGGAGCTGCACTCATCAAGGCAATTGGAGAGTATTCCATCACATTCTTGACTGGTGCCTTTTAGTTGGTGGAAAGGCTTTGGGGAGTCAGGAGGTGAGTCACTCATCGCAGAATAACCAGCCTCTGACCTGCTCTTGTAGCCACAGTGTTTATGTAGGTGGTCCAGGTAAGTTTCTGCTCAATGGTGACCCCCAGGATGTTGATGGTGGGGGATTTGATGATGGTAATGCCATTGCATGTCAGGGGGAGGTGGTTAGACTCTCGCTTGTTGGCGATGGTCATTGCCTGGCACTTGTGTGGCGCGAATGTTACTTGCCACTTATCAGCCCAAGCCTGGATGTTGTCCAGGTCTTACTGCATGCAAACGCGGACTGCTTCATTATCTGAGGAGTTGTGAATGACACTGAACACTGTTCAGTCATCAGCGGACATCCCCACATCTGACCTTATGGTGGAGGGAAGGTCACTGATGAAGCAGCTGAAGATGGTTGGGCCTAGGACACTGCCCTGAGTAACTCCTGCAGCGATGTCCTGGGGCTGAGATGATTGGCCTCCAACAATCACAACCATCTTCCTTTGTGCTAGGTATGACTCCAGCCACTGGAGAGTTCCCCCCCCGCCCACCCCCGATTCCCATTGACTTCAGTTTTACTAGGGCTCCTTGATGCCACACTCGGTCAAATGCTGCCTTGTCAGGGGCAGTTACTCTCACCTCACCTCTGGAATTCAGCTCCTTTGTCCATGTTTGGACCAAGGCTGTAATGAGGTCTGGAGCCGAGTGGTCCTGGCAGAACCCAAACTGGGCATCAGTGAGCAGGTTATTGGTGAGTAAGTACCGCTTGATAGCACTGTCGATGACACCTTCCATCACTTTGCTGATGATGGTGCGGTAATTGGCCAGATTGGTTTTGTCTTGCTTTTTGTGGACAGGACATACCTGGGCAGTTTTCCACATTGTCGGGTAGATGCCAGTGTTGTAGCTGTACTGGAACAGCTTGGCTAGAGGCACGGCTAGTTCTGGAGCACAAGTCTTCAGCACGATAGCCGGGATGTTGTCGGGGCCCATAGCCTTTGCTGTATCCATTGCGCTGAGCTATTTCTTGATATCACGTGGAGTGAATCGAATTGGCTGAAGACTGGCTTCTGTGAGGGTGACCAAGATGGATCATCCACTTGGCACTTCTGGCTGAAGATGGTCGCAAATGCCTTGTCTTTTGCACTCACGTGCTGGGCTCCGCCATCGTTGAGGATGGGGATATTCATGGAGCCTCCTCCTCCTGTTAATTGTTCAATTGTCCACCACCATTCACGACTGATGTGGCAGGACTGCAGAGCTTTGATCTGATCCGTTGATTATAGGATCGCTTAGACCTGTCTATAGCATGCTGCTTCCGCTATTTAGCATGAATATAGTCCTGTGTTGTAGCTTCACCAGGTCGACACCTCATTTTCAGATTATCCTATTGCTGCTCCTGGCGTGCTCTTCTACACTCCTCATTGAACCAGGGTTGGTCTCCTGGCTTGATGGTAATGGTTGAGTGAGGGATATGCCAGGCTATGAGGTTACAGATTGTGGTGGAATACAATTCTGCTGCTGATGGCCCACAGCGCATCATAGATGCCCAGTTTTGAGCTGCTAGATCTGTTCTGAATCTATTCCATTTAGCACGGTGGTAGTGCCACACAACACAATGGAGGGTGTCCTCAGTGTGAAGATGGGACTTCGTCTCCACAATGACTGTACGGTGGTCACTCCTACCAATACTGTCGTGGACAGATGCATCTGCAACAGGTAGAATGGCGAGGAACAGGTCAAGTAGGTTTTGACCTCGCATTGGTTCTCTCACAGCCTGCCGTAAGCCCAGTCTGGCAACTATGTCATTCAGGACATGGCCAGCTTGGTCAGTTGTGATGATGGACATTGAAGTCCCCCACCCAGAGTACCTTCGGGTTGCATTAGTCTGGTATCGTATAAATGTAGAAAGACTCGAGAAATTCATTATTGGAAGGTGATCACTGCGTTATAGAGCAGCTCAAGTCTGAATTAGGTCGATTCTGTCACCCCACCAGTAACGTTCTCAAAATAATGGTGGAGCGATGCAGCTTCCTTTCGCTTTTATTTTCTTCCCTTGCTCCCTTCACATCTGTAAATCCTGGCGCGGCCCATTGAAGTATTATTTACAGCTGCCTCTGCTTTAATATTGATGAAACCCAAATGGAACGTGCTGGAGACGCTCAGCGGGTCGGGTAGTTTCTCTCTCTCTCTCGAGACACTTCAGAACTGCGTTGAAACGATGTCAGCCGTGGCTCAGTTGGTAGCACGTTCGCCGGAGTCAGAAGGTCGTGGGTTCAAGCCCCACTCCAGAGACTTGAGCACAAAATCTAGGCTGACACTCCCAGTGCCTTCTTTCGGATGAGACGTTAAACCGAGGCCCTGTCTGCCCTCTCAGGTAGACATAAAAGATCCCATGGCTCTACTTCAAAGAAGAGCAGGGGAGTTCTCCCCGGTGTCCTGGCCAATATTTATCCCTCAACCAACATCACTAAAACAGATTATCTGGTCATTATCACATTGCTGTTTGTGGGAGCTTGCTGTGCGCAAATTGGCTGCCGCGTTTCCCACATTACAACAGCGACTACACTTCAAAAAGTACTTCATTGGCTGCAAAGCGCTTCGGGACACCCCAAGGTCATGAGGGGCACTATAGAAACACACGTTCTTTCTTTTCCAGTTTCCCAGTGTTCATCCTACCCTGCTGTTTCCTAGACAAAGTGCAGGCCTATCAAATCCCGCTCATTTGGATTTTAAATTCTAGCTGATTGGATGCTCTTCACTCCTAAAAATTAAAAATATGTTTAAAATGGATATGTGACCTGTCTCACTCTATGATCACAAGTCTCATAGAATCATAGAATCTTACAGCACAGAAGGAGGCCATTCGGCCCATCGTGCCTGTGCTGGCTCTTTGAAAGAGTTGGCTACTTTGGTCCCAGGCCTATCGCATTCCTGATGTGGACAGCTTTGAAAGTCGCAATACCAGCTCTCTAATAATGCTGGTCCGCAACTGGCCACTAGATGGCAGGTGAGAGCAGCTCAGACTGCTCCACTCAATCTCCCTGTGACGAGGGAGATTGCCTCCACTTGTCACCTCTTGTGATCTGTGTTAAGGTTGGGAACTCACTGTGTGGTGGGCTGCAATGTGCCGAACAACCCAGCACTCAACAGAGCCTCAGAATAGGCACATTACTGCAGTCAGCAAGCTTTAACAAATAAGTCACAAAAAAGGAGTCGGCCGTGGCTCAGTGATATTGTTTTCGCCTCGGAGTCAGAAGGTTGTGGGTCCATGTCAAACTCCAGAGACTTCAGCCCATAATCTAGGCTGACACTCCAGTGCAGTAGAGGGAGCACTGCACTGCTGGAGGTGCCGTCTTTCGGATGAGACGTTAAACCGAGGCCCCGTCTGCTCTCAGGTGAATGTAAGCGATCCCATGGCACTATTTCGAAGAAGAGCAGGAGTTTTCCCCGGTGTCCTGGCCAATAATTATCCCACAGCCAGCACTTAAAAACAGATTATCTAGCCATTATCACATTGCTGTTTGTGGGATCTTGCTGTGGGTGAATTGGCTGTCGCGTTTCCTACATTACAACAGTGACTACACTTCAAAAGTACCTCATTGGCTATAAAGTATTTTGGGACGTTCTGGGGTCGTGAAAGGCGCTATTTAAATTTAAGTCATTTTTAAAAATGGAGCATACCCCAATCCTTCACTAGGTTGTTCGACATGTACAGTACACGTAGCTTCTTCATGGCATGAATTCCTTTAAGCTTCTCGATTAAGTTATACGAAATCCACAACTCTTCCAGCGTCTCCCCTACTGCCTCCTGCAGAAAGTAAAACTGATTACAGCAGCAGATTTTCACAGAGTCCCTGGCATTGTGGTTGGTTTCTTTGTACCACTAATTTAACATATAGTGCAGGCTAGCAAAAAGATCAGAAAGTCAGATTGAGCAATAGGTAGGCAGACACGCCATTGCACACAGATTGCTAATTGACAAGTCAAAGTATGGACAGAAATTATTAAAAGCGAGTGGACAGGTACAAAAAGTAATGAAAAAGGCTGATGGAATGTTAGCCTTCATCTCAAGAGGGCTGGAATACAAAGGGTGGAAGTTCCATTCCAGTTATACAGAGCTCTGGTCAGACCCCATCTGGAGCACTGCCTTCAGTTCTGGGAACCACACCTCAGGAAGGATATACTGGCCTTGCAGGGGGTGCAGCGCAGATTCACCAGGGCTAACAGGGTTAAATTATGAAGACAGGTTGCATAGACCAGGCTTGTATTCCTGAGGATAGAAGATTATGGGTGATCTGATTGAAATGTTTAAGATGATTAAAGGATTTAATAGGCTCGATAGAGAAAAATTATTTCCTCTGGTGGGGGAGTCCAGAACAAGGGGGAACTGTCTTAAAATTAGAGCTAGGCCGTTCAGAGGTGATGTCAGGAAGTATTTTTTCACACAAAGGGTAGTGGAAATGTGGAACTCAGTTTTGAAATTTTCAATTGTCCCTCAGCATCCACAGCATTTTGGGGGAAGAGTGTTCCAGATTTCCACCAGCCTTTGTGTGAGAACGGCCTGGCTCTAATTTTAAGATTGTGCCCCTTGTTCTGGACTCCCCCACCAGAGGGAATAGTTTCTCTGTATCTATACTATCGAATCCTTTTATAATTTTTAAACACCTCGATCAGATCACCCCTCAACCTTCAATGTGTGACAAACGTGGGATGGACAACTTAAGTGTAAGTGAGAGGAAGCATTGACATTAGTGATATAGAACAGTAAATAAAATGCCGTGAATAAAACTCTCACCACAGCCACAACTAAGGTCACTGGTCATCAGCTGACGGGTTCTATTCCAGGCCATTCCTAAATCCAACAAGCTCCTCGCTGCCCCATCGCAGATCAGCTGACTCAGAAATTAAACCGCAGATCTTCCTGGTCTGTATGGCTCAGCCACTCATTGACTAAACTCACTGAGCCATCGGGAAATGAAGTGAAACTTTCAATAGCGAGGTTTAGGACCAGAGAGTGAAACTATATTAACGTACCAGACCATTTAAATTCTTTATGTTGTTCCTTCCTAGCGATAGAATTCTTAACTTCTCTGGAAAATAGGAGAAAAAGGACAACATTTCATTTTAAATAACATAAAAAATTGATGTGCAGGAAAAGACCAGCTGGTCCATCAAGCCTGCCCCATACTCATGATGGCTGGAGCATCATATCGAGACACTTCCTAACACCTCGCAGCCATGTCATCTCCTGGGAGAGGGGGAAATAACAGAGGAAAATCCAGGGCCAATAGGGGAAAAATACTCTGGAAAATTCCTCTCCAACCCCCTCAAGCGATTGAGATAACATCTGGAGTCACACATCGGCCAGACCAAGTAAGGACGGCAGATTTCCTTCCCTAAAGGACATTAGTGAACCAGATGTTTTTTTTTTTACAACAATCTGATAGTTTCATGGTCACCATTACTGATACTAGCTTTTGATTCCAGATTTATTTAATAAATTGAATTTAAATTCCCCCACTGCCATGGTGGGATCTGAACTCTGGATGATTAGTCCAGGCCTCTGGATTACTAGTCCAGTAACATAATGACTATGCTACCGTATCCCTGTGTTACAGCCCTCACAATTCTGAACAGAGTTGATGCTTCTGAATCTAGGGTTAAATCTGGTAATCATCCCCTGAAGATGAATTACAAAATAAGGATGATCCCAGCAACACTCAAAACGGGGTGGGGGGTGGGGGCGGGTGGCGGGGGGGGGCAGGGGGGGGGGGCAGGGGGGGCGGGGGGGGGCAGGGGGGCGGGGGGGGCGGGGGGGGGGCAGGGGGGCGGGGGGGTGGGTGGCGATAATATCCCTGATCAGCCCAAGGTTCAAGCATCTGGTTAAGTATTTGTAAGGATTTATCAGCTCACATTAATAATTGAGGAGCATTACTATTACAGATTTTAACAGTATACTTCTTTGAGTGAGTAAGAGCCCTCTTTAGGTGCTTTCACACCGGGTGCTATTATCTGAGGGAGACTAGGTCCCTCTTCAACTTTTACACCCCACATGGTGTTAAACTAGCCCTGGTCCCATTCTCGGGATGTGGGTGTCACTGGCAAGGCCAGCATTTATTGTCCTTCCCTAGTTGCCCTTGAGAAGGTGGTGGTGAGCCGCCTTCTTGAACCGCTGCAGTCCATGTGGTGAAGCTGCTCCCACAGTGCTGTTAGGGAGGGAGCTCCAGGATTTTGACCCAGCGACAATGAAGGAACGGCGATATATGTCCGAGTTAGGTGTGTGACTTGGAGGGGAACTTGCAGGTGATGGTGTTCCTATACACCTGCTACCCTTGTCCTTCTAGATGCTGGAGGTCACAGGTTTGGTAGGTGTTGCCGAAGATGCCGTAGCAATTTTTAAAAGGAAATTCATTCTTGGGATGTGGGCGTCGCTGGAAAGGCTGACATTTATTGCCCATCCCAGTTGCCCGCCTTCTTGAATCACTGCAGTCGCTGTTTGATGCAGCTGAGAGGCTCGCTCGGCCACTTTAGAGGGCAATTAAGAGTTAACCATGTTGGTGTGGGACTGGAGTCACATATAGGCCAGACCGGGTAAGGACGGCAGGTTTCCTTCCCTAAAGGACATTAGTGAACCAGTTGGGTTTTTACGACAATCCAACAGTTTCATGGTCACTTTTAACGATACCAGCTTTTTATTTCCAGATTTTTTGCAACTGAATTCAAATTCTCAAAAAGCCATGGTGGGATTTGAACTCACGTTCGCTGGATTAATAGTCCAGTTCCCTGGATTACTAGTCCAGTAACATAACTCCTACACTACCATACCCAATCTTACTGCAATACATCCTATAGATAGTACACACTGCAGCTACAGTACACTGGTGCTTGATGTTTAAGCCAGTGGATGGTATCACAGTCGAGAATATGCGTCTATGATTCTGCTTATAGGGATCAGGGGGCCATTTACTAAATGTAAATGGAGCCGACGCTGCATATTTGCTCGCTGTCGATCTCCATATAAAAATAGAGCCCAGCAAGGGAGAGCGATACACGAACATCGTTCTCCTAAACCTGGAAGCAATATAACTGTGAAAATAAAAGCCCTTGAAAGAAAACATTAATAAAAGACATACACTTACTTAGTCCATTCAAATTTGCTATCTTTTCAACGCAGTTTGTTGAAAGGGACAACTTTCTGAAAAACAAGGGAAGGAATGTTTTACATTGGGAGAACACCACACATTTTCCTTTATTGTACCAACTGATTTTCACTTGTTTAAAGTAGTAATATTGTTGGCAAACTGTGGATAAAATGCGATAAAACCACGCAGGGTCTTTGTTTTCTCCCAATGTCACTACTGTGCCATTATCAGCTTTAGTTGCATGTTTGCACAAAGAGCACTCTGGGAATTGGTGGTTTGGTCCAAGTGGTCTTTCACTTCTGGGACCTGTGGTGATCTCCAGCCATCAAACCGATGGAATGAAAGTCTCGGCCTTCTGACTGCAAGGATCCGAGGCAAAATGAGTTTGGCCAATCTTGACCCAGCCTCTAGTGGGCACGGCCCTCCCACACAGAACTGCCAATCTCACTCAACTGGGCATCCAGTGTAAGAAATAGAAAAATGCCTCACTAAAAAGAAAAGGAAAAGAACTTGCATTTCTGATGACATAGAAACATAGAAGATAGGAGCAGGAGTAGGCCATTCGGCCCCTCGAGCCTGCTCCGCCATTCGATGAGATCATGGCTGATCATCCAAACTCAGTACCCTGTACCTGCCTTCTCCCCATATCCCTTGATACCTTTAGCTTTAAGAAATATATCTAACTCATTCTTGAATATATTTAATGACTTGGCCTCAACTACCTTCTGTGGTAGAGAATTCTACAGGTTCACCACTCTCTGGGTGAAGAAATTCTTCCTCATTTCTGTCCTAAATGGCTTACCCGTTATCCTTAGACTGTGACCCCTGGTTCTGGACTCTCCGACCATCAGGAACATTCTTCCTGCATCTAGTTTGTCCAGACCTGTCAGAATTTTATATGTTTCGATGAGATCCACTCTCATTCTTCTATACTTCAGCGAGTATTAGCCCAATCGACCCAATCTCTCCTCATATGTCATTCCTGCCATCCCAGGTATCAGCCTTGTGAATCTTCGCTGAACTCCTCCATGGCAAGAACATCCTTCCTCAGATAAGGCGACCAAAACTGCACACAGTACTCAAGGTGTGGTCTCACCAAGGCCCTGTACAACTGCAGCAGGACATCCCTGTTACTATACTCAAACCCTTTCGCTATGAAGGCCAACATACCATTTGCCTTCTTCACCGTCTGCTGCACCTGCATGCTTACTTTCAGCGACTGGTGCACAAGGACACCCAGGTCTCGTTGCACTTCCCCTTCTCCCAATCTATTGCCATTCAGATAATAGTCTGCCTTTCTGTTTTTGACACCAAAGTGGATAACCTCGCATTTATCCACGTTATATTGCATCTGCCACGCTTCTGCCCACTCACCCAACCTGTCCAAATCATCCTGGAGTTTCTCGGTATCCTCCTCGCAGCACACACTCCCACCCAGCTTTGTGTCATCTGCAAACTTGGAGATATTACATTTAGTTCCCTTATCTAGATCATTAATGTATATTGTGAATAGCTGGGGTCCAAGGACCGATCCCTGCGGTACCCCACTAGCCACTGCTTGCCACTCGGAAAAAGACCCATTAATTCCTACTCTCTGCTTTCTGTCCGCCAACCAGTTCTCTATCCAAGTCAATACCTTGCCCCCAATCCCATGTGCCTTAACTTTACACGCTAATCTCTTATGCGGGACCTTATCGAAAGCCTTTTGAAAGTCCAAATACACCACATCCACTGGTTCTCCCTTATCTATTTTCCCAGTTACATCCTCAAGAAATTCCAATAGATTAGTCAAGCACGATTTACCTTTTGTAAATCCATGTTGACTTTGTCCGATCCTGTCACTGTTTTCAAGTGCTCAGCTATTACATCCTTTATAATGGACTCTAGCTCTAGCTCTAGTTCATCCATGCAGTCTTTGAATGTTTGCCATTGCCTATCCACCGTCAACCCTTTGAGTGACATTCCCAATCAATCCTACCCAATTCGCGCCTCATACCATCGTAGTTTCCTTTATTTAAATTCAGGACCTTAGTCTCTGATTCAACTACTTCACTCTCCATCCTAATGAAGAATTCTATCATATTATGATCACTCTGACCCAAGGGGCCTCGTACAACAAGATTGCTAATTAATCCTTTCTCGTTACATAATACCCAGTCTAAGATGGCCTGATCTCTGGTTGGTTCCTCGACATATTGTTCCAGAAAACCATCCCGTAAACATTCTAGGAATTCCTCCTCCACAGTATTTTTACTAATTTGGTTAGCCCAATCTATATGTAAATTAAAGTCACCCATGATGACTGCTGTGCCCTTACTGCATGCTTCTCTAATTTCCCTTTTAATGCCATCCCCAACCTCCGTATTACTGTTTGGAGGTCTATATACCACTCCCACTAACGTTTTCTGCCCCTTGTTATTTCTCAGTTCTACCCATACAGATTCTGCATCATCAGAGCTAATATCCTTCCTTTCAATTGTGTTAATCCCCTCTTTAACCAGCAATGCTACCCCACCTCCCTTTCTTTTTTGCCTATCTTTCCTAAATATTGAATAACCCTGGATGTTGAGTTTCCAGCCTTGGCCACCCTGGAGCCATGTTTCTGTAATCCCAATCAAATCGTATTCATTTACCTCTATTTGCGCAGCTAATTCATCCACCTTGTTCCGAATGCTCCTTGCATTAAGACACAAAGCCTTCAGGCTTGTTTTTTTAACGCTCTCAGACCTATATGAATTATTATTTACTGTGACCATGTTTGATTTAAACCGTTGAGTTCTTTGCCTTCTACTTTTGCAGCTTCAATCCCTGATCCCAATTTGGGGCAATTCTGCTCGAAATGTCTGTCCGACACTCCCATTTCTACATCTTTTGTCATAAGTACTTTGAGTGTCTGTGGCGCGCTGGGCTCTTTACTACGAACAAACAGCTGCTCAATCCAATATGGCTGCCAAGGGTTGCGAATGTTGCCTTGTCCGTAAGGTCTGTATCTCAGGTCTGGGCCTTAACCCCCAACACCCACCTTAAACTGCCACAAAGAGCTGGCAGGACTTATATGGGCACATGACCCAGGGCCACATCACAACTGAGGGGTTATCTAACCTGGCCTCGCAATGAAAACCATGGCAGCACAGAAACCCAGGGCTGGACAAAATATAGCAAAGTGGTAAAAACTGCATTTCTGCATGAGATGGATGTTGTGACAGAGATAAAGTGTCTCAGGCTAAATACACAAATGGACATCCTTCTTAACAAGCTCCACCAGCAGATTTGTGTTTCGCTGGGGTCTACCGGTGATCTTGCTGTGAAGAACCAGACTGAGATCCTTCGCTGTTTCAGAGTTCTGGCCCCAGCTTATGCAGAGAAAATGGTCGAATTTCTCTTATCGCAGTTCGAGAACGCTGACCAACAAATGAGAGTAGGAACACTGACTGTACTAAAGCACCTCATCATATCAGTCTCATCGCACTTGGAGAGGAAGAAGGCTCAGATTGTGGCTGCAATAAAACCAGTCCTTCTAGACAAGAGCAGCAATCAGGAGAAGAAGCTTATTGCCCAGGTAATATGTGTCATGGACCAGCAAGGTTACCTTGAGCCCGAGGGAGGAAAGGCAATGGTGCAATTCCTCATCCAACAGTGTGCTGCACCCGTTGATTCAGGGACCCTGGTATCACCCAATCATCAGCCAGACCCAGGAACAGGTGAAGAATTAGTTACACTGTGTGAAAGAGTGATGTGTTTGATCACAACTGCACCGAAGATGGAGGATGTCCTTTGGCCAACCTTCCTGGAGTGTGTCACTATGACCCAGTACACCAAGGCTTTAACAATAATCTGCAGTTGTTCAGTACATATTGGGAGAAAGAAACTGTGAGCCGGTAGTGAAAGCTTTTCCCTCACTCACAATGAAGATGCCAATCTCCCTAAAGCCCAGGCACTGCTGACCCGGCTCCTCATTGTGTCTTGTTGCCCATATCAGGGAGGAGGCCGAGGAGCTGCGGCACTGAGTCTACTGAAAGTCCTGAGTCTCAATGTCCACTCACAATCAGTGAGGTGCTGGGAAGACGAGCTGGCACCATTAGTTGACCATTTACTGGAAAATTCCGAGGAGTCTCTGTCCCAATCGGAATGGGAGAATAAATTATTGGCGGTCTTGTGCCTAGCTTTAAATACGATTAATGACGAGGAGTGGACATGTCAGCTCGCTGATGAAATGGCAAAACAACTCAACACCAACCATCATTCCCCACAAGAGAAGGGCTTTCTATATAAATCTCTTGCGTCAGTGCTCCGCCAGACCCGCACTAAGAACGTAAGGGAGGAGCTTCACCAAATGCTACTGAGTGTGCAGCACAGTGAGAGTGCGGAGCGAGAGGGAGCAGCCCTCGCCATTGGTTTCTGTGCCATGGCACATTTTGATGATACGCTCAGTAGCCTGGAGGAGTTTGCTAACTCCCACAGATTTAGGGTCAAGGCTGATGAGGAATCAGATAAAGTCAAGAGCACACTGGTTCTGTGCTATGGGAACATGGCAGTCTGCGCACCTGACGAACTGCTGTTCACAATCGAGAGCCACATTCTGCCAGCTGTTAGTCATTTAATTACAAGTGGGCAGGGGATAAAGGCTGAATCCAGGGATCTCACACTCAAGCTCAGCCTAATACAGACCGTGACTCAGATAGCCAGATCCCTATATATCAATCGCTGGAGACTTCCCACCAACTTTATTAGAAACAGGGTGCTGCTCACATACATGCAGGATCTTATTGAGGCCGAGCCACCCGAGCTGCTGCAGAGCCCTGTTCGACAGTTAGCCGTGGACGCCTGCACGCATCTCGTGAAACTACACAGTGAATCAAACCAAGCTGACACCTGCCAATTGATTCAAACCTGCCTGACCAGTACTTTTGGCTTGGTACCTCCAGACCTGAACAATGACAAGGACACAAATGATAATACAAAGGAGTCGGCCACATTTGATTGGACGACTGATGCCGCGTTGTGCAGACCCATCGCTTCCTGTTCGACAGATGGCCCTGGACACTGTATATAATCCTGGCCATTCATTTGTCGTGTGAAGGCACCAATCTGGCTCAGCAAACGGAGCAGTTAGAGGCACTGAAAAGAGTCAGAGAACAGCTCATTAACCCTGACACTTCAGTCCTCTTTCAATCATGTTCTCTAATCACAGAGGTCATTTCCAAATGTTTGCCCCATGACCAGCTGGGCAACTTACTCTTCATGGTCTTCAAAGGACTGTCCGACCAACACCCCAGCTGTTCCACTGCAGCCGCTGTTCTCGTACAAACCACCATTAAAAGACGAGGCAGTGAACTTGGGGACCAGGTCTCGGAGATAATTGGCGTGCTGAGGCTTCAACTGCAATCAATTCCTTATGAGCAGGTGAAACTTTCAGTCCTGCGTAGTATCACCATTCTGGACTCACACAACACAGCAAGACCCACGCGGAGGCTCACCTGGTGGAACCGCTGCCTAAGGAACTGCTGCTGTCGCCATCAGAATGAAACCGAAAAACACAGGCCCCGACCCTCCTCCATCTCCTCTTCTTAGCATCAAACGGAGCAATTTTTCAACGTGACTTGTAAATTTGTAAATTTATAAATTGTAAATAAATAGATATCCTGTTGTTGCAACTATTAGTTGATCTTCAAACGGTGCAGATTCCACTGCTGTGTGACTGGGAGTGTGTACACATTCCCACACATACACCCTCACCCTCACTCACCTTCACACACACTCACCCTCACACTCACACAGACTCACACACACCCTCGCCTTCACACTTACACACACACTCACCCTCACACTCACACACACAGAGACATCCCCTCTCACACACTCACACACATTCACACACACACACCCTCTCACACACACCTTTACAGACACTCTCTCACTCACAAACACACACACCCACACACACCCACTCATACACCCACACACACTCACTCACACACCCACACACACCCACTCACACTCACACACACACCCACTCACACTCACTCACACTCACACACACACCCACTCACACTCACACACCCACCCACACACCCACTCACACACCCACACACACCCACTCACACTCACACACACACCCACTCACACTCACTCACACTCACACACAGGTGCCGGGTGGGGTGGGGGGCAGGAGCCGGGTGGGGTGGGGGGCAGGAGCCGGGTGGGGTGGGGGCAGGAGCCGGGTTGGGTGTGGAGCAGGAGCCGGGTGGGGTGGGGGGCAGGAGCCGGGTGGGGGGGGGAGCAGGAGCCGGGTGGGGTGGGGGGCAGGAGCCGGGTGGGGTGGGGGGCAGGAGCCGGTGTGGGGGGGAGCAGGAGCCGGGTGGGGTGGGGGGCAGGAGCCGGGTGTGGGGGGGAGCAGGAGCCGGGTGGGGGGGGAGCAGGAGCCGGGTGGGGGGGGGGGAGCAGGAGCCGGGTGGGGTGGGGGGCAGGAGCCGGGTGTGGGGGGGAGCAGGAGCCGGGTGGGGGGGGAGCAGGAGCCGGGTGGGGGGGGGAGCAGGAGCCGGGTGGGGTGGGGGGCAGGAGCCGGGTGTGGGGGGGAGCAGGAGCCGGGTGGGGTGGGGGGCAGGAGCCGGGTGTGGGGGGCGGCAGGAGCCGGGTGGGGTGGGGGGCAGGAGCCGGGTGGGGTGGGGGGCAGGAGCCGGGTGTGGGGGGGAGCAGGAGCCGGGTGGGGTGGGGGGCAGGAGCCGGGTGTGGGGGGCGGCAGGAGCCGGGTGGGGTGGGGGGGCAGGAGCCGGGTGTGGGGGGCAGCAGGAGCCAGGTGTGGGGGGGAGCAGGAGCCGGGTGGGGTGGGGGGCAGGAGCCGGGTGTGGGGGGGAGCAGGAGCCGGGTGGGGTGGGGGGCAGGAGCCGGGTGTGGGGGGCGGCAGGAGCCGGGTGGGGTGGGGGGCAGGAGCCGGGTGGGGTGGGGGGCAGGAGCCGGGTGTGGGGGGGAGCAGGAGCCGGGTGGGGTGGGGGGCAGGAGCCGGGTGTGGGGGGCAGCAGGAGCCGGGTGTGGGGGGGAGCAGGAGCCGGGTGGGGGGGGGAGCAGGAGCCGGGGGGAGAACGAGAGCTGGTGGGGGTGGGGGGGAACCGATGAATGAAGGTCGCCTCACTAAACCAACCTTGCAGCATAAATATTGCAAAATAGTCAATGCTGTGGATTTATCAAACTCAGCCTCAGAGAAACAGATACTGCTCCCCGCATGATCTTGCAATGCCCGTTCGTGGAGTTATATATTAGAAGGGGCCATTAGTCAATTGCTGGGTTGGCCTGGTGTGGTGGTTTTTCAGAGTCAAAGCAAGGTGGGAGGCTGCTCAATGTGGAGGCCTCACTCCCCCAGCAGACAGAAGTTTCCTGGGTGTTTTTACAGATCCTTCTGAGGTTCACAACCACTGCCACAAATTGGTGCCATGCAGCCCTCTATAGAGTGGGGCCTGGCTCGCCAGAATGGCCAGTCCTCACAGCTCCTCATAGAATCATAGAATCAAAGAACTTTACAGCACAGAAGGAGGCCATTCGGCCCATCGTGCCCTCCCTCACCCTGGCCGATCCCCCTGGTACGGCCCTCAGCTTCGCTGGCTCAAGCCCAAGGGACGCAGACTTGAACTGATATGGCGGACAACTGGTTTAGCCTTTCACCACCATATCTGGCTGGACCACGTAAGGCACTATCGGGTCCTGCTCTCGTCTGCCAAAACTGCTCACTATTCCAAGATCATTCTGGAATGCAAAGATAACCCCCGGTTTCTATTCTCCACTGCTAACCGTCTTCTTAAACCCCCCTCCCCTGTCTCCTCCACGCTCACCTCCAACAACAAGTGCAAGGAGCTCATGGACTTCTTTGTCTCTTGATTGAGACCATCCGATCAGCTGGCTGTGCCACTTCCCTTCCTTCCCCTAGCTGACTGGGCCAAACTTCCTCTAAGGTTCGCCGTAGCCCTGAACTCACATCTTTCTCCAGTTTCTCTCTTATCTCCCTTCTTGACCTCTCCACACTCATCTTGTCCATGAGACCCACTTCCTGCTCCCTCGACCCTAGTCCCACTAAACTGCTGACCACCCAACTTCCCCAGCCTATCCAGTCTTTGCTCATAGCTAAAATTCTCCTGTCCTGGCAACATCCTTGTAAATCTCCTCTGTACCCTCTCTAACACGATCACATCCTTCCTGTAATGTGGTGACCAGAACTATGCACCGTACTCTAGCTGTGGCCTAACTAGTGTTTTATACGATTCAAGAGACAAAGAAGTCCATGAGCTCCTTGCACTTGTTGTTGGAGGTGAGGGTAGAGGAGACGGGGAAGAGGAGTTTAAGAAGACGGTTAGCAGTAGAGAAAAGAAGCCGGGGTTATCTTTGCATTCCAGAATGATCCTGGAATAGTGAGCAGTTTTGTCAGTGGAGAGCAGGACCCGATACTGCTTTATGTGGTCCAGCCAGATCTGGCAGTGATTGGCTAAACCAGTTGTCCGCCATATGCATTCAAGAATGCATCCCTTGGACTTAAGGGAGCGGAGATGAAGGCCGCACCAGGGGGAATGACCGGGGTGAGAGAGAGGAATGGTTTTAATAGGGACTAGGGCATTAAAGGTGGTGGTGAGGTTGTTGTGGAGCAGATCGGTAGCTGCAGAACAGCCGCCCGTGCTGAGGTGGTGCAGTCTACAGCCGGGCCTTCCAGGTCGAGGGTGTCCTGCAAGGCCATCTGAAGTCTCCCGCACAGACACTCAGCAGCCTTCCACCAGCCGTGCTGCAGCCACTGGGCCAACACTTCGTAGGAGCACTAGATTAGGCAAAGACACAGTAACGAGAGGCCCTAAGGGATTGCACAAGGGTGAATCGGTAATAATGTATCTGTAAATATGTGTTCACTGATTATTGATTGATTTATTAATTCAGTTTGAATTATTTTGTGGTGTCTCTCACTTCAGCTTTGCGCTGTGACATGGCCTGCGACAGGAATGGAATGATGGGGCCGCGGTGAGCAATGGGGATCTGGGATTTAATTTATTATATGAGTGCTGGGCAGGACTGTTGGGGTTGCGGAGGGGAATCATGAGCCAGGTAGAGAGCGGATAGCCCTTATCTCCGACCAACCATCCGCGAGCTTGACGTGGTGGCTGGAAGAGTGCTGGCACACCGGTTTGGCGCAGGATGAAGGCATCGTGGCTGCTGCCTGGATAGTGGCCATTCCCATTGAGGATTCGCTGTGCGTGGTCGCACACCAACTGCACATTAAGTGAGTGGTAGCCTTTGCAGTTACAGAAGATCTCAGGATTGTTATGCAGTCTGATGAGGTGGTTCCAAACTGCCCTTCCGGAAGGCCGATTGAGTGGCTACCTCCTCCCTCACTCTTGTTCCTCCTCCTCCTCCTCCTCCTCCTCGTCTTCATCTTCCTCCTTGTCCTCCTCCTCCTCTCCCTCTTCCTGATCCTCCTCCTGAGTCGGTCCCGCAATCCCTGGTGTCAAGGGCTGGGCCCTCATGATGGCCAAGTTGTGGTGCATGCAGCAGACAAAGACGAAGTGGGACACCTCCTCAGCCGAGTACTGGAGGGCTCCTCCCGAGCGGTCAAGGCAGCGGAACCGTTGCTTCAGCAGGCCAATGGTCTGCTCGATGATGTTCCTGGTGGCAGCATGGCTCTCATTATATGAGTGCTGGGCAGGACTGTTGGGGTTGCGGAGGGGAATCATGAGCCAGGTAGAGAGCGGATAGCCCTTATCTCCGACCAACCATCCGCGAGCTTGACGTGGTGGCTGGAAGAGTGCTGGCACACCGGTTTGGCACAGGATGAAGGCATCGTGGCTGCTGCCTGGATAGTGGCCATTCCCATTGAGGATTCGCTGTGCGTGGTCGCACACCAACTGCACATTAAGTGAGTGGTAGCCTTTGCAGTTACAGAAGATCTCAGGATTGTTATGCGGTGCCCGCAAAGCTACGTGGGTGCAGTCAATGGCGCCCTGCACCATGGGGAAGCCCGCTATCCTGGCAAAGCCACATGCACGTTCGTCCTGCTTCTCTCTGGTGATGGGGAAGGAAATGTAGTCCCTTCTGCTACTGTAGAGAGTCTCTGTGACCTCCCGGATGCAGTGATGAATGGCGAACTGTGAGATGTTTGCTATATCTCCTGTTGCAGACTGGAAGGATCCGCTGGCGAAGAAATTGAGGGTGACGATGACCTTGACTGCCACTGAGAGAGCCGTGGTCGCCCTAATCTGAGGCTGGAGGTCTGATTGCAGGAGGTGGCAGAGTGGGCACCAGAAGGGTGAGAGCTGGGTCCAAAGGGGAGTGCAGCAGATCTGGAGACCTTCCCTTCCCTGGATCAGACCATGGATGCCATTATTAATGACTGCCTCACATGTGCCCAGTATGATCCTGGGCCCAGAGTTAAAACGCTCTCTGGCCATGTCCCAGTAATTGAGAGGTCGCACAACACCAGGTTATAGTCCAACAGTTTTATTTGAAATCATGATTTCAAATAAAACTGTTGGACTATAACCTGGTGTTGTGCGACCTCTCAATTTTGTCCACCCCAGTCCAACACCGGCATCTCCGCATCATGTCCCAGTATCCAGGGCCTGTGGAGAGATTTTCAGATTGGTTACATTGCGCATTTCACAGGGCTCAGAAAGGCAACCAGTGCATCGCGGTTATCATTGACTGTTATTCCAAATAAGGTGAAGTAGCAAACATCAGAAATTGAAAAACTGGTTGGAGAGAAAAAGGATACATGAGTCTGTGATATAATAAAGGAGAAAGGGAAAGATTTTGTCCCTTTTCTGCTGTTAAAGGCTGCGAGATTTCAGTCTGGTGTCTCTTTGAAAAGCCTGTGTGACTGTTTTGGTGCCGCTGGCTGTGGCTCCGCCCTCTCTTCCCTTTTGTGTAAGAATGTTACAAAGGATTTCTTTCACTGTGAAAGCTAACTTTCTCTTCAATTATATTACAGTCATTTGGAAAGACAGCTGAAGGAAGAATAGATGATGTAATTTTCTGTAAGCACGTGATATTTGGATTATTTTATCTGTTCTGTAGTGTTTAGTTAATAAAATATTGGTTTGAATTAAATTGGAACCATTGAGGTTAACGAACCTATTAAATTGTGAAAAGCTGACTTTCATTGTGGCCACAGTGAAATTCTGGTTATTATTTTAAATTGTCTGAAGGTTTCTAATTCCGGACGGGAGACTTTCTCATTTCAAAACTGGCAGTTTTTAGTTTCATAAATGTTTAAATTGAAATTTTGGGACATTGGAGGTGATTCTGCTTGTTTAATCATCTTGGTTGTACAGGAAACTCATGGGGTTGGAAAACTCTTTTAAACAATCTGGTATCGATGTACATTCGAGTGAAAGTCAGGATAGTGCCAGTGAGAATAGTAAATTGAGAGCTTTCCCTTGGAAATTTTTGTGTCCTTGCCTATGAACAATAAGAAAACTGCATTTGATATTCTGGCCACTACCCGAGACATCGGGACCATGCAGGGGGAGATGAGCAAAGATCTCCAGACACCCCACGATGTGTAGCACAGAGTGGGCTGGCAAACACCTAGGAGGGAAGTGAGCATGGAGGAGAGCTGAGAGAGCACAATTATCACCAGAAGAGGAGCTGGTGGAACTGTCCTGTGGCCACTCGCTCGAACAGAAATGGAGCTGATGGAACTGTCCTGTGACCTCTCGCTCGAACAGAAGAGGAGCTGATGGAACTGTCCTGTGACCGCTCGCTCGAACTGAAGAAGAGCTGGTGGAACTGTCCTGTGACCGCTCGCTCGAACTGAAGAGGAGCTGGTGGAACTGTCCTGTGACCGCTCGCTCGAACAGAAGAGGAGCTGGTGGAACTGTCCTATGTCTGAACAGAGCAGAAGATGAGCTGGTGGAACTGTCCTGTGACCGCTCGCTCGAACAGAAGAGGAGCTGGTGGAACTGTCCTATGTCTGAACAGAGCAGAAGATGAGCTGGAGGAACTGTCCTGTGACTGCTCGCTCGAACAGAAGAGGAGCTGGTGGAACTGTCCTGTGACCGCTCGCTCGAACAGAAGAGGAGCTGGTGGAACTGTCCTATGTCTGAACAGAGCAGAAGATGAGCTGGAGGAACTGTCCTGTGACTGCTCGCTCGAACAGAAGAGGAGCTGGTGGAACTGTCCTGTGACCGCTCGCTCGAACAGAAGAGGAGCTGGTGGAACTGTCCTATGTCTGAACAGAGCAGAAGATGAGCTGGAGGAACTATCCTGTGACTGCTCGCTCGAACAGAAGAGGAGCCGGTGGAATTCACCTGTCACTGCTCGCTTGAACACAAGAGGAGCTGGTGGAACTATACTGTGACTACTCAAACACAGGAGGAGCTGGTGTAACAGTCCTTTGATCACTCACTCGAACAGAAGATGAGCTGGAGCAACTGTCCTGTGACCGCTCGGTTGAACAGAACAGGAGCTGCTGGAACTGACCTGTGACTGCTCGATCGAACAGAAGAGAAGCTGGTGGAACTGTCCTGTCACCGCTCGATCGAACAGAAGAGGAGCTGGTAGAACTGTAAGAATAAGCTATTTGCTATAAATTTGGCTATAACTTGACCAAACTTAAAAGTTGACCAAATTTAATATACCAGCATGCTTTGAGAGGCTGAGAAGTTCCTGTGGGAACTTGTATGAAAAACTTTTCACAGATAAAGAAGACCTTGGACAGAAACAGAGACTTTCTGCTGAAATGTAAAACAGATTGCTAAGATGTAAAGGCTGACAACTGTCTTTCAACAGATAAGGAAAACAGACCTCGGAAGTTCTGTGGGAACAGACTATTGAGCTGCGGAATCATTGCAAAAACAGAAACATCTTCAGACTATGGACTGTAACCGGCCTTGAAGCCCACGGATGCTTAACGGACTATTGATAAGAGGAACTGAAAAACAACTAATGACCATTATCCATATAGTTAGGGACAGGTACGCAGTGGGAGGGTTACCAGGTTTTACGATACAAAAGATGCTGTAAAAAACACTCAGGGCTGCAGCCGGGCAACCTGGTCAGTTGTCAGAAATCATACGTCTAGTCATTGCCGAATTGACCAATCGCTGGTGTTAGTACGTATGTGGTGTTTTGCTTATTATCATTTGAGCTTAAAAGTAAAGGGTTAGCTCTGTGTCTGCTAAAGTATAATCAGGAATTGTTGTACGCTACATAACTGTCGGATGCTTAGCTGTAATCTCTTGCTGATTTTTAAGTAAAAGAAGTTTTTCACAGATTCATTGGGTTTTGTGTTGTCTGTTCGATGGGTCGGAACTTTGGAAACTGTTGAACGGGGTGAGGGGCGATTTCCGCACGTCTTACAAAGCCCAGGATCCCGTGTGCTTTTTTAACCGCTTTCTCAACCTGCCCTGCCACCTTCAACGGTTTGTGCACATATACCCCCAGGTCTCCTTGTTCATGCACCCCCTTTAGGATTGTACCCTTTAGTTTATATTACCTCTCCTCGTTCTTCCTACCAAATTGTATCACTTTGCACTTTTCTGTGTTAAATTTCATCTGCCACGTGTCCGCCCATTCCACCAGCCTGTCTGTCTTCTTGAAGTCTATCACTATCCTCCTCACTGTTCACTACACTTCCAAGTTTTGTCTCATTTGCAAATTTTGAAATTGTGCCCTGTACACCCAAGTCTAAGTCATTAATATATATCAAGAAAAGCAGTGGTCCTAGTACTGACCCCTAGGGAACACCACTGTATACCTTCCTCCAGTCTGAAAAACAACCGTTCACCACTACTCTCTGTTTCCTGGTACGGTAGCATAGTGGTTATGTTACTGGACTAGTAATCCAAGAGATCTGGATTAATGATCTGCAAGACATGAGTTCATAGTCTCACCACAGGCAGCTGAGAAATATTAATTAAATAAATCTGGAATTAAAAACTAGTATCAGTAATGATGACCATGAAACTACTGGATTGTTGTAAAAACCCATCTGGTTCACTAATGTTCTTTAGGGAAGGAAATCTGCTGTCCTTACCTGGTCTGGCCTATATTTGACTCCAGACCCACAGCAATGTGGTTGACTCTTAACTGCCCTCTGTGGTTCAAGAAGGTGTCTCACCACCACCTTCTCAAGGGCAATTAGGGATGGGCAATAAATGCCCACAAAAAAACAATGAGGTAGCAGAGAGGGTTGATGAGGTTGATGTGGTGTATATGGACTTTAAAAAGGTGTTTGATAAAGTGCCACATAATAGGCTTGCCAGCAAAGTTGAAGCCCATGGAATAAAAGGGACAGTGGCAGCCTGGATACGAAATTGGCTAGGTGACAGGAAACAGAGAGTAGTGGTGAACGTTTCATTTTTTGGACTGGAGGAAGGTATACAGTGGTGTTCCCCAGGGGTTGGTTCCAGAACCACTGCTTTTCTTGATATATATTAATGACTTGGACGTGGGTGTACAGGGCACAATTTCAAAATTTGCAGATGACACAAAACTTGGAAGTATAGTGAACAGTGAGGAAGATAGTGATAGACTTCAGGAAGACATAGACAGGCTGGTGAAATGGGTGGACATGTGGCAGATGAAATTTAACACAGAAAAGTGCGAAGTGATACATTTTGGTAGAAAGAATGGGGAGAGGACATAAACTAAATGGTACAATACTAAAGGAGATGCACGAACAGAGAGACCTGGGGATATGTGTGCACAAATCGTTGAAGGTGGCAGGGCAGGTTGAGAAAGCAGTTAAAAAGGCTTATGGGATCCTGGGCTTCATGAATAGAGGTATAGAGTACAAAAGTGTGGAAATTATTATGAACCTGTATAAAACACTGGTTCGGCCCCAACTGGAGTAGTGTGTCTAATTCTGGGCACCACACTTTAGGAAGGATGTGATGGCCTTAGAGAAGGTGCAGAAAAGATTTAGAAGAATGATTCCAGGAATGAGGGACTTCAGTTACGTTGATAGACTGGAAAAGCTGGGGTTGTTCTCCTTAGAGCAGAGAAGGTTGAGAGGAGATTTGATAGAGGTGTTCAAAATCATGAGGGGTCTGGACAGAGTAGATAGAGAGAAACTGTTCCCATTGGCAGAAGGTTCGAGAACCAGAGGACACAGATTTAAGGTGATTGGCAGAAGAACCAAAGGTGACGCAAGAAAAAACTTTTTTACGCAATGAGTGGTTAAGATCTGAAATGCACTGCCTGAAAGGGTGGTGGAGGCAGACTCAATCTTATTGTTTAAAAGGGAGTTGGATAAGTATCTGAAGGAGAAATATTTGCAGGGCTATGGGGAAAGGGCAGGGGAGTGGGACTAGCTGAGAGTCAGCACGGGCTCGGTGGGCCGAATGGCCTCCTTCCGTGCTGTAACCTATGATAACTTTCAAAAGTGAATTGGAATATATTTTGATTCTACTCTACAGCCGACTGAATCAAGTTACTTATTGCTGACAAGGTGTGCCTGTATGTTGTCCTCCCAGATCCTGTCCCTGGGAACACTGACGGCAAGGGCTTGTCCTGAGTGGACAACTCCCACGTCTATCTTAAAGCGGCAGCCGGAAGCTGGCGATCTGATTGGATGTCTGGAGAAGCTGTCCCGCTTTAAACCCGCCCCCTCCTCTCCGACTGATTGGACACAGCGAGTGTCAGTCAACGGGGCGTGCGCGGTTGGCTGCACTTCCATTGGATGCGAGGCCGAGTGGGGGGGGGGCGGGGATAAAGGAGATCGTTAACCAATAGAAACGGCTGTTATGCAAATCGATTGTTTTGACGGCCGCAGGCGCGCCTTCGCTCAGCCAATGGGCGGGCTGGGAGGGAGAATTCAAAGTGGGCGCGGAGACAGTTGGCGGGCCGGAGCGGAGCGGAGGACATGGAGCTGGAGAGTCTGAGGTACGCCGAACTACAGCGACTGGCCAAGCAGCGCGGACTGAAGGCCAACCTGAAGGTGAGGAGAGCGAGAACGGAGGGCCCGGCGGCGGCGGGGAGCTCCCGGGCCCTCTGGGGGGGGAAGGCTCCCGGGCCCGGGCTCTCTGGGGAGGAAGGCTCCCGGGCCCGCTGGGAGATGGGCGGAGGGATTCCTATCCTTAAATCAGAGTTAGTAGAATGGTTACCACCCAGAGGGAGGCCATTCGGCCGGTCGAGCTCCTGCCGGCTCTCTGCAGGAGCACTTCAGCTAGTCCCACTCTCCCGCAGCCCTGCAGATTATTTTCCTTCATGTACGTATCCAACACCCTTTTGAAAGCCACGATTGTGTCTGCCTCCACCACTCTTTCATTCCAGATCCTAACCACTCGCTGTGTAAAAAAGTTTTTTCTTACAGTCGCCTTTGGTTCTTCGGCCAATCACCTTAAATCTGTGTCCTGTGGTTTCTGACCCTTCTGCCAATGGGAACAGTTTCTCTCTCTATCTACCCTGTCCAGACCCGTCTTGATTTTGATGCGGAGATGCCGGTGTTGGACTGGGGTGGACAAAAATGAGAAGTCGCACAACACCAGGTTATAGTCCAACAGTTTTATTTGAAATCACGAGCTTTCGGAGCGCTGCTCCTTCGTCACTTCACCTGACGAAGGAGCAGCGCTCCGAAAGCTCGTGATTTCAAATAAAACTGTTGGACTATAACCTGGTGTTGTGCGACTTCTCATTTTTGTCCTCCTTGATTTTGAACACCTCTATCAAATCTCCTCTCAACCTTAATACAATAGCACAATACTATGGATGCTGGAAATCTGAACTAACAACAGAAAATGCTGGAAACGCTCAGCAGGCCAGGCAGCATCTGCGGAGAGAGAAACAGAGTTAAAGTTTCAGGTCTGGGACCCTTCATCAGAACTGGAAAAAGCTGGAGATGGAACAGATATTAAACAGGTGCAGGGAGAGGGGGTGGGAGGAAGGAATTGAAGGGATATACTGTGCTTATGTAAGAGACAGGAAAGATAAAATGTTGCAAATGGGAATGGCAAAATCATACAGCATGAAAAATGGGGGTGGGGTTATAGTTTGAAATTGTTGAACTCAATGTTGAGTCTAGAAGGTTGTAAAGTGCCTAATCGAAAGATAAGGTGCTGTTCCTTGAGCTTGCGTTGAGCTTCATTGGAACAATATAATAGGCCGAGGACAGAGATCAGAGTGGGAGTGAAGCGGAGAATTAAAGTGACAGGCGACCGAACGCTCAGGGTCACCCTTACGGACTGAACGGAGGTGTTCCACAAAGCGGTCGCCCAATCAACCTCTGCTCCAAGGAGAACAACCCCAGCTTCTCCAGTCTATCCAGGCAAGGGGGAGGCTGGCCCTTTTACTGTGGAGAGAGGGAGGGTAGAATGCATCTTGTGTTGTGGAGAGAGGAGGAAAGGAGGCTGCCCCTTTTATACTGGGGGCAAAGTGGTGGGTGATTGGGCTGGGGAAGTGTTGGTGTCTGCAACGTGTGCTGAAGTTACTAACGTTGACGTTTCAGCGATATCACGGGCGCTGGGGTGTGAGGAACATGGTTTTAAGCTACTCCTATGTATATGGGTGTGTTACTGGGATTTCATTTAGTGTCATGGTAGGCTTGTGATATTTGGAGTTGGAAAAAGCCCCCCATGAGCTGTGTCTGCAGAGAGTATTTTTAACTCGAGGTACAGGTGTTGAAGTAAATGTATTAAATAATAAAATCTGCTGAAATGACACCCATTTTTTGTCGCAAGTTATTGGTACCAATATGCGAACAATCTTAGTGACAATGAATGTGACTTATGTTGTGTTTTGCGTTGACGTGGTAGTGATAACTGGAGTGAAGTGGGTGTTCCTTTAAATCACTTGTTTACATCTCGGTAGTGTTCCCTGTGATGGGCAACTTGCTTTAGTTCAGGTTTGCCAGAAATCCAAATGTGTTTGTAGCCCAGTCAGTCAAATACTAACCCAAAAATAACCCAATATTATATTGCCTAACTAGCTCAGTAAACATGGAAATTTCAAGTTTCTTATCTTGCTGTGTTAGAATGATCAGATTTTAGTGCATGAATACACTAACTACGGGTAGCAGAATAACCAATTTAGGCTAATGTATTTGAAACTGAGAAAAGGCCTGAAGGAAAACATGTTTTGCAGGTTTAAGCAGCTAGTAATCTATTTTGATCTACAATCCCGATTATAATTTAAGATGTATATCTATAAACCTTTCCATTTAAACTTAAAATATCTAACTTAAAGTCAACAGGTCTGCGTAAGGACAATATATCTCCAAAGAACTTGTGTACAAAAATTTCTAAACTGAGCCTTTAGCGTGGTATTGAAATTATTCTCTCTGCTCTATAGTTTAGCGTAGTATAAGATCCAAGAGGGACCCTGGTTCCAAATGATTCGAGGTTGACCCGTATTGGGGATAGTGATTCAACTTTATTCAGCACAAGCAAGACTTAATACATTACAGTATCCGAACAGCAGTTTACAGAGTATAATTGAAACTTGTATTACCCCGTTATCCTCTGGGTAGGAGCTGCAACCATGAGTAAGCTGCACCCTGTGTCTCTTGTCTCTCGTCTCTCTCCATCTCCCAGGTGTCTCCTTGATTCTTTCTGAAATCTTCGGCCGTGTCTCTGGAAATCTTCTGCATTTTGTGGCTGTTAAGACCCCCTTCTTATACCCTTACACTCATTCAAAACCTATGGAGTCCTCCTGAACTAACCACTGGTTGACACCCAAACCCCAAATCCAGTCATAAAGATGCCACGTTGGTAGCACCCATGGCTCACGCAGGCTTTTGGTCTGATGATACTCTTGCACCATCTGTTTTTGACCATCAAGACTCGTATCTGGGGTAGTTATAGTCATACAAAAGGAATACGTCTCCATAGGTTGAGATACGGACCCTGCTGTTGGCCTTTGTTTTTAATCCACTGCGGATGTTATAACATTCCAACACAGTGGAAACTGCTAACCTTGGTTCTCAGGATAGCTGTACTGTCTCATACTGTTGGCGAATATCCAACTTTCACCCACAGCCTCACTATTCAACTATAGCAATCCTCTTTCTCCCCCAGGCTGTCTGGTTACAGCTTACTTACAGACTTTTAATTATAAGCAAAAGGGTTACATGTCATATATAATTCAGGTTAGCATTGTATACTGTTGATGATTACAGACTTCTATATTTAATTTTTACACTATTTTAAATCCATTACTGATGATTATAAGATAGTAAAGCAAGTATTCTTTAAAAAAAAAACTAATCTATGATAATCTTACAGATTTTGTAGTTAAAGCAAATCTCCCTTGGCTCATGTTAAATCGGACGATGTGCTGTTTTATAAGGATGAGTGTTCGGTGAAACTGTTTCCCTTTAAGGCCACAAACTGAGTTAATCAGAATATATTTGGTCAGGGGTCTTTGCAGATTGGAATGTATTTGTCAGTTTTGGGCTGCAGCAAAACAAGATTGGTTTTATATTGTATTAAGGCTGTAATGCCCGAGCACAGTAGCTGTCCCATTTTTAATACATCACTAGTGGACCTTCCATGGTAAGTTGGGCATCAAACCATTTTGCAATACATGGGAGTCCTGCCATGTAATGCACTGAGTAGTATTCTGCAAATGTGGATCTGTGTTCTATTAATGTTACACAAACTAATTAAGTAAACGGGTCAGCCCAAAGAGTTTTGTAGGCTGTAGGTGACAAGCACCTGGTGTTGTAAGTTTGTCTGCAACTGTTCTAAAGGGCATTGTCTGCAAACACTACATATGATTGCTGTGATGATTGTGTTTATATAAATGTGAAAATCTTTCTCTGTTAAAGTTGCTTGCTACCTCTGTTCTTTGACTTACCCACTTTTTTTTTAAACACAGGCTGAAACGTTACTGAAGCACTTGCAAGAACATTTCCAACAGGAGCAGAAGGCCGATGCTGCTCTGAAGGTACGAATGTGAAAATAAAATTTTAAAACAAAGCAAGCGTCAACACCAACAACTTGTATTTATACAGCGCCTTTAACGTAGTAAAACGTCCCAAGGCGCTTCACAGGAGCGTTACCAGACAAAATCTGACACTGAGCCACGTGAGATATTAGGGCAGATGACCAAAAGCTTGGTCAAAGAGGTAGGCTTTTAAGGAATATCTTAAAGATGGAGAGGTTTAGGGAGGGAATTCCAGAGCTTAGGGCCTCGGCAGCTGAAGGCACGGTCACCAATGGTGGAGCGATTAAAATCGGGGAAGCGCAAGAGGCCAGAGTTGGAGAAAATGGCTTTAATTTTATTTTCGATCAGTGCTGTGTCTGACTCCACCTTGGAGCGACAGGATTGAGGGGCTGACTTGGCCCTATGTTCCACCTTCTCTGGATGGGCCACCAATCTGGATAGGGCCTAGATCCAGAGAGGGTGGAAGTCTGACACTCTTTTACCTTATCCAGTTGCTGCATAAGAGTTTAAATAATGGATAATTGTATCGCAGGATGCGTGAGACAATGGAGATAGCCAGCTGTCAGCAAGATTTGGAGCGTCCCTTATAGCCCTAGGCACATGAACAGACTTGTTTCAAGCAGCGCAGTTAGTTTTACACTTTGAGTGTGTATAACAATCTACTGGAACAGCGCAGACAGTTGTTCTACATGAGGTATGGAAGGATTTAGTCCATGCTTTGACAATTTGGTGGTGTCTTGAGATTTTGCCATCTCTGCTCTGTGTCTTTCAGGGCTATCGAATCATGTAGCAATCCGGTGAGCTAGGGTAAGAAGCCCAGTGTCTCTAACAATCTAATATTGAAAGCATATAATGCTAAATTGATAGGGTTAGCCCTCTGTTTTTAAGAACCTGTTACGAGTTGTACCACTGGTTTACCTATAAAAGTTGCTTGACACTTGGTGAGAGTCCACATTTTGGTATTTCTGCTTCTCTTTGCTAAGAATTGTATCTCTGGAGCATATGTGTGATCCAAATGGAGCTCTTTTACTTGCTCTGTAGATGCTGCTGCTTCCTAATAGCTTTTCCTTGTGTTCTCACTGAGTCGTGAGAGGCGAGGTAACAAAACTGATTAAGCTATGAACTTTCATAGTTGGGTGGATAGTGAATGGCGGCCCAGTGAATGTAGCATCAGTTATGCTGAGGAGTGGCTGCATGTGGCCCTTGGCTTTAGTGAATAGGATGTGAAACCTACATTTGAGTGTTATAGAGCACAAGCAACTTTACCTGCTTGTAAAGCAGAGCTATTATTGTACAGAATATTAGTTTGTATTGCTGAAGCATATTTACATTTTATGCTGACTTTTTTGCAGGCTACTGAAGGAACTGATGAATGTAATACACCTGCTGTGGAAAAGGGGGAAGACTCTTACGTGACTAAACGGCGGGGCAAAAAGAAACTGTCGAATAAAAGCAAGGGAGGGCAGAACGAAAATCAGAATGAATCTGTTCACCTGCAGGCTGTCACAACCTCTGAAAATGAACAGCCTTCAACGGTATAAGCATCTCTACTGCTGACGTACTGTCTGCACAAGTTCACACACTGTCCTGCTGTCTAACATGGAATTTTATCTGTTACAGTTCTGTTCCAAGAATTTTAAATACTTTTTTCTTATTAAATATTTTTTTCTTATTAAATACTTGTGTAGGAACCTTCATCTCATTTGGAAAAGTGCCAAAACACAGAGGGATCGGACTCCAAGAGGAGACAAAGAAAACGGCGTGCAGAATTTGAGCATTCCATGGAAACTGGGGCTGAAAGTGCAGGAAGTGTGGCTGATAGGAATGCTGCTATGACTCAATGCACGCATTTACCACCCGAGAGAGCAGCCAGTACATCCAAAGGTAGTGCTGGGCAATTATTTAACCTCATCACATGCATGCTCAAAGGATTCTATGCAATATAATTAATATGTTGGAATGGATAGCTCATTGACCTTTTAGTCAACTGATTCAGGCTGTACAAAGTAAATGAAAAATGTGCGCACTTCTGCTTTACTTGACGAAGGTGGAAGTGCCTGGTCCTTTTCAAGGCAGCTCCTCATTCAAAAACTGCCAAAATGTCCCAAATTCCATCTTTAGTTTGTACTGAGTTAGCTGGTCCTCACTGGATCAGAGCCCCTGAGCTAGGGAGTGAAAAGAATCAGCCAGTGACCCTTGGTAGGATGTGTACATATGTTCTCCTCTCATCATTTCTTCTATAGTAAGTCCAGCTCCCAAAGTGAGAGAAGTTGGGAGATGCTGATTGAAAAGTCTTAGTTATTGGTCCTGTCTTTACTTCTAGGAACTGCTGCTCAATCGAAGACTATCTTCCCAGGTGGCAAAATTCCACGTTATGTTGGGGCGGCCAGGAAAACTGGACTCATGTCTCCCATAGCAGGTGGAAAAGCTGGACAAAATCATGTCACTCCTGGTAAGAAAATATTTGTTACTGCCTCTGCAAAGCAGTGGTTTGATATTGGGGAAATTGTGTACAGCAATATATGCTGGAGTGGCAAGGTGAGGTGCCTTGCTGTGTTAGTGTCAAGATTGTCATTATCTTCTATCTAATCTGTGGTGTACCTGGCACTGGGAATGCTTGATGCTGACACTGAATGCAAAGAGTAGAAAATCTTCCAGTTCCCTGTATTGACATCCCTCACCTTAATTACAAATAACTTTTAGTAAATTTGAGTGAGAGCGAGAGCTCCCTACATATGTCAGTCAACTTGTAATGCATTGATACTGGTTAAAATATACTAAACAGATTCTTTGCATCAGTTTTTACTGAAGAGTGCCAGAGGTTTGGCGAATAGCAAATGTAATTCCTATCTTCAAATGGGAGATAGACCTATAGACCAATTAGCTTGAGGTCAGTGGTAGGAAAGACACTAGAATCTCTGCTAAAAGATGAGGTTATAACATCTCAAGACAAAGAATATAATAAATGTCAGCATGGATTTCTAAAAGGAAGGTCATGTTTACCAGTCTTATTGAATACTTCAAGGAAGTAACAATAAACTAGGGCAATGCAGTGGATGTGCTATACCTGGACTTTCAGAAGGCCTTTGATAAGGTGCTACATAAGAGTCTCGTGTTACTAATTCAGTGTGATATTTGGAGTTCTTGGATCCGTGTTTTGATAATGCAGTGTCATATTTGGGATTGAGATCTGTGTGTTAATAATGCAGTGTGGTATTTGGTATCTCCTAGACTGGAAAAAGATTCATCAAGCCAATTTCAACAAGATGGAGTCAATCGACTTGTATGTTGAACGGAAGCAGAAACGCTTTAAAGCTCTTGGTAACTCTATCAAATCGGTGAAGGTAAGTCTAGAGAACTACATGGGCACTTGTGCATTGACATCTTTAGCCATATGCACTATCCCCAGACACACACAAATAGATAGTCTGTATTGCCCTCATGAGAGGTCATTTTATGGCCGATACCATCAGTGTGGACCCCTGCCCACTGATTGTGCCCATCTGAAACGTGGACATAGGTTGAGCACAGTATCTGACAGTAGGTAATATGCAGCACATGCTTGAGTTTCCATGTGCACACAGGTGAGCATCCATGCCAGCTGTGCCATGTAGGAAAATAGCCCATATATTGTAACACATGTGTCGTTCCCCTTACTCCTGGGGATTAAATGTACAAAAGAATTTACTGGGGATCTTTTGGTTTAGTTGCAGTTTTTCATATCTCTACTGTACTGTAAATTCTAGTTTAGCAGATAAGTGTACCATGTTGTGTGGTACCAAGCCATACAGACCAGAAGGACCAGGTTCCCTTCATATTCAGTGCAGTGTTAGCTGATCTCAGCAAGGCTGCTTCAGATGATCACAGGACCCCCCACTCAGCTGGAGTTCCTGCTGCTGATGTCTGTGCAATGACCACTGGTGGGGAATGAGCTTAGGTGAATGTTGGATAATTGAGTTTGTGTGATACCTTCTGTAGCCAAATAGCCTGCTAGCACTGGCTACACATGGCAATAGGACATAACCCAGGAAAACAGCTGGGACTTAGGGAATCGTATCCATGATCAGAAAATAGTGTCGGGCAGACTTCAAATGCGACCCAATTACTTGTCCTGTTACTAAAGGAATCTCCCTGCGTGCGCGCCCCCCCCCCCCCCCAACTCTATGATGGAACAAGCAGATTCCCACGGATGCGATGTACTGGAAAGCATGGAACCCATGTGGACACCTGAGAGGAAGAAAGTAAAGTAATCGGTGTTGCTGGTAGGGGAAAGTGAACAGAATGGACAGATGCCAAATTTGGGATTTTTCACTTATCCAAGATTACATTGCACTATCTCAGTGCTACAGAATGACTGATTAGCATCCTGAAGGAAATGGAAAGATTACAAGATTGCTGCCTCTAACTTTTCTATTCTCCAACTCTGCTTTCCTGTTGTAAGATCTTAATGATCTCAGTTCTTGGACGAGACACCCAAAATAAGTAGCAACCAGTAGTACTTGGGCAATAGATCAAGATTTATTAAGCTTACAGCGTAATGTACTTAACAGGCGATAGTTTACCTTGGTCTCCTGGAACCTCTCGGACACAGGTGACGTCGTCTTCAGTCTGTTTCTTTGTTCTCGCAGTAGGTCTGTGTGAAGTTGTTCTTTGAGTATCAAGGTTTTAACACTTTTATCAAAAGTTCATTTGGCCAGTGTCCATATATGGTCTTTAACAAAATCACCTTCTTTAATTGGTTCTAATAGTCAAAATACCATTGTCACTCAGACTAAGGGTAGCATCTTGACTCCTCCTGGTTCAGTAATTTTCCAACAACTCTACCCTGTTCATTGTTAAGTTTATACGTCGTTCACCTCATTGGAATTTACCTTATCTCTCATATTTCTAGCTTCAAGCAGTACAAGGCCTTTCTATACCAAGGGCCCAGCCCATGTCAGCACTGTTTCACTAGTCTTGACAGTGTCCAGACTATCTCACTTTAATCTACCAGATGGATACCTTAACTCCCATGAGATCTCTCATTTTATGTCCCTTATACTAATTATCTTTTAAATATCTTTGCAATTAGTTTTGTTAAGCGAACTCTAATTCCTACTTGGCATTATAATATGTTATTTAACAATTTGACCTTCACTCTCAGCCTGTGGCTGTTTGTTATCCGAGCTTAGTCAAAACTGCTTCTGACTCTCCTCGCGGCTGCATTTTGAACAAGCCTCTTTTTTTTTTCCCATGCCCACAGGGAATTATGGGTAAGATTAGTTGGTCAATGGCTGTACTTAAATTTATACGTGTATGATTCTGATTCCCATCTACTAAATCTCTAAATATCAGTCTTTTGTACACTGTGCACAGCCCTCTTTGCTGTAACTGCCTCCTTAAACCCTCCCACTTTATTACTTCCCTATCTGCTTTCAAAATCTTTTCAAATCTTTCAGCGTATACTTTCAGTCACCTAGATCTTTTACAGCTTGGAGTCTGTTACCCAGTGTGAAGCAACTTCAGATGTTTTACTAATGGACCCGGGTACAAAGATTTTATAAATTTAAATTGACGAGTTATAGCAAACGTTGGTTTTCATACTGATCTTTCATCTTCCATGGTATCTACTAAAGTTACAGAAATTTAAAATCTCAAATCTTGGTGTCAAAGGTGCCCACAGTGCTGGTGCTGGCTCCACATCAAGACTATTGACTAATTTCCATTTCACTGCTCTTTCCCCAAATCCTTTTTAATATTTTTATTCTAATTCCCTATTCAATAGACACTGCTGGCACTTATTCCATATTGTAATGTTGCTTTAGTGTGGAAAAAAATCTTCTAACCGCCCCCCTCTGCTTCTAGTACTAATTCTGCATTTATAGCCACATGTTACTGATTTATCAACCAGTGGAAATAGCCTTTCACTGATTACCATCCCATAATTTTGAACATTTCTATCCCATCCCTGCACCAGAGAATACAACAGTAACTTTATAAGTTTCATAATATTAACATTAAAAGGGTTGTCAGAGGAGCAGTGGGGCTGATTCTGGACCAAAATGGAGATCTATTGGTGTAGGCAGCCGGCATGACTCTGGTACTAAATGAGTACTTTGCATCGGTGTTGACCAAGGAAGAGGACTTTGTCAAAGCTACGGTAAACAAGGTTGCTGGGATACCGGATGAGATAAAAATAGAGAGAGGAGATACTAGAAAGGCTGGCAGTACTTAAAGTGGATAAGTCACCCGGTCCAGATGGGATGCATCCTAGGTTGTTGAGGGAAATAAAAGTAGAAATTGTCGAGGTACTAGCCACAATCTTCCAATCCTCCTTGGATACGGGGGTGGTGCCAAAGGACTGGAGGATTGCAAATGTTACACCCCTGTTCAAAAAAGGGGAGAAGGATAAACCTGGCAATTACAGGCCAGTCAGTTTAACCGTGGTGGTGGGGAAGTTTTTCCGAAACCATAATCTGGGAGAAAATTAACAGCCACTTAGACAAGTATGGACTAATAAAGGAGAGCCAGCACAGAATTGTTAAGGGCAAATTGTTTTTGACTCACTTGATTGTGTTTTTTGATGAGGTAACACAGAGGGTGGATGAAGACAATGCAGTTAATGTTGTGTATATGGGCTTTCAAAAGGTGCTGGTTAGGATTTGGAATGCACTGCCTGATAGGGTGGTGGAAACAGATTCAGTAGTCGCTTTCAAAAGGGAATTGGATAAATACTTGGAGAAGAAATTGTGGGGGATATGGGGAAAGAGCGGGGGAGTGGGACTAACTGGATTGCTCCTTGAAAGAGCCGGTGCAGACTCGATGGGCCGAATGGCCTCCTTCTGTGCTGTACTAGTCTATGAAATTCATGGATCCTGGTACCATCCTAGTCAATCTATGTTGCACCTTTTCCAAGACTCCAATATCCTTCCTATGATGGAGTGCCCAAAGCTGCACACAATACACCAAGGCCGTGTCAATATTTTGTGCGAATTCCTCATTGCCTCCTTGCTTTTGTATCCAATGGCCTGTACGTAAAACCCAGAATCCCATTTGCACTCTTGGCTTTTCCCAGCTGTAATCCTGTGTATCTGTACTTCAAGATCACTCTCTAGTCCATTGAAATCCACTGAAGACATGGCTAGAATTCATATTGGCCCAAAATTTGCGATCGGAGGCTTCTCACTGACTGATGCCTCCGACCTGTAAAATATCTGCGCATTTACCTGGTGGCCCGGGAGGTATGGAGACTTGCGATCCTGGGCCGCTGAGGCCTGCGTATCCCAGGGGCGCATGCGGTTCGCAAGCACCCCTGGGATCACATGGGCCAGCCCAACCAATAAAAGAAGGGAATCCCCATTCATACTTATGGGAGTTCTGTACGTATGGATATATTTAAGTATATATTTTAACAGGGCTAAAAATAAACTTGCCTTATTGGACAGGGTTTTTAATGTATAGATGAGAATTTTATTTTTCTATTTTTTTTTTAAACTTATGCTGGTAAAAACAGGCCTTACGCCTGTTTTTACCAGGCGTAAGAATTTCAGACATTCAGCGGGTGGAAGTTGGGCAAATAGCGCAACTCTCCACCCGCGGAGGCCCATCTCCCGGGGATGCTTTGCATGCCTAAACCCGGAATTTGCGTGGCCCCTACGGGTGCGTGCGCACCTCGTACGCACCCGCAGGGGTCGCAAAATACGGGCCATTGATTTCCCCCTTCCTGTCATAGTTAATCCATACTTTGAAGAATTTTTGAATTTTCAATAAGGAGCTAAATGGCAATTAACCGCTAGTATTAATTGCTTCAGGAAAGTCCTTTTTAATAATCTGTTGTATAGGAGTTGACCCAGCCTAAGGTGCTAATGCAGAGTTGGTCTTGTTACTTAAATGTTTGTTGCTTTCTAAAGTAGACTGAGCTGATTTTCTTTTCATTAGATGTTGGCTGAAAACACCCTCCCTCAGAAAACATCTGAAATAAAGCTTCCAGGCAGCAACGTGAAGGTAAGGATTATTGAAACTGGAAAATCTACTCCATTATCTGCCCCAGTGCTAAACAAGATCAATTAAAAAGGCTATATTGTATTGACGGAAAACTACACTTAACTCCCATGAAAATTATTGGGTATAGTGGAACTGCTGAAACACGGTTACTGGCGGACGTTGTAAAGGGTTCAAATATGTTGTCTAGGTGAGAGCTGAGCTCCCTGCTATGTGACTTCTGGGTTAGATTTTGTGACTGGCTGGTTTAGTTTACTGGCTGAGCAGTGAGTGGGAGGTGGATGGAAGAGAGGCAAGTCTGTCTTGTGCAGCCCTCTTGTTCTACCTCACTTCCTTTCATGTTGAAACGTTGTCTCCAGCACTCAACTTCAGTAAATTTTATAGGCAGGAACTGAAACTACTCTATTCAAAATTGTATCAGGTGCTCGTTTAATGGGGATGCAGTTTTGTGTCTTATGCTATTTTTTTATAAGCTTGTATTTAGCCCAGTTTATATCATTCCCCCTCTCTTTTTCTTAGAAGTCAGTGAATGGACCACAAGATCTGAAGAGCACACCCTCTTTGTTTAACCCAGTACAGCAGACAGCAAAAATTGCTCTATTATCCACACCCGCCAACCGGCGTAAATCACCGCGTAGCTCTGCTGCTGTTGCCAAAGCTGGCACCCTGAATGAAAAATTAGTCTTCAAGCCTTCTGTGTACTCTGTCACCAAAATGAATGTCAGGTAATGCCCTCAGTCACTTTCAACAAGATCCAGCGGAAGCTTTGGGCTGACTATTAAGTTCTTCTGATTTCAAATCCATTTCTGTGCACTTCGTCCTTGACTATTATACCAATTTAGTAGCCTACCTGTCTTTATAAGCTTTAAGGAACAGAAAATGTATGAACTGAAAACCATGGAAACCTCTCTACAGTTGGAGTGGAGGTACATTATCAAAATGTGTTGTGCTTGACCCTATTTTTTTCTCTGCTAATTTTTCAATGCTATTGCTCCTCTACTTTTTCTTGCTCATTGCTCTTTTTCTTTTTCGAAACTCTCCTGTGTATGTGGATTTAATTATGTTATGGTGTTCAGGTTTACAGATGCTACCAAGGACAATGATGACAAGTGCTCCGCGATGAAGACTCCAGCCAGGATGTCACTGTACACAGAACTGCTCAGTAATCCAGGCACTGAAGAGGTGAAAAAAGTCAAACCAGCAGGACCCGAGAAACCTGAAGGCCAGAAAGAGAAACCAGCAGACACCAGCACTACTAGCCCTGCCCAGGTTAAAGGTGCTGTTTCAGTAGTGTCCCAGTTTGATTGTGTTTTGGTTTTGTATGCTACACCTTAAGGATGTCATTTGTGACTTTGAGAGCCGTTTCGGTACTGTGGTGGGGTGGGGTGGAAACCTGATTGGAGGGATTCAAACATGGAGTTGCGGGAAAGATGGGCACGGATTTGGGAGGTGACAACACGTTCAAGGACTTTGGAGAGAAAAGGGAGTATGGAGATGGGGCGGTAGTTTGCAAGGACAGAGGGGTCAAGGGTTTTTTTTAAGGAGAGGGGTAATGACGACGGATTTGCGGGAGTGGGGGGGACAGAAAATAAACGGACGGTTACAGAAAATAATCAAAAGGGCTAATGGAATGATGGGCTTTATATCTAGAGGACTATAGAATACAAGTGGGTATGAGTATGCTACAGCTACACAAAGCTCTGGTTAGACCACACCTGGAGTACTGTTTAGTTCTGGGCACCACACATTAGGAAGGATGTATTGTCCTTGGAGGGAGTGCAGGGTAGATTCACCAGAATGATCTCTGAACTCAAAAGGTTTAATTACAAGTAGAGGTTACACAAACTAAGGTTGTAATCCCTGGAATTTAGAAAGTTGAGGGGTGATTTGATCGAAGTTTTCAAAATATTAAGTTGAACTGATAGGCTAGATAGAGAGAAACTATTTCCGCTGGTTGGAGAGTCTAGGACTAGGGCACATGGCCTAAAAATTAGAGCCAGATCTTTAAGGAATTAAATTTGGAACTCTCCTGCAAATGGCAATTGATGCTAGGTCAATTGTTAATTTTAAATTGGAGAGTGATAGATTTTTGTTAACCAAAAGGATTAAGGGATATGGGCCAAAGGCAGGTATATGGAGTTAGGTCACAGATCAGCCATGATCTCATGGAATGCTGGAACAGGCTCGAGGGGCTGAATGGCCGACTCCTGTTCCTATATTCCTAGAACATAGTGTTCAAATTGTATTGTGTGCACCAAGATACGGGAGGCAAGATAGAGAAGAGTTAAAGGTCTGAATTATGAGGAATGATTGGAGAAAGCTAGGCTTTTCTGCCTTTAAAGGTGTCTGAGGTGATTTTCTAGACTTGGAAAAGCGAAATCCGTAAAATTCCTTCAAGCTAAATTGAGAGAAGATCAAGGTCAAACTGGTGAACAGCAAATTTAGGACTGTTACATTTTTTGGGTTTGTACTCTCAATACTTCCTCAGTTTCTGTGTCAATTCCCTACTTTCCATTGAATAGTTTCACTTACATTTTATTAGTTTGACTAACTTGGGGCCTGTGATTGACTGCATCTCTAAGCAGCACCCCAGAGTAGTGTTGGAGCGTAAATGCTGGCACTCTCTCCCACTAACCAGCTTGTCCTGCTTTCTGCCTACTTGCAGTCTCGTGTATATTGGGTGTAACCCCCGTCTGGTGTAACAGAGGCATACAAACCAAAGGTCTCGGCGGAACAGGCTAGAGAGGCTGAGCAGCCTACTCTTTTTCTATGTTCCTAAGAAATCCCAAGCCTCTGCTGAGCAACAATTAGCCTCTGGCTTGGCAGGTAAGAATTCGGACTTAGCTGTGATGTCCCCCATAGTCAAATAACCTGCTGCTCACTCTTGGCTTCCTCAAAAAGAACATGAGGGTTGCCGGCACCCACTAGACCTATAGGTAGCATTTTCAGGGGAGGACTATGGTAAGGGTGAGGCGGAGAGAGAAAAAACTCCAGCTGTAGCAGATGATGGAATCTCCCGCTCTATAGATACTGGGGCTTTTCTGCACTCTGGAATTCTGAAAAGATTTCTATCTGTCCAATTCCTCAGCTACCCAGAGCACTGGACTTCTAATAAAAAGGAGTCCGTAAGCTGCAGAGGATGGGTGGGGCACTGTACACTTTAATTTTACATGAAGATTGTTGTTTTTCATGGTCTCACTGAGTTATTACCTGGTTTCAGTGGTTACTCCATACCAGTTCGCTGGCAGCACGACTCCTGGAACCAACAAAAAGTTCGACCTGAAGGCAAGCTTGTCTCGCCCGCTTCGATACAAGCCACACAAAGGTCAGTGTGCATCGCTTCGTCTGAACTTTGGCAAAGTCCTCTGGTCAAAGTGCAAGTATTAGTAAAGCATGCTTTCAGTTGGAATCCTAGAATCTTTCAGCACAGGAGGCCATTTTTCTCCTTGTGCCCGTGTCGACTCTGAAAAAGCAATCCACTTAATGCCATTACCCATACCCTTTTAAATTGTCATCTTCACATAATTATCCACTTCCCTTTTAAAAGCTATAATGGATTCTGCTTCCACCACTGTTTCTGGTGGGACATTCCATGTCTTAACAACCCTCCTAACCTCTTCATTTGTTCTTTGTGATGATCTTCAATTTATGCCCTCTAGTTACTGACTCACCCGCCAGTGAGAAGTTTTTCCTGATTTGAACCTTCATAATTATGAACATCTCTTCGATCTCCTCTAAACCTTTGTTTTAATGAAAAGGGTATCTCTAGTCTCCGTAACTAAAGACTTATCCCTGTGATCATCTTAGTGAGTCTCTTCTGGCCTTGACTTCCTTTCATAAAGTAAGGAGCCCTACTTTGTATAAAATATTCTAGCTACAGTCTAAGCAATGATTTGTACAGGTTTAGCATTACCATTTCATTGAGGATTTCTCCTTTCCTGAGAGTGCCTGCTCTTGCCGAGCTACAAATCCTCTGGTGTCAGCAGCCCTCTGGTCCCTCAACTAAGTGGCCATTCTTCACGTACGACTCCTAGACAGCGAATGTCAGCACGTTATTCTCCCACAGTAACATTGGCCAAGCCCAATCCCGTCTTTACTTGGTGCCCACTTTTCACTCGCCACTGTCACTGGGATGGTGCTCTTCCACTCAGGTCCAGGCATCCCTGCAAGTCGTGCCCTAAAGGGCGGTGAGATCCTAGATCTGTTAATGGAGAGAAGCTGACCAGTGCTTTGTGGTGGTGGGATGCATGGTTTTAGCTGGTTAAACTCCAGTAACCCTGAACTACTTGGGGGAGGTGGGGATCCCCTAAGCTGAGTCCGTTACTGACACATAGGAGCAGAGGATGGCCGTGAATATCCTCAACCTAAACCATGGTGGAGCCCAGCATGTGTGCGCAATAGACAAAGCTGATACATTTGCGAGCATCTTCAGTTCAAAGTGCCAAGTAGATGGTCCTACTCTGGCTCTTCCTGAGGTCCCATCCATCATAGATACCAGTGTCCAGCCAATTCGGGTCACTCCACGTGACATTAAGAGGAGGCTGAGCACATTGGACGCAGCAAAGGCTATGGGCCCTGATATTCCGCTGTCGTGCTGAAGACCTGTGCACCAGAGCTGACACCTCCCCAACCAAGCTGTTCCAGTACAGCTATGACCCTATCTACTCAATGAAATGAAAATTGCCCAGGTATGTCCTATCCACAAAAAACAAGATAAATCGAACCCCTATCAGCCTCCTCCCCATCTTCAGTGAAGTGATGGAAGGAGCCATCAACACTGTCACAAGCAGCACCTGCTCACTGACGTTCACTTTGGGTCTCACTAGAACCACTCCGCTCTGTGGGGTAGCGCAATACACACCAGCCATAACAGACCTAACATGGTGTCCGTGCCCAATCATGGGTAGGAAAGCAGTGAGCTGAACTATATGCTCCCAACAGAGGGAGTGGCGGTGACTAGACTCATCCCCCACACCATGGTTCTGTGCTCTGTGGAGACAGTATAGTCACATTGGCAGAAGGTTGGATGCAGGTTATCCACCTGCCTGAATGAACTAGATCTGAAAGGGGGGAGGGAGGTTAGAAAAATCACCTTGCTGTAGACCAAGGAGTCCCTATTTGTGGAATGTGACAGCGTTCCATTAGTTGGTGCCAGGGGTTCACGATTAACTTTTTCTTCAAGTGGAGTCGCAGTCCAAATTAAACAGTTCTGAATCACCACTTACTCGCTCTACCTAATAACTCTTCGCTTTGTAGGGAAGCTGAAAACTTGGGAGATGAAAGAGAACGAGGTGGCTCAAAATAAATCGCTGGATAAGAGTGCCTATTCTCTCAGAAAGGATTATAAACAGCCAAAGTTACAGACCAGGTGAGGGGTCCAGTGTCGGGGGCCGGGTGAGGGGTCACTGTGTCGGGGGCTGGGTGAGGGGTCACTGTGTCGGGCTGGGTGAGGGGTCACTGTGTGTCGGGCCGGGTGAGGGGTCACTGTGTCGGGGGCCGGGTGAGGGGTCGCTGTGTCTCGGGCCGGGTGAGGGGTCACTGTGTGTCGGGCCGGGTGAGGGGTCACTGTGTCGGGCCGGGTGAGGGGTCACTGTGTCGGGCCGGGTGAGGGGTCGCTGTGTCGGGGGCCGGGTGAGGGGTCGCTGTGTCGGGGGCTGGGTGAGGGGTCGCTGTGTCGGGGGCCGGGTGAGGGGTCACTGTGTCGGGGGCCGGGTGAGGGGTCACTGTGTCGGGGGCCGGGTGAGGGGTCACTGTGTCGGGGGCCGGGTGAGGGGTCGCTGTGTCGGGGGCCGGGTGAGGGGTCACTGTGTCGGGGGCCGGGTGAGGGGTCACTGTGTCGGGGGCCGGGTGAGGGGTCACTGTGTCGGGCCGGGTGAGGGGTCGCGGGCTGGGTGAGGGGTCACTGTCGGGCCGGGTGAGGGGTCACTGTGTCGGGGGCCGGGTGAGGGGTCACTGTCGGGCCGGGTGAGGGGTCACTGTGTCGGGGGCCGGGTGAGGGGTCACTGTGTCGGGCCGGGTGAGGGGTCGCGGGCTGGGTGAGGGGTCGCGGGCTGGGTGAGGGGTCACTGTGTCGGGGGCCGGGTGAGGGGTCACTGTCGGGCCGGGTGAGGGGTCACTGTGTCGGGGGCCGGGTGAGGGGTCACTGTCGGGCCGGGTGAGGGGTCGCGGGCCCGGTGAGGGGTCGCGGGCCGGGTCTCCAATCCATGAACCAGTGTTTTTGTGTTGCTGTTGTGCTGCTTTTAGAATCTGGTAAACTCGGTTTGTGGACTCTTGGCCTTTGTCTTTCTGGTGAGTATTGTTTTTGAGGTCAGGATCGGTGTTGGTGTGGGAACAAACTCAGAAGTGAACAGGGCAGAATAATGCATGAATTTCAACCCTCAACTAGGGCTTCTCCGAGAAATGAGTGAAAGGATTCTGTGCGTGTACAGAAATAGCACATTCCTGATATCAGGCTCATCTGCAGGGGTGCTTGCCCCACAGGGAGAGTCCTGGAGTGTTCAGTTACCTGGGGGATAGTTTGTGGAGAAATAAAGGAAAGAAAAGTTTAAGATAGACTGCACCGATTCAATTGGTAGTTAGCTGGGTAATGATTCATGTCTGTTGTAGTATCCACTAATTACCCCAGTGTAGCTGCACACAGCAGTTTAACGTGTTTTTCGGTAGGACTGTCAGTTGGTCCCTTAATTTGTGGTCAGCGTTCGCCGCTGGCACCAGAGTAAGCTTCACACACCGATCTACGCGATCACTGTCGCAATTCAAGTTTTGAGACCCGTAGTTCAAATCGACAGAATATAGTGGGAATCCCCCTAGTGCGAGCTGCAGTGACGTCAACAAGCCATCTAAGTAGCCAATCAAAATGCAGAATTCTCAGACAGCGAACAAGGAAGTGGGTAAGCTCTTAAAATTCTAACTTAAAAAATGTTAGAGAGCAAAACAAAGATTGGGGCTTTCACATGGGGAAAAGGCAAACCTGAAATAAAGATGAACAAACTAAGTTTTTTCTCTTTAATTTTTATTAAAATGGATAAATTTGACACTGCACAAAATTAAAATTAGTTTTCCAGGCCCATGACCTTTGTTCAGTCAAAACGCTGTTAAGACCCCAGTTACACCTAATCCTTTTGGGTCTAACTTTTAGTGGGGAATTTAATAGCGGTATTACTGCAGAAGAGCCCAAGTTTTCATCACTTGAGAGATTTCACTGATTGTCGGATCTTTGGGGGTGGGGTCACAGCGCAGCCTCTGTCGGAGCTGTGAATGACAGACCGCAACTTCAGGATTTCTGCATTAGGCTGCGCACGTGCTAACTCCTGAAGTAACGGTCAGTTTCAAAGGCGGAATGACCGCGAACGCTGCCAGTTTGCCGTCATCGGGACCGCAAATTCTGGGCCATTCTGTTCACTTCGTTATAGGTTTGAAACCTTTTGTTTTAGGGGGGCAAGGAGGGGATTCCCTCCTCCGCTCGCCCCCCCGGGGCCAGCAGGTGTTGGCTTGTTGCTAGTTGTGCAATTCCATGGGTGGTGGCTACTGTTCAAAAACCCGAGTCTTCCCACCTGTGGGCCAAGACTGAGTGGTGGCAAGCTATTCAACTGAGAGAAATCACAGCTGCACATGACGTTCACGCCACATTCACACGCATTTTACAGCAGGTGTCATTGGATAATGATCTGGTTGTGATCCTTGACTGGTTGCCCCTGCCCCCCCTTAGCCCAGGGGCTCGGACACATTGTACCATCTTTAGTGCTGTCTTGGCTGAGCCATTGTGGCTTGGCCTGCTGATTTTGCTGGGGTGTAGATCTGACGCCCCTGTTAGTGGGTGTTTAACTGGGGATTTTAACCTAAGTTGTTTTGTCACAGGGAGAACCGACGGGAGAAGTTTGTGGAAGGACGGAAGGAGAGAAAGAACCACGCGATAGGAGCAAGGCGGGGTCTGGACATGGCATGAAAGAAACCAATGCTCTGCACTGCCCATTATATGTATAATGGTTGAATATTCCTATTTTTTTCAAAACACTCTAGCTTTTTCCTCTGTATATAGCACTGACCACTCCAAGCTTTGGTTCATGTAATTTCAGCCTTGAAACTGAATATTTTGCAGTTAAATGTGTCTTCCTAAAACAACACAAAGTGAGGCTGTCATGCAATTTCCTTACTGTAATGAATCTCACTGTTGGAGTCCTCTGGTATTCAGGTATTCTGTTTGGTTTTATTTGCCTGTATTGAATTCTGAGTGCTTAGCCTTGCATCAAATGATGGCTGGTGTGGGATGTGGAAGTGCCTCACTGCTGCATGCAGGAGGCCCTGGTGATGTGCAGTTTACTGGGGAAGAATAGAAGGGGCTGTACTGTACCTGGGTGTGTTTAAGACTGGGCAGCAATGATTCCAGCACTGCCCTCCCTCACCTGCGTGAGCATCCGAGATCAGTCAGGGTACATCCTTGCTCCAAGATCTGATGTGTAGCTTCCTGTTGTGTCTGGTTACCCATTTACCAGCTTTTAAATGTTTACTTTCTACTTTTGAAGACCTTGAACTGTCACCAGTAGTGAGGTCTGCATTAGAGCCTCTTCAAACTCTAACTGGCAGTGCATTGATTTTGAAGTACTTCTGTTAAACCAAGAGTAATCCGTCTCATTCTTGTATTTGTATATTTGCCTCTTTTACTGTCAATCTCTCCATCCTTTTTGAAGCTTTAATCACATCCTGTTCTAGAAAGTCCCATTTCTTTAAAACTCGTTATGATAATGTGCAAAAAGATTAATTTGCCTCCCAAGTAACTGTAGTGAAGCCTGTAGACTTCCTGCTTTTGTTTTTTGCAGAAATATTAGTGGCTGGGGCTGAGGGGTGGAAAGGAGGAGGGAGACTGGTTGGTGCAGTGGGTTAGGTGCTGATTTTCACCTCTAGGGCAGGGGTTCAATTTCAACCTGGGGCAAGAAAATGTCAAAGCACTGACTGCTCCTCGGGTGTGGAAGGGAGCAGGGTTCAGGGGTTATCCGGCAGACTGATGCTTAAAAAATACTACGCTGGGAATTAAAGCTCAAGTCCAAAAGATGAATGTTGCTGATTGCAGCACTTGCAGTAACATTCTGTGGCTTGTATTGAGGTAACTTTTAACTAGCTTTATGGTTAAGGTCCTTTGCATCATCTGTTGAGCTGAAAGTGTGGTGCCTGAGGGATAGAGGAACGACTAACTGCTGGAGGTGCAGAGAGTCCATCAGTATCTGGGTTGGGAAGGAGGTCTGTTACAGTTTTGGATGGGGCCCTTGATCATGGCCACTGATGTACCAGCATTTTCTGCCTTTATTCCAGATTTTCAACACTGGTGATGATCTAGTTACTTTTGGGATTGTCCATAGACTGGTGCAGCCCCAAACAGTCTGAAGTTAAGTAGAATTGTTTAAAATATTTACTGTGCCACGGAAGATCCTCTGGGCTAGGCTCAAACTGGAACCCCACAGGGAAATGGGTAAGCTTGCCTGATCTGAATTGTGTCCTATTGCAGCAGTTTGCCACGGCTCTTTGTATATGCTGTCTGTCCTGTTGGTGTTCGATTGCAGCGCTTGCTTCCTTGCTGTTTAGAACTTTCTGCAGAAAGTTGAAAATATTTTTTATAAGGTGTAGAGATAGATGCCTTTCCTAAAGGGAACTTTTTAAAAAATCCATGCCTCCGCTGTTCATGCATTATAATTAAAGCCTGAGTAGTTTTGTTTTTGTACGGTTGGAATGAAAATTGTTAAAATAAAACCTACTTTGCTGATTGAGAGCTGGATTCCTTCACTGATTACTCTCCATTTCCTACAACAACAGCACAGGATTGCATGCTCTATGTCCAGCTTCTTTGTGAACAGCAACACTATTATGGAAGTAAATGCTCACTTTCCTGGCAGCTGCCACCATTCCTTCATTTTATTGCAGTCCACATGCCATCACTTTTTCAACCAGAAAGGAAAGTGTCAGGATGGATCCTAGGAGATTACAGGTAGCTGATCTCGGGACACCAGCTGAGCACCACTAAAACAAGACTCATTTCTACTGCCATAGCACACTACTATAATTCTGAGGGCACACTTCAGATGCTCAGATCTGTCTGGTGATATCCTACACTTCAGTCCAGCTGGAGTGTCGAGGATCATGGTCGTATACTGCATGCCTAGTCATGGCAAGTAAGTAGCAGCATAAAGACCATCCAGAGGAGAACCTCTCGCAAGCGACAATTGGTCTAATGAAAGAGGAGACCACTTGAATCACATGGATTTATGAAAGGGAAATTGTGTTTGACAAACCTACTGGAATTTTTTGAGGATGTAACTGGTAGAATAGATAAGGGAGAACCAGTGGATGTGGTGTATTTGGATTTTCAGAAGGCCTTTGATAAAGTCCCACATAAGAGGTTAGTGTGCAAAATTAAAGCACATGGGATTGGGGGTAATGTACTGGAATGGATTGAAAATTGGTTAACTGACAGGAAACAGTAGGAATGAATAGGTCTTTTTTGGGGTGGCAGGTGGTGACTAGTGGGGTACTGTAGGGATCAGTGCTTGGGCCCCAGCTATTCACTATATATCAATGATTTGGATGAGGGAACCAAATGTAATATTTCCAAGTTTGCTGATGACACGAAACCAGGTAGGGTTGTGAGGAGGATGCAAAGAGACTTCAAGGCGATTTAGACAAGTTGAGTGAGTGGGCAAATACATGGCAGATGCAGTATAACGTGGATAAATGTGAAGTTATCCACTTTGGTAGGAAAAACAGAAAGGTAGAGTATTATTTAAATGGTGCTAGATTGGGAAATGCTGATGTACAAAGGGACCTGGGTGTCCTTGTACACCAGTCACTGAAAGAAAACATGCAGGTGCAGCAAGCAGTTAGGAAGGCAAATGGTATGTTGGCCTTCATTGCGAGAGGATTTCAGTACAGGAGTAAGGATGTCTTGCTACAGTTATACAGGGCCTTAGTGAGACCACACCTGGAGTAGTGTGTGCAGTTTTGGTCTCCTTACCTAAGAAAGGTTATACTTGCCATAGAGGGAGTGCAGCGAAGGTTCACCAGACTGATTCCTGGGATGGCAGGGCTGTTGTACGAGGAGAGATTGGGTCGACTAGGCCTGTATTCACTAGAGTTTAGAAGAATGAGGGGATCTCATTGAAACATAAAATTCAGACAGGGCTAGACAGACTGGATGCAGGGAGGATGTTTCCCCTGGCTGGGGGGTCCAGAACAAGGAGTCTCAGGATACAGGATAGGACATTTAGGACTGAGATGAGGAGAAATTTCTTTACTCCGAGGGTGGTGAACCTGGAATTCTCTACCACAGAAGGCTTTGGAAGCCAAGTCACTGAATATATTTAAGAAGGAGATAGATAGATTTCTAGACACAAAAGGCATCAAGGGGTATGGGGAGAGCGGGAATATGGTATTGAGATAGAGGATCAGCCGTGATTGTATTGAATGGCCTACTCCTGCTCCTATTTTTCTATGATTACTACGAGCCCACTGTATGCACTGCCCTGTCTACTTCCCTGCCCATCAAAGATGTCCATGTCTGTGTGCATCAGCTCATACAGCATATCTAAGGCACATCAAACCCTACCAAAAAGACAGAACTGATTGGCACCTGCAAACAGAAGTGACACTTCAAAAGTACATCATTGGCTGTAAAGCACTTCAGGATCTCTGAGGCTGTGAAAGGCGTTATATAAATGCAAGTCTTTACTTTATAAACCAGCTCCAATTTCTATACAACAGTAACAACTTCAAACCTTGCAAAAAAAAAAGAAGCCGTAGTATTTAAATGAAAGAAAATGTTTCCCTCATGGCCTGAAGTAAAATAATACTACAGCAAAGAAGGCGCTATTAAGAGGTGACTAAAACTTGGTCAAAGAGCTGGGTTTTAAGGAGGGTTATGAAAGAGGTTGGAGGAGTTTACCGAAGGAATTCCAGCGTGTGGGGCCAAGGCACCCGATTTTGTTTGTGGGGGGGTGGGTGGGTTGTGGGACTGGAAGAGGTAAGAAATAGGAAGGGGTGCGGTCATAGAGAGGGGGGGATTTAAACACACAGATGAAAATTTAAATTTGAGGTTGGAGAACTAGGAGCCAATGTAGGTCATCGAGGACAGGTGTGATGGACTGAAGTTTACAAAGGGCGGGAGGACAGACAGGAGAGCATTGTAATAATCAAATCTAGAGGTGACAAAGGCACGGATGAAGGTTTCAGCACCAGATGGCTTGAGCCAGGGGCGGAGGCGAGCAATGTTAAGAGTGGAAGTAGGTGCTCTTTGCGATAGAGAGGATATGGGGTTTGAAATTAAGCAGAGGCGCAAACAGGATGCCGAGGTTGCGGTCAGGTTCAACCTATGATGGTAGTCTGGGAGGGGGAATAAAGTCAGTGGTATGAGTATGGAGTTTATAGTGGGGCCAAAGATGATGGCTTCATTCTTCCCTATGTTTAGCTTGAGGTTAACAGACTAGTCACCATATTCTGACCACAATCCCTTAGTGTATAACAGTACTTGTACCAGACTGCAGTCACTGAATGTTCTTGATACCTTTACTTAACAAAAGTCTATCGATGTCAATCTTGAAAATTTCAATCGATTCACAGCCTTTTGGGGGAGAGAGTTCCAGATTTCCACTACCCTTTGTGTGAAGACGTGCTTCCTGACATCACTCCTGAACGGCCTCGCTCTAATTTTAAGGTTATGCCCCCTTGTTCTGGACTCTCCCACCAGAGGAAATAGTTTCTCTCTATCTACCCCATCAAATCCTTTAAGCATCTTAAACACCTCCATCAGATCACCCTTTAATCTTGTATATTCAAGGCAATACAAGCCTGGTCTATGCAACCTGTCCTCATAATTTAACCCTTTTACCCCGGTATTATTCTGGTGAATCTGTGCTGCACCCCCTCCAAGGTTAATGTATCCTTCCTGAGATGCGGTGCCCAGAACTGAACACAGTGCTCCAGACAGGGTCTAACCGAAGCTCTACATCTGTAACATATCTTACACCCCTTTGTATTCCAGCCCTCTTGAGATAAAGGCCAACATTCCATTAGCCTATTTAATTATTTTTTGTGCCTGTCCACCAGCTTTTAGTGATTTCTGTGCTTGGACACCTAAATCTCTCTGCTCATCCACAGTTAATAACTTCTCACCATTTCTTGGGTCCAGAGTGGATGACCTCACACTTTCCTACATTGAACTCCATCTGCCACAGTCTGCCCACTCACTGAGTCTATCAATGTCACTTTGCATCTTTCTGCTCCCCTCTACACTACACTGAGCCACCTAACTTAGTGTTTTACTCCTGTGCAGCGCCTTGGGACGTTCTACAACGTTAAAGGCAATATATAAATACAAGTTGTTGTTGTCGTCAGCAAACTTGGATAGAGGGCTCTCTATTCTTTCATCCAAGTAATTTATAAATATAGTAAAAAGCTGCGGACCCAGTACAGATCCCTGGGGACACCACTAGTCACATCCTGCTAATTGGAGTACTTACGCTTTATCCCTACTCTCTGTCTCCTACCTCCTAACAAATTCCCTACCCATGTCACGAGGTTGCCTCCAATTCTATGCGCTCTCATTTTTGTTAACAGTCTCTTATGTGGAAACTTGTCGAATGCTTTCTGGAAGTCCATAGAAATAACATCCATTGACACTCCCTTATCTACCACCTTGGTTAACTCCTCAAAAAATTCAACTAGGTTCATGAGACATGACTTACCCTTTACAAATCCACGCTGACTCTCTGATCAGCTCATGTTTGTCCAAATGCTCAGTCGCTCTGTCCCTAATAACAGTTTCTAGTAACTTCCCCATAACTGACGTTGGTCTAATAGGCCTATAATTTCCTTGTTTATCTCTCTTGCCCTAAATAGTGGAGTGATATTGGCAATTTTCTAATGCAAAGGGACAATCCCAAATCAAGAGTGTTGGAGGATCATGACTAATACGTCAACAATTTCTGCACCACCTTCTTTTAATACCCTGGGGTGGAAACCATCGGGTCCTGGTGATTTGTCTACCTTTAATAACATTAGTTTCTCCATCTCCAGTTTCTAAATTGTATTTAATCTAGTTAATTCCTCTCCTTTTCTATTTTCTATTTCTATTAGTTTTCCTTGTATCTCTGGTATTTTATCTTCATCCTCTACTGGGAAGACCGATACAAAGTAGCTATTTAGTAAGTCTGCTATTTCCTGATTTTCAATTACAATATTGCCTGCGTCTGCCATTACTCTTACCCACCCGCTTTCTCATAATATACTTGTAAAAACGTTTAGTGTTGTCCTTGGTGCGGTGATCTAATTGAAGTGTTTAAGATGATTAAAGGATTTGATAGGGTAGACCTATTTCCTCTGGGGGAGTACAGTACAAGGGGGTATAACCTTAAAATTAGAGCCAGGCCGTTCAGGGGGGTGATGTCACGAAGCACTTCTTCACACAAAGGGTAGTGGAAATCTGGAACTCTCCTCCAATAAGCTGTTGAGGCTGGGGGTCAATTGGAGCTCTCAAAACTGAGATTGATAGATTTTTGCTAGATAAGGATATTAAGTGTTACGGAACCAAGGTGGGTAAATGGCGTTAAGGTACAAATCAGCCATGATCTAACTGAACAGATTGAATGGCCTCCTCCTATTCCTCGTGGTGGATTCGACCATTCTTGAGCCACTTTATGGATGCCCAGGCCGCTTGCCTGTTCTCCAGCCAGGTTGAAGATAGAAACATAGAAGATAGGAGCAGGAGTAGGCCATTCGGCCCCTCGAGCCTGTTCCGCCATTTAATGAGATCATGGCTGATCATCCAAATTCAGTACCCTGTCCCTGCTTTCTCCCCATATCCCTTGATCCCTTTAGCCTTAAGAAATATATCTATCTCCTTCTTGAATATATTTAATGAATTGGCCTCAACTGCCTTCTGTGGTAGAGAATTCCACAGGTTCACCACTCTCTGGGTGAAGAAATTCCTCCTCATCTCAGTCCTAAATGGTTTACCCCTTATCCTTAGACTGTGACCTCTGGTTCTGGACTCCCCTGCCATCGGGAACATCCTTCCTGCATCTAGTCTGTCTAGTCCTGTTAGAATTTTATAAGTTTCAATGAGATCCCCTCTCATTCTTCTAAACTCTAGCGAATATAAGCCTAATCGACCCAATCTCTCTTCATACGTCATTCCTGCCATCCCAGGTATCAGTCTGGTAAATCTTCGCTGCACTCCCTCCATGGCAAGAACATCCTTCCTCAGATAAGGCAACCAAAACTGCACACAGTACTCAAGGTGTGGTCTCACCAAGGCCTTGTACAACTGCAGCAAGACATCCTTGCTCCTGTACTCGAATCCTCTCGCTATGAAGGCCAACATACCATTTGCCTTCTTAACCGCCTGCTGCACCTGCATGCTTACCTTCAGCGACTGGTGCACAAGGACTCCCAGATCTCGTTGCACTTCCCCTTTTCCCAATCTATTGCCGTTCAGATAATAATCTGCCTTCCTGTTTTTGCCACCAAAGTGGATAACTTCACATTTATCCACATTATACTGCATCTGCCATGCATCTGCCCAATCACCCAACCTGTCCAAATCATACTGGAGTTTCTCTGCATCCTCCTCACAGCACACACGCCCACCCAGCTTTGTGTCGTCTGCAAACTTAGAGATATTACATCTAGTTTCCTCGTCTAGATCATTAATATATATTGTGAATAGCTGAGGTCCTAGCACCGATCCCTGCGGTACCCCACTAGTCACTGCCTGCCACTCGGAAAAAGACCTGTTTATTCCAACTCTTTGCTTCCTGTCTGCCAACCAGTTCTCTATCCAAATCAGTACCTTACCCCCAATCCCATGTGCTTTAACTTTGCACGCTAATCTCTTATGCGGGACCTTATCGAAAGCCTCCTGAAAGTCCAAATACACCACATCCACTGGTTCTTCCTTATCTATTCTACCAGTTACATCCTCAAAAAATTCCAGTAGATTAGTCAGGCATGATTTACCTTTTGTAAATCCATGTTGACTTTGTCCGATCCTGTCACTGTTTTCCAAGTGCTCTGCTATTACATCTTTTATAATGGACTCTAGCATTTTGCCCACTACCGATGTCAGGCTTACCGGTCTATAATTCCCCGTTTTTTCTCTACCACCTTTTTTAAATAGTGGGGTTACATTAGCTACCCTCCAATCCATGGGAACTGTTCCAGAGTCTATAGAATTTTGAAAGATGACCAGCAATGCATCTACTATTTCTAGGGCCACTTCCTTAAGTACCCTAGGCTGTAGATTATCAGGCCCTGGGGATTTATCGGCCTTCAATCCCGTCAATTTCCCTAACACCATTTCCCTACAAATACTGATTTCATTCAATTCCTCCCTCTCATTAGACCCTATGTTCCGCGACATCTCTGGGAGGTTATTTGTGTCCTCCTTGTGAAGACAGAACCAAAGTATGTATTTAATTGGTCTGCCATTTCTTTTTTCCCCATTATAAATCCCCTGATTATGATTGCAAGGGACCTACGCTTGACTTCACCAATCTTTTTCTCTTCACGTATCTATAGAAGCTTTTACAGTCAGTTTTTATGTTCCCTGCAAGCTTACTCTCATATTCTATTTTCCCCCTCTTAATTAATCCCTTTGTCCTCCTTTGCTGAATCCTAAACTGCTCCCAATCCTCAGGTTTGCTGCTTTTTCTGGCCAATTTATATGTCCTCTCCTTGGATCTTATGCTATCCCTAATTTCCCTTGTTAGCCACGGTTGAGTCACCTTTTTGTTTTATTTTTATGCCAAACAGGGATGAACAAATTCTGTAGTTCATCCATGCGATCTTTAAATGTTTGCCATTGCCTATCCACCGTCAACCCTTTAAGTAACGCTCCCCAATCCATCCTAGCCAACTCGCGCCTCATACCATCGTAGTTTCCTTTATTGAAATTCAGGACCCTAGTCTCTGAGTCAACTACTTCACTCTCCATCTTAATGAAGAATTCTATCATATTATGGTCGCTGCTCCCCAAGGGGCCTCGCACAACAAGATTGCTAATTAATCCTTTCTCATTACATAATACCCAGTCTAAGATAGCCTAATCTCTAGTTGGTTCCTCGACATATTGGTCCAGGAAACCATCCTGTATACACTCTAGGAATTCCTCCTCCACTGTATTGTTACTAATTTGGTTAGCCCAATCTATATGTAGATTAAAGTCACCCATGATAACTGCTGTGCCCTTATTGCATGCGTCTCTAATTTCCCGTTTAATGCCATCCCCAACCTCAGCATTACTGTTTGGGGGTCTGTATACAACTCCCACTAACGTTTTCTGCCCCTTGGTATTTCTCAGCTCTACCCATACAGATTCCACATCATCAGAGCTAATATCCTTCCTTACTATTGTGTTAATCTCCTCTTTAACCAGCAATGCTACCCCACCTCCTTTTCCTTTTTGTCTGTCCTTCCTGAATATTGAATACCCCTGGATGTTGAAGTCCCAGCCTTGTTCACCTTGGAGCCACATCTCCGTAATCCCAATTATATCATATCCGTTTACATGTATTTGCGCAGCTAATTCATCCACCTTATTACGAATGCTCCTCGCATTAAGACACAAAGCCTTCAGGCTTGTTTTTTTAACACTCTTAGTCCTTTTAGAATTATTATTTACTGTAGCCCTGTTTGATTTACACCCTTGATTTCTCTGCCTTCCACTTTTGCTTTTCTCCTTCCTGTCTTTTGCTTCTATCCTTGCTTCTCTTTCCTCTAATTCCCTGCACAGGTTCCCAACCCCCTGCCATTTTAATTTAAACCCTCCCCAACAGCACTAGCAAACACTCCCCCTCGGACATCGGTGTTTTTTGTATCTTTATTTGTGGCGGGGACCATTGTTTTCGGTCCCCGCCACAAACTCCATTCCCTAGCCACTGAGTCCATCCCTCTCCCTAACATCTCTGAGGCTGAACCACACTGTTCGCAACCTTGGTGTCATATTTGACCCTGAAATGAGCTTCTGACCACATATCTGCTGCATAACAAAGACCGCCTACTTCCACCTCCGTAACATCGCCCGTCTCCGCCCACAGCTCATCCATGCCTTTGTTAATTCTAGACTTGACTATTCCAACACACTCCTGGCTGGCCTCCCACATTTCACCCTATGTAAACTTGAGTTCATCCAAAACTCGGCTGCCTGTGTCCTAACTCGCACCAAGTCCCGTTCACCCATCACCCCTGTGCTCGCTGACCTACATTGGCTCCCGGTTAAGCAGCGCCTCTATTTCAAGATTCTCATCCTTGTTTTCAAATCTCTCCATGGCCTCGCCCCTTCCTATCTCTGTAACCTCCTTCAGCCCCACAACCCCCAGAGATATCTGCGCTCCTCTAATTCTGCCCTCTTGAGCCTCCCTGATTATAATCGCTCAACCTTTGGTGGCCGTGCCTTTTGTTGCCTGGGCTCTAAGCTCTGGAATTCCCTGCCTAAACCTGTCCGCCTCGCTACCGCTCTTTCCTCCTTTAAGACGCTCCTTAAAACCTACCTCTTTGACCAAGCTTTTGGTCACCTGCCCTAATTTATCCTTATGTGGATCGGTGTCAAATTTTTTGTCTTAAAATACTCCTGTGCAGCGCCTTGGGACGTTTTACTACGTTAAAGGTGCTATATAAACACAAGTTGTTGTTGTTGTCGATGTTGCAGTGCCAGAGGTTGCAGCCTGTTTCACTTTCTAAAGGGGCTGCTTCTCCATTTATGATTGCACTTTAGTCCTACCCTGCTCATCCTTGGTCACCTAGTGCATGGGGGAGTGAGCAGATCGCAGGACCTCCTTGTAGGTCTATGCCTGGGGCTGTCCAAGACTGGCATCTACAGCTCCATGATGTGGGTGGGCTGCTCCAATTGCTTGCCTCTCTTCCGCAGCCCTGTGGAGAGGGATGGAGTGGTGTCCAGTGGGAAGCTCAAGGCCTTCCGTGGCCAGTGGGCACTGCTGGATACTGGTTTGCTCAGTGGGCAAAATCATCTTGTAAGTTAATATATTTTAGTTTGTTTGGGCCACACGATAGGACTAACAGTCTATCTCCTTAACCAATGAAATATAAGGATAGAGAAAGAAACAGAGCGAACAACCAACAACAGCAACTTGTATTTATATAGCGCCTTTAACGTAGTAAAAAGTCCCAAGGCGCTGCACAGGAGCATTATAAAATAAAGTTTGACATCGAGCCACATAAGGAGACATGAGGGCAGATGGAGGTAGGTTTTAAGGAGCATCTTAAAGAAGGAAAGAGAGGTGGAGAGGTTTAAGGAGGGAATTCCAGAGCTTAGGCCCTTGGTAGCTGAAGGCACGGCCACCAATGGTGGAGCGATTATAATCAGGGATGCTCCAGAGGCCAGAATTGGACGGGCACAAATATCTCGGGGGGGTTGTAGGACTGGAGGAGATTACAGAGATAGGGAGGGGCAAGGCCGTGGAGGGATTTGAAAACAAGGATGAGAATTTTGAAATCGAGGCGTTGCTTAACTGGGAGCCAATGCAGGTCAGAGAGCACAGGGGGCGATGGGTCAATGGAACTTAGTGCGAGTTAGGACACGGACAGCAGAGTTTTGGGTGACCTCAAGTGGGAGGCCAGCCAGGAGTGCACTGGAATAGTCAAGTCTAGAGGTAATAAAGGCATGGACGAGGGTTTCAGCAGCGGATGAGCTGAGGCAGGAGTGGAGTCGGGTGATGTTACAGAGGTGGAAATAGGCGGTCTTAGTGATGATGCGGATATGTGGTTGTCAATGTTCCTGTTAAGTTGTGTGGCCGTGCAGCGCTCCGCAGCTCCCAAGCAGCCGGCTCACTGGCTTTTAAATAGGAAAAACTGCGCGTGCGCAGTATTTTGAATGGGCCGTGTAGCCATTAAAGGGGCCGCGCACCCCAAAAAAAATTAAAGGGGTGGTCGGAATCTCATCTCGGGGTCAAATACAACACCAAGGTTGCAAACAGTCTGGTTCAGCCTCAGACAGTTGCCAGGGAGAGAGATGGAGTCGGTGACTAGGGGACAGAGTCTGTGGCAGGGACCGAAGACATTGGCCCAGAAATTAATCTCTCTCTCTTCACGCGGGGGTAAGGAGCCGGCGCGGTAATACATACCGCGTCTGCCGTTTCCATTTCTCCACGGAGGAACTTCATCTTTTTTGAGCTGGAGTGCAGGGCAGTGTATGACGTCACACTGCCCTGCAGCGCAGCGTGCGCGTTGCATCGCGTGCGATCTGGAGTGAAGACACGCCCATTAAGGTCTCTTTTCCATAGGCCACGCCCCCAATTTTTTTCTCAATTGAATGCAGTTTCCCAGCAGCTGAAGACACAATTCTATCAGTGGTAGACGTGGCAGTTAAAGTAAGTTGGATTTAAATGCATGTTTTGAAAACTTTTAAAGATTTTTAGTTGAATTGGAGTAATTTTAAACAGTTGCAAAGAGATTTAAAGTAATTTAAATAGTTTTAAAAGCCCAGAAATCATTTTTTTCATTGTTACTGAAAGTAAGCTTTTCATTGAAAAAGTACAGCCTCTAGTCACTTTTTAAAAATTCAAATTGTTTATTTGCACAAAAAAATTGAACATTAAAACTTTTTTACATTTAGGAAAGAGTTATTTTCTATCTTGAATGTCTTTATTGCATTAACGAAGCAAAAAAGTAAGTCAGAACTGTTTACAAATTTTTTTATAACCTATTTCTGTTTACGATTGTTTACAAAGTTGAAAAGTAGCTAGTTAACATTGAAAAGTTATAAACTATGTACATCAACAATGAACCTCAGAAGTCTATAATGCTGCAATAAAAGAGCACTGTTTCACTTTAAATTGTGTCTGTACCTTTATTTGCCTTGCTGGTGGAGAGGGAGGGGGAGGGGGAGGGGGAGGTACAAGGCGACACTACCTCGTGAAGGTGTTGGCTACCAGCTGCTCCCGAACAGCCTTACTTTGAGCAGCAGTTGGCTCTTCCCCATCATGCCTTCCCACAGGCACATTGGCATTGTCCACGTCCTCCATTTCTGCAGGTAGTTCATCTGCAGCGTTAAGGGTCAGTCCTTCCCGCAGGGCAAAGTTACGCAAAGCACAACAGACCAGCACAATCTTTGCCACTTTCAGAGGAGAATACTGCAAGGTCTCCCCTGACCTGTCCAGGCACCGGAAGCGTGATTTCAGAACTCCGATTGTCCTCTCCACCACTTGCCGTGTGAACACGTGTGCCTGGTTGTATCTCTCCTGAGCCTCATTATTGGTCTTGCGGTAGGGAGTCATCAGCCATGGTCTTAGCGGGTAGCCCTTGTCGCCCAATATCCATGCGGATCCAGGAGGCAATGCGTTGAGGGCGCCATATAAGTTAGAGTTATGGAGGACGAAGGAGTCATGATTACTTCCACGGTTACTTGCATTCACATTTAAGATCCTGAGATGCGCATCACAGACAATCTGGACATTCAATGAATGAAACCCCTTCCTGTTGATAAATGTCACAGGTGCAACCCCTGGTGCCTTCAATGCTACATGGGTTCCATCGACGGCCCCAATCACTTTGGGGAATCCAGCAATGTTATGAAATGCAAGCGCCATCTCCTTTTGATGGCGAGCGGACAAGTCATAGTTAATGAACTCAGAAGCCCTACGGAAAATGGCTTCTGTGACCTGGTGAATGCAGGCCCTCGCAGCATTCTTGGATATGTTGGAAATGTCACCGGTGCTTGCCTGAAAAGTACCACTTGCAAAGAAGTTCAGTGCTGTGGTTACCTTCATGCTCACTGACAATGAATAGCGGCTCTTCGAGCGTGTTTGAAGGTCCTCCTTTAACATGTCACAGATTCGGCCAATTGACTCTTTACTGAAGCGCAGCCTCCTCACACACAACTCCTCCGACAGCATCTCAAATGACAGCCTCTCCCTGTACACTCTATTTGGTGGGTAGTAGTTTCTCCTTCTCTGGAGGAGACGGGCTTGGTTCCTACGTCTGATTAGTTGTCTGTATTCAAAAATTCTCTGATACACAATCCCACAGAGGAACAGGAATTGATTGTGAAAGGGCATCTTTCTCCCTCACAGGCTTCCTCTTCAAACAGAAAGTTGTAATGAAAAAATGGAAATAGTTGTTAAAGTAACTTTAGTAAAGTGAGTGGCTATAAAATCAGGTCGGGCTATGGTGGGAAACGTGCGCTATCGGATTGGGAACACATCTACCCGCCACACGGCCCTAGTTGATTTTCCAGAACTGTAACATTTTCATAAATTAATGCATGCATACATACATACATACATACATACATACATACATACATACATACATACATACATACATACATACATACATACATACATACATACATACATACATACATACTTACTCATTTTCATCATTAAAAATTTTTGAAATGTAAATAGTTCATTTTTAAACTTTCATTTTCACATTTATGATAGATACCTAAATATGCCTTGTACACACCCATAGTTGCTATACTACTCCAAATGGTCAAAACCCGTTTTTAAACTTTTTTTAAAATTGCAAACTTATCTAAGACTTAATTAAATAAACTTTGGTGGCTTTCAGATTTAAAAAACTCACTTCAGTAGCCCCACTGCAAAAGGATTTATTCCTCCTGCTGTCTCCGGATCTTCAAAAATGGCTGTTACTCCTGCTTTTTACATGTGTAACTGCTAGGAGCTTACACACACTACTTTCATTCACAAAAATATTGAAGTTCAAGACGCACGCGCAGAATCTCCGGCCCACGCGATTCCTCGGAGATACCTGCAGGTGACCCAACATGAAGTGCCGGTTTTCAGCGCATGCGCAGTGCATGCAGAAAACCGGCAATTGGAGACAGAATACGCGAGAGTACACAGTGCGTACTCTCGCGTAGTAACACTAATTTTTGGGCCAATAGCTTTGGTCTTCCCAATATTTAGTTGAAGGAAATTTCTGCTCATCCAGTACTGGATGTCAGACAGCAGTCTGACAATTTAGAGACTGTGGAGGGATGGAGAGAAGTGGTGGTGAGCTAGTGCTGGGTGTCATCAGCGTACATGTGGAAACTGACGCTGTGTTTTCAGATGATGTCGCTGAGGGGCAGCATGTAGATGAGAAATAGAAGGGGGCCAAGGATAGATCCTTGGGGGACACCAGAGGTAACGATCCGAGAGCGGGAAGAGAACCCATTGCAGGTGATTCTCTGGTTCCGATTAGATAGATAAGAATGGAACCAGGCGAGTGCAGTTCCACCCAGCTGGACGATGGTGGGGAAGCGTTGGAGGAGGATGGAGTGGTCAACTGTGTCAAAGGCTGCAGACAGGTCGAGAAGGACAAGGAGGGATAGATTACGATAGCAAAATACTGCAGATGCTGGAAATCCGAAATAACAACAGAAAACGCTGGAAAAACTCAGCAGGCCAGGCAGCATCCGTGGAGAGAGAAAGAGAGTTGACGTTTCAGGTCGATGACCTTTCATCAGAACTGGGAAGAGCTGGAAATCAAATAGATTTAAGGCCAGGGTAAAGCTGGGAAAAGGGGGAGGGGATAAAGGAACAAAGGAGGAGATGAAGAGACATTAAGAGACATTAAGAGATATGCAAGGCTAGAGGTGGTGTTAATGTGACAGATTAAGGCTGAATGAAGTGTGAAATCTACTAGCAGAATGAAGGACAGCTGCCAGCTTCTAGGAGGAAAAAAAAGGTGGGGGGGACAAATAAAAGGGTGGATAAAATAAAATATAAATGTGATTGGAGCTGAGGTTATGATCTAAAATTGTTGAACTCGATATTGAGTCCAGAGGGCTGTAGCGTGCCTAAACGAAAGATGAGGTGCTGTTCCTCGAGCTTACGCTGAGCTTCCGTGGAACAGTGTATTAGGCCGAGGACGGTGAGGTCAGAGTGGGAGTGAAGCGGTGAATTAAAGTGACAGGCCACCGGGAGCTCGGGGTCCCCCTTACGGACTGAACGGAGGTGTTCCGCAAAGCGGTCACCCAATCTGCGTTTGGTCTCCCCAATGTAGAGGAGTCCACATCGTGAGCAGCGAATACAGTATACTAAATTGCAGGAAGTACAAGTAAATCGCTGTTTCACCTGGAAGGGGTGTTTGGGGCCCTGGACAGTGGGAAGAGGGGAGGTATAAGGGCATGTGTTGCATCTCCTGCGCGTGCACGGGAAGGTGCCGGGCGAAGGGGAAGGGGTGCTGGGGGTGGTAGAGGAGTGGACTAGGGTGTCGCGGAGGGAGCGGTCCCTGCGGAATGCTGAAAGGGGAGGTGAGGGGAAGATGTGTTTGGTGGTGGGATCACGCTGGAGGTGGCGGAAATGGCGGAGGATGATCCGTTGAATGTGGAGGCTGGTGGGGTGAAAGGTGAGGACAAGGGGAACCCTATCGTGGTTCCGGGAGGGAGGGGCAGGGGTGAGGGCAGATGTGCGGGAGATAGAACGGACACGGTCGAGGGCCGTGTCGACCACGGTAGAGGGGAATCCTCGGTTGAGGAAAAAGGAAGACATGTCGGAAGCACTGGTATGGAAGGTGGCATCATCAGAGCAGATGCGGCGGAGACGGAGAAACTGGGAGAATGGAATAGAGTCCTTACAGGGATAGATTACCTTCGACACTGTCACATAGGATGTCATTTCTGACTTTGATAAGAGCCGTTTAAGCAATGCGGCAGGGGCAGAAACCTAATTGAAGGGATTCAAACATGGAGTTCCGGAAAAGATGGGCACGGATTTGGGAGGCGACAACACGTTCAAGGACTTTGGAGAGGAAAGGGAGGATGGAGATAGGGCGGTCGTTGCAAGGATGGAGTGGTCAAGGGTTGGTTTTTTGAGGAGAGGGCTGATGACGACAGATTTGAAGGAGAGGGGGAAAGTACCTGAGGAGAGAGAACCATTAACAAACATGGGAGCCAGAAAGGGATGGTCAGCAGCTTAGTGGGAATAGGGTCGAGGGAGCAGAAGGTGGGTGTAATGGACATCTGCAAGTTCCCCTCCAAGTCACACACCATTCTAACTTGGGCATAGATCAACGTTCCTTTAGCTTTGCTGGGCCAAAATCCTGGAACTCCCTCCCTAATAGCACTGTGGGAGCACCTTCACCACACGGACTGCAGCGATTCAAGAAGGCGGCCCACCACCACCTTCCCAAGGGCAACTAGGATTGGACAATAAGTGCCGGCCTTGCCAGCGATGCCCACATCCCATGAATGGACAAAATTACCTTTGGTCGATGGTGTAAAAGGGGCACTATCGAATTGACTGCCTATTATACACCTCCCCCCATTGTCCTCTCTGTCGTAGTCAATAGAAGGGAAAATACTGGGTGGTCAATGTGATATCCATTTTAAACCATCACCCACAATTATAATAATCCCCTTGTTTGAGGATCATCCCGTGAGTTCCCAACATACCAGCGTCACTGCACTTGAGCACTGATTCATTGCACGAGCACACTCTGAGGACATACTGAGCTACGATATAGTTACAAGGGCTTTCTATCCTGATGTCAGCGCGCTCCAGGTCAGAGTGTACAGGGAATGGTTTCATTGTACACTCAGTGAGGTCATTCCTAATCATTGCAAGTGATAAAACCAAAGAACTGGAAAGGACATGGGTTACATTAGGGTCAGGATGTCTCCGGACAATTTCAGAGCAAGGTTACAGGAACATCAGAACAGGAGTAGGCCATTGAGCCCGTCGAGCCTGTTCCACCATTCAATGAGATCATGGCTGATCTGCGACCTAACTCCACATACCTGCCTTTGGTCCATATCCCTTGATACCTTTCGTTAACAAAAAACAGGCAGGCACTTTGGACACCCGACGGGAGGCCCCATTCCAAATGGCGATGGCCGCATCGCTGGTGTTAACGGGTGGGAAGCTCAGCGACCCCATTCTGAGGCCGGTCCCGACCCTTTAGCCCCAGGCGAGGGCCAATCTACACCGACCCCCTGTGGCCCTAACGACTCTCCTGGTTGATATTGGGGTATTTTTTAAGGCGATCCTATTGCGAGGAGTGAATCAGCCTCAGAACTGCCTCCTGACTGCAGCAGTTTGTCATCTGCTGGCTCTGGCCAATCAGGATCCAGCGATGGGTTGGCTCCTTGCCAGGTTGTGACCATTTAAAAGGTGACTGGAGGTTCAGCTCACAGCCTTTGTGAGAGCTGTGAGTGTGTCATGAATGGACTGTACTGAAGGGAGTTAAAGATCACTGCGGGACTTTTAAGTGAGTCTTCCATATTAAATATCTTTGTATTTCCACTTTGAATGGCTCCTATACTATTTAATATTCCTCTTTCTCAAGCAACTATCTCAATCTCTTTTTAAACAGAACTGACGGACTTTTCTTTAACAGCAGTTTGTGACAGACTGACACATTCTAATGAGCCTCGGTGTGAACATTGGTTCTAATCTCTCCTTTAATTCTTTTCATCTTTCTCTTAAATCTGTGCCTCTTGTTACTGCCTCGCTGACCAGTTGAAATTACCTATCGCTATTTACCTTATCAAAACCCTTCATGATCTTGAAGGCGTCTATCAGGTCACACGCTAACCTGTCCAGCTCTATTCCAAAATATCCCAACTTCAAATGTCTCTTCATAACTGGAACCCCTGACCCCCGGTAACAGCAAAATGTATCTACCCTGGTCCTCTACCATTGCTATTATACCCTTCTTGAACCGCCTTCTTGAACCGATGCAGTCCGTGTGGTAACAGATGCATATGCGACAGGTAGATTGGTGAGGACAAGGTTAATTAGGTCTTTCCCTCATGTTGGTTCTCTTGCAACCTGGCGCAAGCCTAGTCTGGCAGATATGTCCTCAGGAGTCGGCCAGATTGGTCAATGGCAGTGCTACCGAACCACTCTTGGTGATGGATATTGATGTCCCCACCCAGAGTACATTCTGTGCCCGAGCTTCTTCCAAGTGGTGTTCAACATGGAGGAGTACTGATTCATCAGCTGAGGGAGGGCGGTAGGTGGTAATCAGCAAGAGGTTTCCTTGCTGATGTTTGACCTGAAATCATGAGACTTCATGGGGTCTGGAGTCAACGTTGAGGACAGCCAGGGCCACTCCCTCCCAACTGTATAACACTGGACCGCCAGCTCTGGTGGGTCTGTCCTGCCGGTGGGACAGGACATATCCAGGGATGGAGGAGTCTGGGATGTTGGCTGAAAGGTATGATCCTGTGAGTATGACTATGTCAGGCTGTTGCTTGACTAGTCTGTGGGACACCTCTCCCAATTCTGGTACAAGTCCCCAGATGTTAGTAAGGAGGACTTTGCAGGGTTGACTGGATTGAGTGGGCTGTTGAGGTGTCCAATGCTGAGATTGATGCCGGGTGGTCCAACCGGTTTTATTCTTATTGTAGATCAGTCTTGGCCCAGCTTTTGTACAGACTATGCTAAGATAAATTAAATCAATAGTTTTCACCTTCCCAGTTCACAGAAGTCAATTGTTTTACTCTTTGTTGAAAGGTGACAGAAGGACTGGACACGTGAGCTGGTCAAACATAATCAACGACCAAAGCCAACGTCAGGGTGAGACTTGTTCAGAGTTGGAGAGAATCCATTGGAGATCAAGGAGATCCAGAGGAAGGTCCGGGAGCAGCATGACAGCACCGCACAAGAAGAGATTCGGCGATGTCCTGCCCAAGGAAGATCCTGAGGATTATTCCATTCACAATCTGGTGAAGTGCTGTCAGTTTTGTGGCTACGACTTAAAGATCACTCAGTGCATGGGTGAAAACCTGGGGGTCTCAGGTTTCGTCTGGGATTGTGTAAGTCTAAAGAACACTTGTGAAAACATAGCTTGGGGAGGCTGGTCAAACCTCAAGTATTTACCCCTCTTTGTCTAAGAAAAATGCAGCCTCTTTCTGTAATAAAAGCAGAAAATGCAGGAAATACTCAACAGGTCAGGCAGCATCTGTGGAGAGAGAAACAGGTCGATGACCTTTCATCAGAACTGGGAAAAGTGGAGGTGGGAATTCATGTGATGAATAATGCAGGAATAGGTCCAACCAGAGTTGTCAACCCGAGATGGTATCCATCCCTGAATACTGAAGGAGGTTGTCGAGGGGACAGGGGACGCTGGAGCCAGGAATCTTTGGCCATGGGGAATGAGAATAATGCATGAAGGGTTGGAAATGGTGCCTCTGTATTCAAGTTGGGGTAAGGGATAAGCCTGAAATTATCGGTGCTTAGTCTTTATATAGAATTACATAGAATGTACAGCACAGAAACAGACCAACTGGTCCATACTGGTGTTTATGCTCCACATGAGCCTCCTCCCAGCTCTCTGCATGTAAACCTATCAGCGTATCCTTCTATTCCTTTCTCCTTCATGTGCTTGTCTAGCTTCCCCTTAAATGCATCTATATTGTTCACCTCAATGCTTTAACTACAAGACCCACAGTCTTACCTCAACTGTGGGGAAAGAGCGGGTGTAGTGGGGTTAATTGGAAAGCTCTTACAAAGAGCTGGCACAGACACGATGGGCCAAATGGCCTCCTATAATGCTGTAAGATTCCCTGTTGTATGCTGCATCTGCAAGAGAGCCAACAGGTGAAGTGTTAGCTGGGCTTCCACGGGGAGATGGGGGAGACTGACTGGAGACCCGTCCTTCTCTGCAGTGGGCTGTGGGGTCCCTCGGTCCTCACCCTCATTGCCGTCACCTACTGTTGCTCCGGTGCTTTGTGACATCCAAGTGCCTGAACTAATTCTGACTCCAATGGTTGGCGTGTTTTTTTCTCAGGGCCTCACACTCTGCCGGTTCTTTGAGCGGGAGAAGATGAGTTTCTCTGGGAAGAAGGTGATTGAGCTGGGATCGGGCACTGGGATCGTGGGGATTCTGGCAGTCATGCTGGGTGAGTGAAAGGATCAATGTCAACCTAATGCAATCGCTTTGTTGGTGTGGAAAAGGGAAATGGACAGTAACGGGCCAAGGCCCGTGTATCGCTGGGAGGTGCGTTACCATAGCAACCACTGCTGACTGGTGTGATCGAAGATTCTGCTCTCCATGTTTTGGGAATTGCAGGGGTGAAATCTTCCTCTGGAAGATCAGGCTCCGGGGCCAGGAAGTCTTGTGGCTCGTGGCGAGCACCAAGCTCCCCCAACCGCGGCAGAGTGAGGCCTGGGTGATTTTAACTCCCGGGCCGAATCTCCGTGTCCCCCGGTCAGTTGCCTGACTGAAACGAGTGGGAACTAGTGTTGCCAACTCTGGCTGGATGTAACCCTGGAGGTTTCATCACGTGACCAACACCCTCCAACCGCCCCGCCCCCACACTCCCCTACAGCCAATGAAGTACTTTTGAAGATTAGTCATTGTTGTAATGTGGGGAACGTGGCAGCCAAATTGCGCACAGCAGGATCCCACAAACAGCAATGTGATAATGTCCAGATAATCTGTTTTAGTGATGTTGGTTGAGGGATAAATATTGGCCAGTGCACTGGGAAGAATACCTCTGCTGTTTTTCCAATCGTGCCATGGGACCTTTCACATCCACTTGAGAGGGCAGATGGGGCCTCTCTTTAACATCTGATCTGAAGGACGGCACCTCCGAGAGTGCAGCACTCCCACTCTACTCTACTGTATGGCAGTGTCAGCCTAGATTTGTGCTCAAGTTCCTGAAGTGGGGCAGAACCCACGACCTTCTGACTCGCTTGCTTTAAGCAGGTGCCCTTGTCGCCTGCTCAGGAACATGTAAAATTAGATGACAGCGGAAATTAGAAGGAAGAGGGAGGCTGGTGGGCAAGTCTCCGGTTTCCACCGGGCGGGTACGGATAAAATCGCCCCCTATGGAGTCGGGATCGAAGGTACAAGAGGTGAAATAATCGAGGATTGGAAAGAGCCACAGGATGTTAGAGTATCATTTCATAGATTAACAAAGTGTCTCCGCATCATCCTTATTGCAGGACAACTATTGGAATGCTATCCTGGCTCGCCTCCCACCTTCCGTAAACTTCAGCTCATTCAGAACTCTGCTGCCCGTATCCTAACTCACACCAAGTCCTGTTCGCCCATCACCCCTGTGCTCGCTGACCTACACTGGCTCCCGGTCCGGCAACGCCTCAATTTTAAAATTCTCATCTTCCTGTTCAAATCCCTCCATGGCCTCGCCCTCCCTATCTCTGTAACCTCTAAAACCCTCATTAGACCTACCTCTTTGACCAAGCTTTTGGTCACCTCTCCTAATATCTCCTTATGTTGTTTGGTGTCAAATTTTGATTGATTACGCTCTTGTGAAGCACCTTGGGATGGTTTACTGCGTTAAAGGCGCTATAGAAATACAAATTGCAAAAGATCTCACGGCATTATTTGAAGAAGAGTAGGGGAGTTCCTTCTGTGTCCTGGTCAATATTGATCCCTCAACCAACATCAATAAAATAGATTATATGGTCATTTCTTTCATTCCTGTTTGTGGGACCTTGCTGTGAGCAAATTGGCTGTCCCGTTTCCTACATTAGAACCATGACTCCACTTCATTGCCTGTAATGTGCTTTGGGACATCCTGAGGACGTGCATCTGCTTGAGAGGGCAGATGGAGCCTTGGTTTACTGTCTTATCTGAATGACAGCACCTCCTGCAGTGCAGCACTCCCTCAGTACTGCAATGAAGTGTTAGCCTGGATTTTATGCTCAAGTCTCTGGAGTGGGACTTGAACCCATGACCTTCTGACTCAGAGGGGAGAGCGTTACCACTGATCCAAGGCTAACAGGAGAAGGGAACTGTGGGCCAGGCCAATAGTATAAATACAAGTCTTTAGTTCTTTCTTTTCCTGTTCCTCCCCACCTCCCGTGACTGTAATTGGGGATCGGGTTGCTGTGATGGGGTAACCAGCAGTGAGATGCCTCATTCTATTTCTTCTCTCTCAGGTGGACAGGTAACCCTGACTGACCAGTCTCACGTTTTGAAACAAATCGAACACAACGTTTTTGCCAATGTCCCTGCTTCCTGCAGACACTCCGCAACAGTCAGTGCCCTTTCTTGGGGCTTTGACCACATGCACTTCCCCAATGATTATGACGTGATCCTGGGTTCGGATATTGTGTACTACCCATCGGATTACCCCGTACTGATGCAGACACTGCGACATCTCAGCAACCAGAGAACGACCATCTACTTAGCGTCAGAAATGAGGGGGTGCTGTAAAACCCACAAGTTCCACGAGGAGCTTGTCCCCCAATATTTTCACTCCCAAATTGTTCACAGAAACGCGAGGGACAATATCAATGTGTACAAATTGACCGTGAAATGACCGGAGAGCTGGAGAGGAGCTGCCGATGTAGAGACAGAGAGAAATCTACTGTCCAATTAAAGTACATCACCGGACTCAGGCAGCAGAATCAGGCTCAGTAAATCATTAAAAGATTTATTGTATTTGAAGAATTATAAATCCAATTGAGTTGGAATAACCTGACGGAGTGTCTCCAAAATTACATATAATGTTACAGCACAGAAACAGGCCATTCGGCCCAACTGGTCTGTGCTGACGTTTATGCTCCACATGAGCCCGCTCCCACCCTACTTCATCTCACCCTATCAGCATATCCTTCCATTCCTTTCTCCCTTATCTAGCTGCCCCTTAAACACATCTATGCAATTTGCGTCAACTACTTTATGTTGTAGCAAGTTCCACATTCTCACCACTCTCTGGGAAAGAAGTTTCTCCTGAATTCCTTATTGGATTGATTAGTGACCATCTTATAACTTCGACACCTAGTTTTGGACTCCTCCACAATTGGAAACATTGGGCCAGATTTTGCTGTCAATATGAGGCTAATGGTGCTCGCCGTTATTTATGGGTAAATGGTACAGCAACTTCAGGCGTGGGGCAGATGCGCGGTTAAACGCAGATATCCGAACGTTGCTGCCGAGATGCACCGCTACACCATTAGCTTCCCGCAAACGACATCTCGCTGTCTGGCTCACCAGTGACGTGCATTGAATGGCATGAAGGTGCTGTATTTGCGCGGCAGATACGAACTAAACTCGCCACAGAAAGTTAAGTCTTGTCCATTCCAGTATAAGAACCGTTTTAACAATGCGCTCAGTGAATTTATTTTTTAACTTTTCCTTTTCTGTATCTCACTTAATCCAATCCTTCTTTCCCTCTCTTCATTTCTCTTTCTGTACCTGATTTAAAATTGAATTCACCCACTCTAATTCACCTTCCTTCTCAGTCCTTGGGCTGTTCATTTCACAATTCTTCAATCTGATTGGTTAAGGAGATACACAGTTGCTTGTCCTGTTTACTCAGGTCCCAGATGCCCAGTTTCCCTCACTGTGATGTTAGCAGCTTGCACTTTCAGCAACTTGCCACACAAATATTTTTAAAACCTAAACATACAAGGGCAAGACTAACTAACGACAGGTGCTGTTAGATGCCCTGCCACAGCAAATTATGACCCATTTTGAGGGGTTTTGATAGAGTAGATGGGGACAAACTGTGTCCACTGGCAGGAGGGTCAGTAACCAGAGGACACGGATTTAAGATAATTAGCAAAAGAACCAGAGGGGAGACGAGGAGATATTTTTATACACAACAAGTTATTATGATCTGGAATGCTCTGCCTGAAAGGGTGGTGTTGCAGATTCAATAGGAACTTTCAAAAGGGAATTGGATAAATACTTGAAAAGGAAAGTTTGCAGGGCTATGGGGAAAGAGCGGGGGAATGGTATTAATTAGAGAGCTCCTTCAATGAGCCGGCGCAGGCACGATGGGCTGAATAGCCTCCTTCTGTGCTGTAAGATTCCATTATGATTCAAAAAGTAAACCGAACAAAAATGATATTTGTTTGAATTATTTAAGTGTAGGTTGACTAACAAAATACTAAAAAAAGTGCTGTTTGATAATGAGAGGAATGTGTAGAATATTCTTAGTTTATGAGTATCAATTATTGAATGTATGAACTATTTTAAAGATCAATCACAAAATAAAAATGTTTTGAGAATTTCATATTTGTTTGAGTGTCAGTTTCACTGGTACGGTGGATTGAAAGAATGAAAAAGGACTTGTATTTCCATAGCGTCTTTCATGACCTCAGGACGTCCCAAAGCACTTTACAGCCAATGAAGGGCTTTTTGAAGTGTAGTCACTGTTGTAATGTAGCGAAACGCGGCAGCCAATTTGCACACAGCAAGATCCCACAAACAGCAATGTGATAATGACCAGATAATCTGTTTTAATGATGTTGGCTGAGGGATAAATAATGGCCAGTGTACCAGGATAACTCCCCTGCTCTTCTTCAAATAGTGCCATGGGATCTTTTACATCCACCTGAGAGAGCAGATGGGGCCTCGGTTTAATGTCTCATCCGAAAGATGGCACCTCTGACAGTGGGGCACTCCCTCAGTACAGCACTGAAGTGTCGGCCTGGATTAATTGCTGGGGGAAATGAACCCTTACTGGGGGAAAGAGCAAGGGATAGCAGGTCAGTGGTGAATGGGAGCGAGATTGGGGTGGTGAATGGGAGAGAGATTGAGGTGGTAAATGGGAGCGAGATTGGGGTGGTGAATGGGAGAGAGATTGGGGTGGTGAATGGGAGCGAGATTGGGGTGCTGAATGGGAGAGATTGGGGTGGTGAATGGGAGAGATTGGGGTGGTGAATGGGAGAGATTGGGGTGGTGAATGGGGTGGGGTGGTGAATGGGGTGTGGTGGTGAATGGGGTGTGGTGGTGAATGGGGTGGGGTGGTGAATGGGGTGTGGTGGTGAATGGGGTGGGGTGGTGAATGGGGTGTGGTGGTGAATGGGGTGTGGTGGTGAATGGGGTGGGGTGGTGAATGGGGTGGGGTGGTGAATGGGGTGGGGTGGTGAATGGGGTGGGGTGGTGAATGGGGTGTGGTGGTGAATGGGGTGTGGTGGTGAATGGGGTGTGGTGGTGAATGGGGTATGGTGGTGAATGGGGTGGGGTGGTGAATGGGGTGGGGTGGTGAATGGGGTGTTGTGGTGAATGGGGTGGGGTGGTGAATGGGGTGGGGTGGTGAATGGGGTGTGGTGGTGAATGGGGTGTGGTGGTGAATGGGGTGGGGTGGTGAATGGGGTGGGGTGGTGAATGGGGTGGGGTGGTGAATGGGGTGGGGTGGTGAATGGGGTGGGGTGGTGAATGGGGTGTGGTGGTGAATGGGGTATGGTGGTGAATGGGGTGGGGTGGTGAATGGGGTGGGGTGGTGAATAGGTGACAGAAACATGAAAAAAGACCAGCTGGTCCATCGAGTCTCTCCCATTCAGCAACACACCTCCAATACTCTCCACACAACATCAGTGATGTCATCTCTGAAGATGCAGACACCACCCGCGAGGACCAGGTGGTTCTAGAGGGATAGGAAGCCACTGTTACCTAGGATCACAATAAGCTGAAGAAGAGTTCTATCAAGGTGCGGCTTAGAGTGTTCTCCTGCCCAAAGGACCAGCAGGCACTCGTTTTCAGTTGCCGAATATTGTTGTTCCATCTTTGTCAGAGTCTGGCTTACAAATGGTACCGCCAGCTCTTCACCCAGTTATTGGCATTGAACCAAAATCTGAGACCCAAATCTGATGCATTGTTGGTATTTCACACTGTAGGGTGTAATGGGGAAGGGTTAGTGTCTGTGCAGGACACAAGATTCTCTTCAATACCAGGAACATGTGGATAGAGATAAAAGATAATAAAGGATTAATCACATTAATAGGGGTAGTCTACAGACCATCTACTAGTGGAAGGAAGGGGGAAGAAGAACTATGCAGACAAATTAGGGAAATGAGTAAAAAACATAGAATAATAATCATGGGGATTTCAACTACCCCGATATTAATTGGACAGAAAAAGTAGGTAAAGGGGATAAGGGAATGGAGTTCCTACAATGTGTACAGGACTCCTTTCTAACCCAATATGTATAAAACCCAACAAGGGAGGATTCGCTATTGGATCTAGTAATGTGGAATGAACCAGTGCAGATAAGAGAAGTAAAAGTAGCGGAATATCTAGGCAATAGTGACCATAATATAATACCCTTTAAGATAATAATTGAGAAGGACATAGGTATGACAAAGACCAGGGTAATAGATTGGAGAAAAACTGATTTTGAAGGGCTGAAAATAGAACTTGGGAAAATAAAATGGGCAACAATATTGGCAAACAATGATGTAGAACAGCAATGGGAAACATTTCAAACAATGTTCAACAGAGTCCAGGAAAAATATATTCCGCTAAAAGGAAAGAACAAACTAAACAATAATGAGACACCGTGGATGAATAAAGCCATAAGGGAAAAACTGAAGGTAAGGAAAGAGGCATACATTAAGTACATGGACAGCAAGGGAGAGCAAGATAAGGGAGAATATGACGGGATTAGGAGAGAAGTCAAAAAAACAATTAGGAAGGCAAAGAGGAACTATGAAATTAAATTATCAAGGAACATAAAACAAAATAGTAAAATATTTTACAGGCACATAAATAAAAAAAGGAAGGTCGGGATGGGAATAGGGCCACTAAGGGATGGAGAGGATAATACCACAGGCAGCAATAGAGAGATGGCAGAGATATTAAATAATTACTTTGCTCAGTATTTACCAGGGAGATAGAACAGGTGGAGATGGCATTGGATGATGAGATTAGTAATGAGTTAACTGCATTTAAAGTTAAACAAGGAGATATACTAAATAAACTAATGAAAATCAAAGAGGATAAAACCCCATGTCCAGATGGATTACATCCGCGCATTTTAAAAGAATCTAGGAAAGAAATAGCAGAGGCATTACTACACATATTTAGTAATTCGTTAGAAAAAGGTATAGTGCCAGAGGACTGGCGGATAGCTAACGTAATACCTATATTTAAGAAGAGAGATAGAACATGTCCAGGGAATTATAGGCCAGTCAGCTTAACATTGGTGGTAGGAAAAATAATGGAATCCCTACTAAAGGAGAAAATAGAAGAACATCTAGAAATGAAAAATATAATAATAAATAGTCAGCATGGATTTCAAAAGGGAAAGTCTTGCTTCACCAGCCTAATTGAATTTTTTGAAGAGGTAACAGAGAGAGTAGACAAGGGTAATGCAGCAGATGTAATTTATCTAGATTTTCAAAAGGCCTTCGATAAGGTACCATAGAATAGACTAAAGAATAAGGTCAGGGAATGCGGTGTCAGGGGACAAGTAGCAGAATGGATTGCTAGCTGGCTTCAAGACAGAAAGCAGAGAGTAAGGGTAAAGGGTAGTTATTCAGAGTGGCAGAAGTTGGGAAGTGGTGTTCCACAAGGATCAGTGCTGGGACCACTGTTGTTTACAATTTATATTAACAATTTAGACCTTGGAATCAAAAACACAATTTCTAAATTTGCGGACGACACCAAATTGGGGGGGATAGTCAATACTGAGGAGGACAGCAACAAATTACAAGACATTAATAAACTTGCAGAATGGGCATATAATTGGCAAATGAAATTCAACACAGATAAATATGAGGTATTACATATTGGTAAGAAAAATAGGGAGGTCACATATTACTCGGAAAATCAGAATCTAAATGGGGTAGAGGAACAAAGGGATCTCAGAGTACAAATACACAAATCACTAAAAGTATCGAAACAGGTTAACAAGGCCATAAAAAAAGCAAACCAAGCACTAGGGTTTATTTCTCGAGAGATTGAATTGAAAAGTAGTGAAGTTATGCTAAACCTGTATCGAACCCTGGTTAGACCACACTTGGACTACTGCGTGCAATTCTGGTTGCCATATTATAAAAAGGATGCGGAGTCACTGGAGAGGGTGCAGAGAAGATTTATAAGGATGATACCAGAAATGCAAGGGTATACATATCGGGAAAGGATGAACAGGCTGGGTCTCTTTTCTCTTGAAAAGAGATGGCTGAGGGGTGACCTAATAGAGGACATTAAAATCATGAAAGGTTTTGATAGAGTAGATACAGAGAGTGTGTTTCCACTTGTGGGGAAGAGCAAAACTAGAGGCCATTAATATAAAATAATCACCAAAATATCAAATAGGGAATTCAGAAGAAACTTCTTTACTCAGAAGCTGGTGAGAATGTGGAACTCGCTACCACAGGGAGTGGTTGAAGCGAAAAGTATAGATGCATTTAAGGGGTGATTAGATAAGCATATGAGGGAGAAGGGAATAGATGGTTATGCTGATAGATTTAGATGAGGAAAGATGGGAGGAGGCTTGAGTGGAGCATAAACACCGACATGGACTGGTTGGGCCGAATAGCCTGTTTCTGTGCTGTATATCCTATGTAATCCTATGTAACATCCTTTGGCCACACATCATAGGCCACACAAATGGGGTATCCCCTCGAGTCATCGCAATTCGTGGCGCCGCAATAATGGCACAGTCTCAAATGTCAACAGGATCCTGCCAATCCCAGAAACTGCCTAACGTCTGACATCGCCTTAGGCGGTGGAAATACACCTCCAGTTGTTACCTTTCCATGAGCCGGTTTCGTGCTTTGAGGAGAAACAGTGACCTTGATTTTCCTCTGGATTTCCGGGTAGATTATGGATGGCTGGGAGAGGACAATCTCCCAGAAACCCGGCATCTAATGGGGCCGGTAAACGTTCCCTGTGGAGGTGAGGCTTCTCCAGAGGGACAATGTTCCAGCATTAGTGGAAGGACCAAACAGCCTCAACCTGAGCGCGGGGGGGTCCTTTCAGGCCGCACTGCGGGGCGCTTGTAACTCCGACAGATTTCAGGTCAGCCTTGAGTGTTGTTGAAGCAGCAGCCATCCAGGAGAGTAAAGAATATTCCATCACACTCCTGACTAGGTCGTGGAGACTACCATTTTGTCCAGGGTCAGCCCATTGTGCCCCGTGGCCTTCGCTCAGTAACATGCCGGGGTCACACTTGGCTCCTGTACCCATACCTTGCCGGAAACCATTTCCATGGGCCTGCGATGGTATCCTGTCCTGATCCGACACCAATTTTGACCCCCGCCTTTCTGGCAGTGACATCATTCCCGCCAGCAGTGACATCCATAATCAGGTCGTTCTAGGGCTGATTTTAGCTCGGGGCAGGATTCAGGGGCTATAATTCCCCACCCCCACATCCTTGGAGCGTGAGACCCAGGAGGTACTAATTCCCAGGCCCCATCTGCATTCCCGAAAAGCAACTCCGCCTGAAGCCAGTGGGAATTATGTCACTGCCAGTGGGAACGATGTCACTGCTGGCAGGACTAATGTCACTGCTGGCGGGAATGATGTCACTGCCAGCAGGAATGACGTCACTGCCAGTGGGAATGATGTCACTGCTGGCGGGAATGATGTCACTGCCAGAAAGGCGGGGGTCAAAATTGGTGTCGGATCAGGACAGGATACCATCGCAGGCCCATGGAAATGGTTTCCGGCAAGGTATGGGTACAGGAGCCGAGTGTGACCCGGCATGTTACTGAGTGAAGGCCACGGGGCACAATGGGCTGACCCTGGACAAAACGGTAGTCTCCATGACCTAGTCAGGAGTGTGATGGAATACTCTTTACTCTCCTGGATGGCTGCTGCTTCAACAACACTCAAGAAGCTCAACATCATCCAGGACAAAGCAGCCCGCTTGATTGGCACCCCATCCACCACCTTAAACATTTGCTCCCTCCACCACCGGGGCACCGTGCCTACAGTGTGTATCATCTACAAGATGCGATACCAAGTTCCCCTCCAAGTTACACACCATCCTAATGTGGCAATATATCACCGTTCCTTCATCGTCACTGGGTTAAAATCTTGGAGCATCTCCACCACACAGCAGCAGTTCAAGAATGCAGCTCACCACCACCTTCTCAAGGGCAACTAGGGATGGGCAATAAATGCTGGCCTTGCCAGCGACACCCACAACACTAGAATGAATAAAAAACCAAAGGCCACATGGGGCACCATGAACTGGGGGAGAGTCACCATACAGTGGGGGGTTGGTGCTGGGGACATGACTCAGTCAGGGTGTGTTTGGTTGTTCGGTGCCTGGGTGGGGCTGCAATATCCCTGCTGTGATTGGCTGTTCAAATATTAGGCAGGGCTTATGCGCCCCAGGCTTTGATTGGCCGTTCAGTAATTGGGCGGAGTTGCCAAGTCCCGGGCGGGGATTGGTTGTTTGGTAAGTGGGCGGAGTTGATGAGTCTGGAGCGGTGATTGGCTACTGGTCCCCGGCCTGGGCTGCCATGGTTTCTGGTTGCTGGGCACAGCCGCCATGAGCTGGATTCTGGTGAATATGAGATTCGCAGGGAGAGGGGAGCGGGGAGCAGATAGAGGTATGGAGAGTAGGGGGTTGGGGGGAGTGAGAGGGAGAGGAGGGACGAGGAGGGGGGAGAGAGGGGCAGGAAGGTGGAGAGTGCGGGGAGGGGAGGGAGAGTCTTAGTGATGCCGTGGATATGTCGTTGGAATCTCAGCTCGGGGTCCAATATGACACCAAGGTTGCAAACACTCTGGTTCAGCCTCAGACAGTTGCCAGGGAGAGGGCTGGAGTCGGTGGCTAGGGAATGGAGTTTGTGGCGGTGACTGAAGACAATTGCTTCGGTCTTCCCAATATTTAGTTGGAGGAAATTTCTGCTCATCCAGTACTGGAGCAGTCTGACAATTTAGAGACAGTGGAGGGGTCGAGAGAGGTGATGGTGAGCTAGTGCTGGGTGCCATCAGCGTACATATGGAAACTGACGCTGTGTTTTCAGATGATGTCGCCGAGGGGCAGCATGTAGATGTGAAATAGGAAGGGCCCAGGATAGATCCTTGGGGGACACCAGTGGTAACGGTGTGGAAGCGGGAAGAGAATCCATTGATGGTGATTCTCTGGCTATGATAAGATAGATGAGAATGGAACCAGGCAAGTGCAGTCCCACCCAGCTGGATGACGGTGGAGAGGTGATGGAAGGGAATGTATGGCCAACCATGTCAAATCTCCCCATTGTCCTCTCTGTCGTAGTCAATGGAAGGGAAAATACGACAGGGTGTTTACTGGGTGGTCAATGTGATACCGTCCATTTTACACCATCACCCACAATTATAATAACCCCCTTATTTGAGGATCATAAGAACATAAGAAATAGGAGCAGGAATAGGCCACTTGGCCTCTCGAGCCTGCTCCGCCATTCAATAAGATCATGGCTGATCTTGGGCTCAAAGTCACTTCCCTGCCCGCTCCCCATAACCCTTCACTCCCTTATCTTGCAAAAATTTGTCTATCTCCACCTTAAATGTATTTAATGACCCAGCCTCCATAGCTCTCTGGGGCAGAGAATTCCACAGATTTACAACCCTCTGAGAGAAGAAATTCCTCCTTATCTCAGTTCTAAAAGGGCGACCCTTTATTCTGAAACTGTGCCCCCTAGTTCTAGATTTCCCCACAAGGGGAAACATCCTCTCTGCATCTACCTTATCGAGCCCCCTCAGTATCTTATAGGTTTCGATAAGATCCCCTCTCATTCTTCTAAATTCCAATGAGTATAGGCCCAGCCTGCTCAACCTTTCCTCATAAGTCAACCCCCTCATCTCTGGAATTAACCAAGTGAATCGTCTCTGAACTGCCTCCAATGCAAGTATATCCTTCCTTAAATAAGGAGACCAAAACTGTACGCAGTACTCAAGGTGTGGTCTCACCAATACCCTGTACAGTTGTAGCAGGACTTCCCTGCTTTTATACTCCAACCCCCTTGAAATAAAGACCAACATTACATTTGCCTTTTTGATTGCTTGCTGTACCTGAATGCTAACTTTTTGTGTTTCATGCACAAGGACCCCCAGGTCCCTCTGAACTGTAGCATTTTGTAATCTCTCTCCATTTAAATAATAGTTTGCTTTTTTATTTTTCCTGCCAAAGTGGATAACCTCGCAATTTACCACATTATACTCCATCTGCCAAATGTTTGCCCACTCACTTAGCCTGTCTATATCCCTTTGCAGATTCTTTGAGTCCTCTGCACAACTTGCTTTCCCACCCATCTTTGTATCATCCGCAAACTTGGCTACATTACACTCGATCCCTTCATCCAAATCATTAATGTAGATTGTAAATAGTTGGGGCCCCAGCACCGATCCCTGTGGCACCCCACTAGTTACCGTTTGCCAACCAGAAAATGACCCATTTATCCCGACTCTCTGCTTTCTGTTAGTTAGCCAATTCTCTATCCATGCTAATATATTACCCCCAATTCCGTGAGCTCTTATCTTATGCAGTAACCTTTTATGTGGCACCTTATCGAATGCCTTCTGGAAATCCAAATACACCACATCCACTGGTTCACCTTTGTCCACCCTGCTCGTTACATCCTCAAAGAACTCCAGCAAATTTGTTAAACATGATTTCCCTTTCATAAAACCATGCTGACTTTGCTTGACTGCATTATGATTTTCCAAATGCCCTGCTACTGCTTCCTTAATGAAGGAGCCCAGCATTTTCCCAACGACAGATGTTAGGCTAACTGGTCTATAGTTTCCTGCTTTCTGTCTCCCTCCTTTCTTAAATAGGGGTGTTACATTTGCGGTTTTCCAATCCGCTGGGACCTCTCTAGAGTCCAGGGAATTTTGGTATATTGCAATCAATGCATCCACTGCAGCCACTTCTTTTAAGACCCTGGGATGCAGGCCATCTGGCCCAGGGGACTTGTCATCTTTTAGTCCCATTATTTTACCAAGTACTGTTTCCTTAGTGATAGTGATTGTCTTTAGTTCCCCCCTCCCTGTGGCCCCTTGATTATCCATTATTGGGATGTTGTTAGTGCTTTCTACCGTGAAGACAGATGCAAAATATTTGTTCAGAGTCTCTGCCATTTCCCCATTCCCCATTATTAATTCCCCAGTCTCATCCTCTAAGGGACCAACGTTTACTTTAGCTACTCTCTTCCTTTTTATATACCTGTAGAAGCTCTTACTATCTGTTTTAATATTTCTTGCCAGTTTACTCTCATAATTCATCTTCTCTCTCTTTATTATTTTTTTAGTCATCCTTTGCTGGTTTTTAAAAATTTCCCAATCCTCTGGTCTCCCACCAATCTTGGCAACATTGTATGCCTTGGTTTTCAATTTGATACCATTCTTTACTTCCTTAGTTAGCCACAGATGGTGCTCCCTTCTCTTAAAATCTTTCTTTCTCATCAGTTCCCAACATACCAGCGTCACTGCACTTGAGCACTGATTCATTGCACGAACACACTCTGAGGACATACTGAGCTGCGATATAGTTACAAGGGCTTTCTATCCTGATGTCAGCCCGCTTCAGGTCAGAGTGTACAGGCAATGGTTTCATTGTACGCTCAGTGAGGTCATTCCTATTCATTGCCAGTGATAAAACCAAAGAACTGGAGAGGACATGTGTTACATTAGGGCCAGGATGTCTCTGGACAATTTCAGAGCAAGGTTGCAGATCAAACTATCAATGAGTGGGAGGAGTAATTACAGAGAAAGAATAGCAAGGAGTCCATTCTGATCGTCAGCAGTCGGAGAAAGTCCGACATCACTCATAACCAAAGGCAAGGACTATGGAACGCAGTCAGCACCAGATGAGGTGGTTAAGAAGCCATACAGGATACTTTCCTTTATTAGCTGAGGCACAGAATATAAGAGCAGGGAGGTTATGCTTGAACTGTATAAAACGCTAGTTAGGCCACAGCTAGAATACGGTGTACAGTTCTGGTCACCACATTACAGGAAAGATGTGATTGCACTAGGGAGGGTACAGAGGAGATTTACGAGGATATTGCCAGGACTGGAGAATTTTAGCTTTGAGGAAAGATTGGATAGGCTGGGGTTGTTTTCTTTGGAACAGAGGAGGCTGAGGGGAGACTTAATTGAGGTGTATAAAATTATGAGGGGCCGAGATAGAGTGGCTAGGAAGGACCCATTTCCCTTAGCAGAGAGGTCAATAACCAGGGGGCATAGATTTAAAGTAATTGGTAGAAGGATTAGAGGGGAGTTGAGGGGAACTTTATTTACCCAGAGGGTGGTGGGGGTCTGGAACGCAGTGCCTGAAAGGGTGGTAGAGACAGAAACACTCATCGCATTCAAAAAGTACGATAGCAAAATACTGCGGATGCTGGAAATCCGAAATAACAACAGAAAACGCTGGAAAAACTCAGCAGGCCAGGCAGCATCCGTGGAGAGAGAAACAGAGTTAACGTTTCAGGTCGAAGACCTTTCGTCAGAACTGGAAAAAAGCAGGAAATGAAATACATTTAAAGCAAGTTTAGGGCTGGGAAAAGGGGGAGGGGATGAAAGAACAAAAGGCAAGGTCAGTGGTGGGATAGAAAGCAGGAGAGATTAAGAGACATAAAGAGATAATCAAGGCAAGAGGAGGTGTTAATGTGACAGGTTGAGGCTAGATGAAGTGTGAAATGGGCTGGCAGAATGAAGGACAGCTGCCAGCTACTGGGAGGGAAAAGAAAGGCCGAGGACGGTGAGGTCAGAGTGGGAGTGGAGTGGAGAATTAAAGTGACAGGCCACCGGGAGCTCGGGGTTCCCCTTACGGAGGTGTTCCGCAAAGCGGTCACCCAATCTGCGTTTGGTCTCCCCAATGTAGAGGAGACCACATCGTGAGCAGCGAATACAGTATACTAAATTGCAGGAAGTACGAGTAAATCGCTGTTTCACCTGGAAGGGGTGTTTGGGTCCCTGGACAGTGGGGAGAGGGGAGGTATAAGGGCATGTGTTGCATCTCCTGCGCTTACACGGGAAGGTGCCGGACGAAAGGGAAGGAGTGCTGGGGGTGGTAGAGGAGTGGACTAGGGTGTCGCGGAGGGAGCGGTCCCTGCGGAATGCTGAAAGGGGAGGTGAGGGGAAGATGCGTTTGGTGGTGGGATCACACTGGAGGTGGCGGAAATGGTGGAGGATGATCCGTTGAATGTGGAGGCTGGTGGGGTGAAAGGTGAGGACAAGGAGAACTCTATCGTGGTTCCGGGAGGGAGGGGCAGGGGTGAGGGCAGAAGTGTGGGAGGTAGAACGGACACGGTCGAGGGCCGTGTCTACCACGGTAGAGGGGAATCCTCGGTTGAGGAAAAAGGAAGACATGTCGGAAGCACTGGTATGGAAGGTGGCATCGTCAGAGCAGATGTGGCGGAGACAGAGAAACTGGGAGAATGGAATAGAGTCCTTACAGGAGGCGGGGTGGGAGGAAGTGTAGCCCAGGTAGCTGTGGGAGTCAGTGGGCTTGTAGTGAATGTTAGTCAATAACCTATCCCCAGAGATGGAGACAGAGAAGTCGAGGAAGGGAAGGGAAGAGTCGGAGATGGACCATGTGAAGGTGAGGGAAGGGTGGAAATTGGAAGCATAGTGAATGAAATGTTCTAGTTCAGGGCGAGAGCAGGAGACGGCACCGATACAGTCATCAATGTACCGGAAAAAGAGGTGAGGGAGGGGACCCGAGTAGGACTGGAACAAAGAGTGTTCCACATATCCCACGAAAAGGCAGGCATAGCTAGGACCCATGCGGGTACCCATAGCAACACCTTTGATTTGGAGGAAATGGGTGGAGTCAAAGGAGAAGTTGTTCAATGTGAGAACAAGTTCAGCCAGGCGGAGGAGGGTGGTGGTGGATGGGGACTGGTTGGGCCTCTGTTCAAGGAAGAAGCGGAGCGCCCTCAGGCCATCCTGGTGGGGGATGGAGGTGTAGAGGGATTGTACGTCCATAGTGAAAAGGAGGCGGTTGGGGCCGGGAAACTGGAAACTGTTAAAGTGGCGGAGGGCGTCGGAAGAGTCGTGGATGTAGGTGGGAAGAGTCTGGACAAGGGGAGAAAAAATAGAGTCGAGATAGGAAGAGATAAGTTCCGTGGGGCAAGAACAGGCTGAAACGATGGGTCTACCAGGGCAGTCCTGTTTGTGGATCTTGGGAAGGAGGTAGAAGCGGGCTGTGCGGGGTTGGGGAACTATGTGGTTGGCGGCCGTGGGGGGAAGGTCTCCAGAGGAGATGAGGTCAGTGACGGTCTTGGAAATGGGGGCTTGATGTTCGGTGGTGGGGTCATGGTCCAGGTGGAGGTAGGAGGAGGTGTCGGAGAGTTGGCGTTCAGCTTCCGCTAGGTAGAGGTCGGTTTGTCAAACAACAACAGCACCACCCTTGTCAGCAGGTTTAATGACAATGTCGGGGTTGGATCTGAGAGAATAGAGTGCTGCAAGTTCAGAGGGAGGTAGGTTGGAGTGAGAGAGGGGAGCAGAGAAATTGAGACGGCCGATGTCACGCCTGCAGTTAGCAACGAAAAGATCTAGAGGGGGTAAGAGGCCAGGGGAGGGGTCCAGGTAGAACGGGAATTCTGAAAGCGGGAGAAAGGGTCAGCCGTGCGGGGGGAAGACTCCTGGCCAAAGAAGTGGGCACGGAGGCGAAGGCAGCGGAAAAAGAGCTCAGCATCGTGCCGAGCTCGAAATTCATTGAGGTGGGGGCGTAAGGGGATGAAGCTCAGGCCTTTGCTGAGGACTGATCATTCGGGGTCAGAGAGGGGAAGGTCAGAAGGGATAGTGAAAACGCGGCAGGGGGTGAGATTGGGAGAAGGGGGGTCAGAGGAAAGTGAAGGGGAAGAAGGTTCCGGAGGGGCGTTGGTGTTCAAGAGTTGATGAAGCTTGCGATCCTTGACATCAGACGCATCTTCCCCTCACCTCCCCTTTCAGCATTCTGCAGGGACCGCTCCCTCCGCGACACCCTAGTCCACTCCTCTACCACCCCCAGCACCCCTTCCCCTTCGCCCGGCACCTTCTCGTGCAAGCGCAGGAGATGCAACACCTGCCCTTATACCTCCCCTCTCCCCACTGTCCAGGGCCCCAAACACCCCTTCCAGGTGAAACAGCGATTTACTCGTACTTCCTGCAGTTTAGTATACTGTATTCGCTGCTCACGATGTGGTCTCCTCTACATGGGGGAGACCAAACGCAGATTGGGTGACCGCTTTGCGGAACACCTCCATTCAGTCCGTAAGGGGGACCCCGAGCTCCCGGTGGCCTGTCACTTTAATTCACCGCTTCACTCCCACTCAGACCTCACCGTCATCGGCCTCTTGCATTGTTCCATGGAAACTCAGCGTAAGCTCGAGGAACAGCGCCTCATCTTTCGATTAGGCACTCAACAGCCCTCTGGACTCAACATAGAATTCAACAATTTCAGATCATAACCTTGGCCCCTATCACATATATATATTTTTTTATTTTATTTTTTTATCCACCCTTTTGTTTGGCCTTTTTTTCCCCTCCCAGTAGCTGGCAGCTGTCCTTCATTCTGCCAGCCCAGTTCACACTTCATCTAGCCTCAACCTGTCACATTAACACCTCCTCTTGCCTTGATTATCTCTTTATGGGGTAAAAATTGAGTCGCGCCCCATTTGGGGCGCTAACCTCGCCGGGGCACGACTTTTAGCGCCCCGAAAAAATTAGCGGCCCCGCGCCGGAACTTCAGTGGTTGCGCCCCAAGAGGGAAGCGGGGCGCCACTGGAAGCACCCCACATCCCTCTTGGGGCGCTGCGAGTGAATATCCTGGCGCTACGTGCCGCAGCACCACGCACTGCGGCACGTCGCGCCGCGGTATTGCAGGCCTTCCTCCCCTTCTTAAAGGGGAGGGACACTGCGCAGCGCGAACCGGGGCCCAGCTGGGCCCCCAGGGATCGGGTGTGCCGGCAAAAGAGCCCGGCACTCAAGAGAAGTGCCGGGCTCTTGGAGCGCAGCCGGCACTTCACGGTGGGGGGGCTTCACGGGGGCCGGGGACAGCAACGGGGGCAGGTGCTGGCAGGCGGCCAGCAACAAAAATGGCCGCCTGCCACCTCCCCTTTAAATATCGCCGCCCCGGCCGCACGTACGCCTCCCTGAACCCGTCGGACATAGCGTCTGGCGGTAAATCAGGGGGCGCGACTGAAGATCACGGTCGGGGCGCGAGCGGGGTGCTGCGCACGGCGATGACGTCATCGCCGGCGGCGCAGCGCCACAGGGCGCTACCGGCTGCCGCCGCCGCTAACCTCCCACTAAATTTTTCGGGAGGCGTGGGCGGCGCTGCGCCCGGGCGTTAGCTGCTTTACGCCCATTAGCGCCCTCTTAAGGCGCTAACGGGAGGCGCAAGCAGCTGAATTTTTCCCCCTATGTCTCTTAATCTCTCCTGCTTTCTATCCCACCACTGACCTTGCCTTTTGTTCTTTCATCCCCTCCCCCTTTTCCCAGCCCCTAAACTTGCTTTAAATCTATTTCATTTCCTGCTTTTTTCCAGTTCTGACGAAAGGTCTTCGACCTGAAACGTTAACTCTGTTTCTCTCTCCACGGATGCTGCCTGGCCTGCTGAGTTTTTCCAGCGTTTTCTGTTGTTATTTTGCATTCAAAAAGTACTTGGATATGCACTTGAAGTGCCGTAACCTACAAGGCTACGGACTAAGAGCTGGAAACTGGAATTAGGCTGGATAGCTCTTTGTTGGCTGGCGCGGACACAATGGGTCGAATGGCCTCCTTCTGTGATTCTATATGCACAGTGCTGGGACAGGGAGCGCAGTCACCACCAGACACCAGCACAGTGCTGGGACAGGGAGCGCTGTCACCACCAGACACCAGCACAGTGCTGGGACAGGGAGCACTGTCACCACCAGACACCAGCACAGTGCTGGGACAGGGAGCGCTGTCACCACCAGACACCAGCACAGTGCTGGGACAGGGAGCGCTGTCACCACCAGACACCAGCACAGTGCTGGGACAGGGAGCGCTGTCAGCACCAGACACCAGCACAGTGCTGGGACAGGGAGCGCAGTCACCAACAGACACCAGCACAGTGCTGGGACAGGGAGCACTGTCACCACCAGACACCAGCACAGTGCTGGGACAGGGAGCACTGTCACCACCAGACACCAGCACAGTGCTGGGACAGGGAGCACTCTCACCACCAGACACCAGCACAGTGCTGGGACAGGGAGCGCTGTCACCACCAGACACCAGCACAGTGCTGCGACAGGGAGCGCAGTCACCACCAGACACCAGCACAGTACTGGGACAGGGAGCACTGTCACCACCAGACACCAGCACAGTGCTGGGACAGGAAGCACTGTCACCACCAGACACCAGCACAGTGCTGGGACAGGGAGCGCAGTCACCACCAGACACCAGCACAGTGCTGGGACAGGGAGCACTGTCACCACCAGACACCAGCACAGTGCTGGGACAGGGAGCACTGTCACCACCAGACACCAGCACAGTGCTGGGACAGGGAGCACTCTCACCATCAGACACCAGCACAGTGCTGGGACAGGGAGCGCTGTCACCACCAGACACCAGCACAGTGCTGGGACAGGGAGCGCCGTCACCACCAGACACCAGCACAGTGCTGGGACAGGGAGCACTGTCACCACCAGACACCCGACGGGAGGCCCCATTCCAAATGGCGATGGCCGCATCGCTGGTGTTAACGGGCGGGAAGCTCAGCGACCCCATTCGGAGGCCGGTCCCGACCCTTTAGCCCCAGGCGAGGGCCAATCTACACCGACCCCCGGTGGCCCTAACGACTCTCCTGGTTGATATTGGGGTATTTTTTAAGGCGATCCTATTGCGAGGAGTGAATCAGCCTCAGAACTGCCTCCTGACTGCTGCAGTTTGTCATCTGCTGGCTCTGGCCAATCAGGATCCAGCGATGGGTTGGCTCCTTGCCAGGTTGTGACCGTTTAAAAGGTGACTGGAGGTTCAGCTCACAGCCTTTGTGAGACCTGTGAGTGTGTCATGAACTGGACTGTACTGAAGGGAGTTAAAGATCACTGCGGGACTTTTAAGTGAGTCTTCCATATTAAATATCTTTGTATTTCCACTTTGAATGGCTCCTATACTATTTAATATTCCTCTTTCTCGAGCAACTATCTCAATCTCTTTTTAAACAGAACTGACGGACTTTTCTTTCACAGCAGTTTGTGACAGACTGACACATTCTAACGAGCCTCGGTGTGAACATTGGTTCTAATCTCTCCTTTAATTCTTTTCATCTTTCTTTTAAATCTGTGCCTCTTGTTACTGCCTCGCTACTTATCTTATCAAAACCCTTCATGATCTTGAAGGAGTCTATCAGGTCACACGCTAACCTGTCCAGCTCTATTCCAAAATACCCCAACTTCAAGTCTCTTCATAACTGGAACCCCTGACCCCCGGTAACAGCAAAGTGTAGCTACCCTGGTCTTCTCCCATTGCTTTTATACCCTTCTTGAACCGCCTTCTTGAACCGATGCAGTCTGTGTGGTGACGGTGCTCACATAGTGCTGTTAGGTCGGAACTTCCAGTATTTTGACCCAGCGACAAATTGTATTTATATAGGGCATCTAACGTAGTAAAACATCCCAAGGTGCTTCATGGGAGCATTATCAAACAAAATTTGACACTGATCCACATAAAGAGATGTTAGGACAGGCGAGCAAAAGTTTGGTCAGAGGTAGGTTTTAAGGAGCATCTTAAAGAAGGAAAGAGAGGAGGAGAGGTTAAGGGAGGAAATTCTAGAGCTTCGGGCCTAGGCTGCTGAAGACACGGCCGCCAATGGTGGAGCGATGAAAATCGGAGATGTGTAAAAGTCCAGAATTGGAGGAGTGCAGACATCAAAGAGGGTTGTAGGAGGCTACAGAGATAGGGAGGGGCGAGGCCATGGAGGGATTTGAAAACCAGGATGAGAATTTTAAAATCGAGGCGTTGGCAGACCGGGAGCCAACGTAGGTCAGCGAGCACAGGGGTGATGGGTGAACGGCGATGATGAAGGAACAGCGATATGTCCAAGTCAGGATGGTGTGTGACTTAGGGTTGATGGTGTTCCATGAAATTGCTGAACTTATTTGGTACCTAATCAAATGCTTTATGAAAATGACTAAGCACATTTACCCATCCTGTTCCCATCTCCCTTCATCCACCTCTCCAATCTAATCTGGAATATTGACCTAGTTTCTCCCTCAACCACTAACCCTGGAATTGAATGCCACAGCCTCACAACTCTCTGTGTGAAGACGTTTCTCCTGCTCTCTGTTCTAAATCTCTTACATTTAATCTTGTATCTGTGGCCTCTCATTCTTGACCCCTCAGCTATACTTTGGTGCAGATGGATCCGTTACCCTTGGCAGACAAGTCAATGACCCTATAGAGTGCACTCCTTCATTCCTCAGACATTTTTTTTAATAAAGGTTTCTTTGTCCTCACTGCAACTTTAAGATGTTACTAATCGACCAGCAGTCATTCATGGGCTGTGGGCATCGCTGACAAGGCCAGCATTTATTGCCCATCCCTAGTTGCCCTTGAGAAGGTGGTGGTGAGCCACCTTCTTGAATATCTGCAGTCCGTGTGGTGAAGGTACTCCCACAGAAGCTGTTAGGGAGGGAGGTCCAGGATGTTGACCGAGCGACGATGAAGGAATGGTGATATACTTCCAGGTGATGGAAATATATTTCCCATGCACCTGCTGCCCTTGTCCTTCCAGGCAGTAGAAGTCGTGATTTTGGGAGGTGCTGTCGAAGAAGTCTTGGCGAGTTGCTGCAGTGCACCTTGTAGATGGTACACACTGCAGCCACGGTACGCCGGTGGTGGAGGGAGTGAATGTTTAAGGTGGTAGATGGGGTGCCAATCAAGCGGGCTGCTTTGTCCTGGATGGTGTCGAGCTTCTTGAGTGTTGTTGGAGCTGCACTCATCCAGGCAAGTGGAGAGTATTCCATCACACTCTTGACTTGTGCCTTGTAGATGGTGGAAAGTCTTTGGGGTATCAGGAGGTGAGACACTTGCCACAGAATACCCAGCCTCTGACCTGCTCTTGTTGCCACAGTATTTATGTGGCTGGTCCAGTTAAGTTTCTGGTCAATGGTGATGGGCGGGGGGGATTCGACAACCGTAATGCCGTTAAATATCATGGGGAGGTGGATAGACTCTTGTTGGAGTTGGTCATTGCCTGGAACTTGTTTAGCGAATGTTACTTGACAGCCCAAGCCTGAGTGTTGTCCAGGTTTTACTGCATGCGAGCATGGACTGCTTCATTATCTGAGGAGTTGTGAATGGAACTGAATACTGTGCAATCATCAGTGAACATCCTCACTTCTGAACTTATCATGGAGGGAAGGTCATTGATGAAGCAGCTGAAGATGGTTGGGGCTAGGACATTGCCCTGAGGAACTCCAGCAGCAATGTACTGGGGCTGATATGATTGGCCTCCAACAACCACAACCATCTTCCTTTGTGCTCGGTATGACGCCAGCCAGTGGAGAGTTTCCCCCCTGATTCCCATTGAATTGAGTTTTACTAGGGCTCCTTGATGCCACACTCGGTCAAATGCTGCCTTGATGTCAAGGGCAGTTACTCTCACCTTACCTCTGGAATTCAGCTCTTTTGTCCATGTTTGGACCAAGGCTGTAATGAGGTCTGGTGCCGAGTGGTCTTGGTGGAACCCAAACTGAGCATCGGTGAGCAGGTTATTGGTGAGTAAGTGCCGCTTGACAGCACTGTTGACGACACCTTCCATCACTTTGCTGATGATTGAGAGTAGACTGATGGGGCGGTAATTGGCCGGGTTGGATTTGTCCTGCTTTTTGTGGACAGAACATACCTGGGCAGTTTTCCACATTGTCGGATAGATGCCAGTGTTGTAGCTGAACTGGAACAGCTTGGCTAGATGCGCGGCTAGTTCTGGAGCACAAGTCTTCAGCACTACAGCCGGGATGTTGTCGGGGCCCATAGCCTTTGCAGTATCCAATGCGATCTGCCATTTCTTGATATCATGTGGCTTGAATCGAATTGGCTGAAGACTAGCTTCTGTGATGGTGGGGACCTCAGGAGGAGGCCGATGTGGATCCTTCACTCAGCACTTCTGGCTGAAGATGGTTGCAAATGCTTCAGTTTAGTCTTTTGCACTCACGTGCTGGGCTCTGCCATCATTGAGGATGGGGATGTTCATGGAGCTTACTCCTCCCATTAGATATTTAATTGTCCACCAGAGCTTTGATCTGATCGGTTGATTGTGGGATTGCTTAGCCCTGCCTATAGCATGTTGCTTCCGCTTTTTAGCATGCATGTAGTCCTGTGTTGCAGCTTCCCCAGGTTGGCACCTCATTTTTAGGTACGCCTGGTGCTGCTCCTGGCATGCTCTTCTACACTCCTTATTGAACCAGGGTTGGTCCCCTGGCTTGATGGTAATGGTAGAGTGAGGGATATGCTGGGCCATGAGGTTACAGATTGTGGTGGAATACAATTCTGCTGCTGCTGATGGCCCACAGCACCTCATGGATGTCCAGTTTTGAGCTGCTAGATCTGTTCTGAATCTATCCTATTTAGCACGGTGGTAGTGCCACACAACATGTTGGAGGGTGTCCTCAGTGTGAAGACAGGACTTTGTCTCCACAACGACTGTGCGGTGGTCACTGCTATCAATACTGTCATGGAGAGATGTATTTGCGACAGGTAGATTGGTGAGGACGAGGTTAAGCAGGTTTTTCCCTCGTGTTGGTTCTCTCACCACCTGTCGCAGGCCCAGTCTGGCAGCTATGTCCTTCAGGACTCGGCCAGCTCGGACATTGGGGTGCAACCGAGCCACTCTTGGTGATGGACATTGACGTCCCCCACCCAGAGTACATTCTGTGCCCTTGCTACCTTCAGTGCTTTTTCCAAGTGGTGTTCAACATGGAGGAGTACTGATTCATCAGCTGAGGGAGGGTGGTAGGTGGTAACCAGGAGGTTTCCTTGCCCATGCTTGACCTGATGTCATGAGACTTCATGGGGTCCTGAGTCAAAGTTGAGGACTCCCAGGGCCACTCCCCCCCGACTGTATACCACTGTGCCACCACCCCTGGTGGGTCTGCCCTGCCGGTGGGACAGGACATACCCAGGGATGGTGATGGAGGAGTTTGGGACGTTGGCTGAAAGGTATGATTCTGTGACGATGACTATATTCGGCTGTTGCTTGACTAGTCTGTGGGACAGCTCTCCCAATTCTGGCACAAGTCCCCAGATGTTAGTGAGGAGGCCTTTGCATGATTGACTGGGCTGGGTGGGCCTTTATCGTGTCTGGTGCCAAGGTCGATGCCGGATGGTCCGACTGGTTTTATTCTTATTGTAGATCAGTCTTGGTCCAGTTTTAATACAGACTATGCTAAGATAAATTAAATCAATAGTTTATCAGATCGCAGATTTCAACGATTTTACTCTTTGTTGAAAGGTGACAGAAGGACTGGACACGTGAGCTGGTCAAACGTGATCAACGACCAAAGCCAACGTCAGGGTGAGACTTGTTCGGAGTTGGAGAGAATCCATTGGAGATCAAGGAGATCCAGAGGAAGGTCCGGGAGCAGCATGACAGCACCGCACAAGAAGAGATTCGGCGATGTCCTGCCCAAGGAAGATCCTGAGGATTATTCCATTCACAATCTGGTGAAGTGCTGTCAGTTTTGTGGCTACGACTTAAAGATCACTCAGTGCATGGGTGAAAACCTGGGGGTCTCAGGTTTCGTCTGGGATTGTGTAAGTCTAAAGAACTCTTGTGAAAACATAGCTTGGGGAGGCTGGTCAAACCTCAAGTATTTACCCCTCTTTGTCTAAGAAAAATGCAGCCTCTTTCTGTAATAAAAGCAGAAAATGCAGGAAATACTCAACAGGTCAGGCAGCATCTGTGGAGAGAGAAACAGGTCGATGACCTTTCATCAGAACTGGGAAAAGTGGAGGTGGGAATTCATGTGATGAATAATGCAGGAATAGGTCCAACCAGAGTTGTCAACCCGAGATGGTATCCATCCCTGAATACTGAAGGAGGTTGTCGAGGGGACAGGGGACGCTGGAGCCAGGAATCTTTGGCCATGGGGAATGAGACTAATGCCTGAAGGGTTGGAAATGGTGCCTCTGTATTCAAGTTGAGGTAAGGGATAAGCCTGAAATTATCGGTGCTTAGTCTTTATATAGAATGACATAGAATGTACAGCACAGAAACAGACCAACTGGTCCATACTGGTGTTTCTGCTCCACATGAGCCTCCTCCCAGCTCTCTGCATGTAAACCTATCAGCGTATCCTTCTATTGCTTTCTCCTTCATGTGCTTGTCTAGCTTCCCCTTAAATGCATCTATATTGTTCACCTCAATGCTTTAACTACAAGACCCACAGTCTTACCTCAACTGTGGGGAAAGAGCGGGTGTAGTGGGGTTAATTGGAAAGCTCTCACAAAGAGCTGGCACAGACACGATGGGCCAAATGGCCTCCTTTCTGGCTCAGAAATTTGGGTCGGAGGCTTCCCGCGGGTGCAAGCATAGCGGGTGCACTTACCTAGCGCGCCTGCCGTTGTGCTCTGGGCCCGCATGGAATTCGGCTCTTCGGCCTCCTGCAGCTGCCGGTGTGCAGTGCTTGCGTATCCCAGGGGTGCAGTTAGTTCGAAGCGTCCCCTGGGATCATGTGGGCCATGGGGAGCCAATCAGAGCAGGGAATCTTCATTCATAGATTTGACAGGAAGACCTGTCCAATCTATGAATAGAGATCGGCCCCAAAACCTAACTAAAACTTCAAATAAATTAAAAAAAAAAATCACATTTTTAAAATAACTATAAATTACATAAAATAACTATTTTAAACAATAATTAAAATTTTTGAAAAAATTAATTACAGTTTTTAACGGGGCTAAAAATAAACTTACCTTTCTTTAAAGTATTTCAAAATAATAAACCTGTGGAAAAAATGTTTTAATTTTACTTAATTCACCACTTACCTTGTTAAAAGCAGGCCTTGCACCTGCTTTTTCCCCGCGTAGCTGCTGGGGACTTACCAGCACGGAGAAACTTGTAAAAAAAGCCGAAGTTCGATGCGTACGTGCTGCCTCTCCCGCGCACGCCGTTGACCCGCGAACCCCTTCCTTCACAAGACCAGAAGTTCCGGTTTCCCGTGCATGCGCAGTGCATGCGCGAAACCGGCACTTCTGGTGGCCCTACGGGTGAGTACACAGTGCGTACTCACCCGTGGGGACCCGAATTTCTGGGCCTCTATGTCAACTCTCCCTGTTGTATGCTGCATCTGCAAGAGAGCCAACAGGTGAAGTGTTAGCTGGGCTTCCACGGGGAGATGGGGGAGACTGACTGGAGACCCGTCCTTCTCTGCAGTGGGCTGTGGGGTCCCTCGGTCCTCACCCTCATTGCCGTCACCTACTGTTGCTCCGGTGCTTTGTGACATCCAAGTGCCTGAACTAATTCTGACTCCAATGGTTGGCGTGTTTTTTTCCTCAGGGCCTCACACTCTGCCAGTTCTTTGAGCGGGAGAAGATGAGTTTCTCTGGGAAGAAGGTGATTGAGCTGGGATCGGGCACTGGGATCGTGGGGATTCTGGCAGTCATGCTGGGTGAGTGAGAGGATCAATGTCAACCTAATGCAATCGCTTTGTTGGTGTGGAAAAGGGAAATGGACAGTAACGGGCCAAGGCCCGTGTATCGCTGGGAGGTGCGTTACCATGGCAACCACTGCTGACTGGTGTGATCGAAGATTCTGCTCTCCATGTTTTGGGAATTGCAGGGGTGAAATCTTCCTCTGGAAGATCAGGCTCCGGGGCCAGGAAGTCTTGTGGCTCGTGGCGAGCACCAAGCTCCCCCGACCGCGGCAGAGTGAGGCCTGGGTGATTTTAACTCCCGGGCCGAATCTCCGTGTCCCCTGGTCAGTTGCCTGACTGAAACGAGTGGGAACTAGTGTTGCCAACTCTGGCTGGATGTAACCCTGGAGGTTTCATCACGTGACCAACACCCTCCAACCGCCCCGCCCCCACACTCCCCTACAGCCAATGAAGTACTTTTGACACAAAAGCAAAATACTGCGGATGCTGGAAATCTGAAATAAAAACAGAAAATGCTGGAAATACTCAGCAGGTCAGGCAGCATCTGTGGAGAGAGAAACAGGGTTAATATTTCAGATCGATGACCCTTCGAGTTTCCGGTCGCCTGTCACTTTAATTTTCCGCTCCACTCCCACTCTGACCTCTCGGTCCTCGGCCTCTTACACTGTTCCAATGAAGCTCAATGTAAGCTCGAGGAACAGCACCTCATCTTTCGCTTAGGCACTTTACAGCCTTCTGGACTCAACATTGAGTTCAACAATTTCAGACCATAACCTCGGCCCCATCCTGTTTTTCTCGTCTCTCTCACATGGCAGCTGTCGATCATTCTGCCATTTACACTTCATCTAGAGTCATCTTTTGTTTCTTAACTTGTCCCATTACCATCTTCTTTTGCCTCGCACCATCATCCGTTTTGTCTCTTAATCTCTCCTGCCTTCCACCCTATCACAGACCTTCCCTTTTCTTCTTTCCTCCCCTCCTCCCTTTCCCTGCCCCTTCACTTGCTTAAAAACCTGTTCCATCTCCAACTTTTTCCAGTTCTGACGAAGGGTCATCGACCTGAAACGTTAACTCTGTTTCTCTCTCCACAGATGCTGACTGACCTGCAAAGTACTTTTGAAGTTTAGTCACTGTTGTACTGTAGAAAACGCGCAGCCAATTTGCGCACAGCAAAGTCCCACAAATAGCAATGTGATAATGACCAGAAAATCTGTTTTAGTGATGTTGGTTGAGGGATAAATATTGACCACGACACTAGGAGAACTCCCCTGCTCTTCTTCCAATAGTGCCATGGGATCTTTTACATCCACTTGAGAGGGCAATTTAGGTTTAATATCTCATCTGAATGACAGCACCTCCTACAGAGCAGCATTCTCTCAGTACTACACTGAAATGTCAGCCTAGTTTTGTGCTCAAGTCCCTGGAGTGGGACTTGACCCTGCTGACTCGCTGGCTTTAGGTGGGTGCCCCTGGTGTCTGCTCAGGAGCATAAAAAATTAGAGGATGGTTTCCACCGGGCGGGTACGGATAAAATCGCCCCCTATGGAGTCGGGATCGAAGGTACAAGAGGTGAAATAATCGAGGATTGGAAAGAGCCACAGGATGTTAGAGTATCATTTCATAGATTAACAGAGTGTCTCCGCATCATCCTTATTGCAGGACAACTATTGGAATGCTATCCTGGCTCGCCTCCCACCTTCCGTAAACTTCAGCTCATCCAGAACTCTGCTGCCCGTATCCTAACTCACACCAAGTCCTGTTCGCCCATTACCCCTGTGCTCGCTGACCTACACTGGCTCCTGGTCCGGCAACTCCTCAATTTTAAAATTCTCATCTTCCTGTTCAAATCCCTCCATGGCCTCGCCCTCCCTATCTCTGTAACCTCTAAAACCCTCATTAGACCTACCTCTTTGACCAAGCTTTTGGTCACCTCTCCTAATATTTCCTTATGTTGTTTGGTGTCAAATTTTGATTGATTACGCTCTTGTGAAGCACCTTGGGATGGTTTACTGCATTAAAGGCACTATAGAAATACAAGTTATTGTTTTGAGTTCTGCTAAATTTCCTTTCCCCAGCTCCGCTGTCACCTTCCATTGAACTCAGTCTGTATGGAGCAGGTTTGCTGGGTGACAGGCCCGGGTGCTTCCCCTCTGCACAGTTACTCCATGCTCCGTCTGACAATTCCAGCCTGTCACTGGCTCCATCAGTCACTATTGGCCTGGCCACAGTTCCCTTCTCCTGTTAGCCTTGGATCAGTGGTAACGCTCTCCCCTCTGAGTCGGAAGGTCATGGGTTCAAGTCCCACTCCAGAGACTTGAGCATAAAATCCAGGCTAACACTTCAGTGCAGTACTGAGGGAGTGCTGCACTGCAGGACGTGCTATCGTTCAGATGAGACAGTAAACCAAGGCTCCATCTGCCCTCTCAAAAAAAAAGATCACGGCATTATTTGAAGAAGAGTAGGGGAGTTCTTCCTGTGTCCTGGTCAATATTGATCCTTCAACCAACATCAATGAAATAGATTATCTGATCATTCCTGTTTGTGGGAGCTTGCTGTACGCAAATTGGCTGTCCCGTTACCTACATTACAACAGTGACTACACTTCAATGCCTGTAATGTACTTTGGGACGTCCTGAGGTCGTGAAAGGCACTGTATAAATACAAGTCTTTAGTTCTTTCTTTTCCTGTTCCTCCCCACCTCCCGTGACTGTAATTGGGGATCGGGTTGCTGTGATGGGGTAACCAGCAGTGAGATGCCTCATTGTATTTCTTCTCTCTCAGGTGGACAGGTAACCCTGACTGACCAGTCTCACGTTTTGAAACAAATCAAACACAACGTTTTAGTCAATGTCCCTGCTTCCTGCAGACACTCCGCAACAGTCAGTGCCCTTTCTTGGGGCTTTGACCACATGCACTTCCCCAATGATTATGACGTGATCCTGGGTTCGGATAAGGGCCCAGAAATTAAACATGGATGGTTCCCGCGGGGGTAAGGATTCCCCGCGATATCGCACTCCGCGCCTACCTTTTTGCTCCGGGCCCACACGAACTTTAGTTTCAAAGGCTCTCTCTGTTGGAACCATGCAGTGCTTGCGTGACCCAGAGACGCAATTAGTTCGTGTGAGCTCTGGGATCACGTGATTCAGTTAGAGCCAATGGCAGCACACCATCTTTCATTCATAGTTTTGACGGCAAGAGCTGTCAAAGCTATGAATACTACACCCCCCCAAAAGAACAGCTAAACCTCAATTAAAAAAAAAGCCATCACATTAATAAAATAAGTATAGTTAAATAAATTAACCACTTTAAACAAAAAATTAAATTTTTGAAAAAATTTAAAATCTTTTTAAAAGTTATAAAAATAAACTTACCTTTCTTTAAAGTCTCTAAAAAAGATAAACCTGTTGAAAAAAATTTAAAATAACACTTAATTAACTACTTACCTTGTTAAAAGGGGGTCCTACGCCTGCTTTCTTTGTGTGTAAAATCTTCACCACTTACCTGCGCGTTCAAAGCTGTAAAAAAAACTAAGTGCACTGCGTGCGCACAGCCTGTAGTGCGCACGCAGTTCACTTAGGAACCGCCCCCTTTTCAATTCACGATCTAACACGCGAGAGTACACAGTGCGTACTCTCGCGTATTAGGTTTAATTTTCGGGCCATTGTGTACTACCCATCGGATTACCCCGTACTGATGCAGACACTACGACATCTCAGCAACCAGAGAACGACCATCTACTTAGCGTCAGAAATGAGGGGGTGCTGTAAAACCCACAAGTTCCACGAGGAGCTTGTCCCCCAATATTTTCACTCCCAAATTGTTCACAGAAACGCGAGGGACAATATCAATGTGTACAAATTGACCGTGAAATGACCGGAGAGCTGGAGAGGAGCTGCCGATGTAGAGACAGAGAGAAATCTACTGTCCAATTAAAGTACATCACCGGACTCAGGCAGCAGAATCAGGCTCAGTAAATCATTAAAAGATTTATTGTATTTGAAGAATTATAAATCCAATTGAGTTGGAATAACCTGACGGAGTGTCTCCAAAATTACATATAATGTTACAGCACAGAAACAGGCCATTCGGCCCAACTGGTCTGTGCTGACATTTATGCTCCACACGAGCCCCCTCCCACCCTACTTCATCTCACCCTATCAGCATATCCTTCTATTCCTTTCTCCCTTATCTAGCTGCCCCTTAAACACATCTATGCAATTTGCGTCAACTACTTTATGTTGTAGCAAGTTCCACATTCTCACCACTCTCTTGGGAAAGAAGTTTCTCCTGAATTCCTTATTGGATTGATTAGTGACCATCTTATAACTTTGACATCCAGTCTTGGACTCTTCGACAAATGGAAACATTGAGCCAGATTTTGCTGTCAATATGAGGCTAATGGTGCTCGCTGTTATTAATGCACAAATGGTACAGCAACTTCAGGCGTGGGGCAGATGCGCGGTTAAACGCGAATATTCAAAAGTTGCTGTCTGAGTTGCGCTGTTAACTTTGCGAAAGCAGCATCTCGCTGTCTGGCTCACCATTGGCAGGCATCGATGGCGTGAAGTTGCTGTTTTTGTGTGGCACATACAAACTAAACTCACCACAGAAAGTTAAGTCTTGTCCATTCCAGTATAAGAACTGTTTTAACAATGTGATAAGTGTTAATTACTGCCAAACAACCTCTCTGGCACTGAAAATTATCTATTACAAGAGTGGAGTCTCATTCCTTTAGGTTTTAATTGTTGTTGGAGATTTTAAAAATGTCAAATTTAAATTTTGTTTTTAACTTTTCTTTTTCCTTTTCTCTCTCTTAATCCAATCCTTCTTTTCCTCTCTTCATTTCTCTTTCTGTACCTGATTTAATATTGAATTCACCCACTCTAATTCACCTTCCTTCTCAGTCCTTGGGCTGTTCATTTCACAATTCTTCAATCTGATTGGTTAAGGAGATACACAGTTGCTTGTCCTGTTTACTCAGGTCCCAGATGCCCAGTTTCCCTCACTGTGATGTTAGCAGCTTGCACTTTCAGCAACTTGCCACACAAACATTTTTTAAAACCTAAACGTACAAGGGCAAGACTAACTAACGACAGGTGCTGTTAGATGCCCTGCCACAGCAAATTATGACCCATTTTGAGGGGTTTTGATGAGTAGATGGGGACAAACTGTTTCCACTGGCAGGAGGGTCAGTAACCAGAGGACACGGATTTAAGATAATTAGCAAAAGAACCAGAGGGGAGACAAGGAGATATTTTTATACACAACAATGATCTGGAATGCTCTGCCTGAAAGGGTGGTGTTGCAGATTCAATAGGAACTTTCAAAAGGGAATTGGATAAATACTTGAAAAGGAAAGTTTGCAGGGCTATGGGGAAAGAGCGGGGGAATGGTATTAATTAGAGAGCTCCTTCAATAAGCCGGCGCAGGCACGATGGGCCGAATAGCCTCCTTCTGTGCTGTAAGATTCCATTATGATTCAAAAAGTAAACAAAAATGATATTTGTTTGAATTATTTAAATGTAGGTTGACTAACAAAATACTAAAAAAAGTGCTGTTTGATAATGAGAGGAATGTGTAGAATATTCTTAGTTTATGAGTATCAATTATTGAATGTATGAACTATTTTAAAGATCAATCACAAAATAAAAATGTTTTGAGAATTTCATATTTGTTTGAGTGTCAGTTTCACTGGTACGGTGGATTGAAAGAATGAAAAAGGACTTGTATTTCCACAGCGTCTTTCATGACCTCAGGACGTCCCAAAGCACTTTACAGCCAATTAAGGGCTTTTTGAAGTGTAGTCACTGTTGTAATGTAGCGAAACGCGGCAGCCAATTTGCACACAGCAAGATCCCACAAACAGCAATGTGATAATGACCAGATAATCTGTTTTAGTGATGTTGGTTGAGGGATAAATATCGGCCAGGCAACAAGGGATAACTCCCCTGCACTACTTCGAATAGTGCCATGGGATCTTTTATAACCACCTGAGAGGGCACCTCTGACAGTTCAGCACTCCCTCAGTGCTGCACTGGAGCGTCAGCGTAGATTAGTTGCTGGAGGAAATGAATCCTTGGGATGGTGAATGCGTGAGAGATTGGGGTGGTGAATGGGAGAAATTGGGGTGGTGAATGGGAGAGATTGGGGTGGTGAATGGGAGAGATTGGGGTGGTGAATGGGAGAGATTGGGGGGTGAATGGGAGAGATTGGGATGGTGAATGGGAGAGATTGGGGGGTGAATGGGAGAGAGATTGGGGGGTGAATGGGAGAGATTGGGGGGTGAATGGGAGAGATTGGGGGATGAATGGGAGAGATTGGGATGGTGAATGGGAGAGAGATTGGGGGGTGAATGGGAGAGATTGGGATGGTGAATGGGAGAGAGATTGGGGGGTGAATGGGAGAGATTGGGGGGTGAATGGGGGAGATTGGGGTGGTGAATGGGAGAGAGATTGGGGGGTGAATGGGAGAGATTGGGGGGGTGAATGGGGGAGATTGGGGTGGTGAATGGGAGAGATTGGGGTGGTGAATGGGGGAGATTGGGGGGGTGAATGGGGGAGATTGGGATGGTGAATGGGAGAGATTGGGATGGTGAATGGGAGAGATTGGGATGGTGAATGGGAGAGATTGGGGTGGTGAATGGGAGAGATTGGGGTGGTGAATGGGAGAGATTGGGGGTGAATGGGAGAGAGATTGGGATGGTGAATGGGAGAGAGATCGGGATGGTGAAAGGGAGAGATTGGGGGGTGAATAGGAGAGATTGGGATGGTGAATGGGAGAGATTGGGATGGTGAATGGGAGAGAGATTGGGATGGTAAATGGGAGAGATTGGGATGGTGAATGGGAGAGAGATTGGGGTGGTGAATGGGAGAGAGATCGGGATGGTGAAAGCAGAGATTGGGATGGTGAATAGGAGAGATTGGGGTGGTGAATGGGAGAGATTGGGATGGTGAATGGGAGAGAGATCGGGATGGTGAAAGGGAGAGATTGGGATGGTGAATAGGAGAGATTGGGGTGGTGAATGGGAGAGATTGGGATGGTGAATGGGAGAGATTGGGATGGTGAATGGGAGAGAGATTGGGATGGTGAATGGGAGAGATTGGGGGGTGAATGGGAGAGATTGGGATGGTGAATGGGGGAGATTGGGGGGTGAATGGGAGAAATTGGGATGGTGAATGGGAGAGAGATTGGGATGGTAAATTGAGAGATTGGGATGGTGAATGGGAGAGAGATTGGGATGGTGAATGGGAGAGATTGGGGGGTGAATGGGAGAGATTGGGATGGTGAATGGGAGAGAGATTGGGATGGTAAATGGAGAGATTGGGATGGTGAATGGGAGAGATTGGGGGGTGAATGGGAGAGATTGGGATGGTGAATAGGAGAGAGATTGGGATGGTGAATGGGAGAGATTGGGATGGTGAATAGGAGAGAGATTGGGATGGTGAATAGGAGAGATTGGGGTGGTGAATGGGAGAGATTGGGATGGTGAATGGGAGAGATTGGGATGGTGAATAGGAGAGATTGGGGTGGTGAATGGGAGAGATTGGGATGGTGAATGGGAGAGATTGGGATGGTGAATGGGAGAGATTGGGATGGTGAATGGGAGAGATTGGGATGGTGAATGGGAGAGATTGGGATGGTGAATAGGAGAGATTGGGGTGGTGAATGGGAGAGATTGGGATGGTGAATGGGAGAGATTGGGATGGTGAATGGGAGAGATTGGGATGGTGAATGGGAGAGATTGGGGTGGTGAATGAGAGAGATTGAGGTGGTGAATGGGAGAGATTGGGATGGTGAATGGGAGAGATTGGGATGGTGAATGGGAGAGATTGGGATGGTGAATGGGAGAGATTGGGGTGGTGAATGGGAGAGATTGGGATGGTGAATGGGAGAGATTGGGATGGTGAATGGGAGAGATTGGGATGGTGAATGGGAGAGATTGGGGTGGTGAATGAGAGAGATTGAGGTGGTGAATGGGAGAGATTGGGATGGTGAATGGGAGAGATTGGGATGGTGAATGGGAGAGATTGGGATGGTGAATGGGAGAGATTGGGATGGTGAATGGGAGAGATTGGGATGGTGAATGGGAGAGATTGGGATGGTGAATGGGAGAGATTGGGATGGTGAATGGGAGAGATTGGGATGGTGAATGGGAGAGATTGGGGTGGTGAATGGGAGAGATTGGGATGGTGAATGAGAGAGATTGGGATGGTGAATGGGAGAGATTGGGATGGTGAATGGGAGAGATTGGGGTGGTGAATGGGAGAGATTGGGGTGGTGAATGGGAGAGATTGAGGTGGTGAATGGGAGAGATTGGGGTGGTGAATGGGAGAGATTGGGGTGGTGAATGGGAGAGATTGGGGTGGTGAATGGGAGAGATTGGGGTGGTGAATGGGCACCTCAAAGCACTGGAGAGGTACCACCAACGTTGCCTCCACAAGATTCTGCAAATCCATTGGCAGGATAGGCACACCAACGTCAATGTTCTTGCTCAGGCCAACATCCCCAGCATCGAAGCTTTGACCACACTCGATCAGCTCCGATGGACGGGTCACATTGCCCGCAAGCCCGATACGAGACTCCCAAAACAAGCGCTCTACTCGGAGCTCCGGCACGGCAAGAGAGCCCCAGGTGGGCAGAGGAAACGTTTCAAGGACACCCTCAAAGCCTCCTTGAAAAAGTGTAACATCCCCACCGACACCTGGGAATCCCTGGCCCAAGACCGCACAAAGTGGAGGAGAAGCATCCGGGATGGCGCCGAACACCTCGAGTCTCTTTGCCGGGAGCAAGCGGAAGCCAAGCGCAGGCAGCGCAAGGAGCGCACGTCAACCCAAGCACCCCACCCACCTGCCCCTTCAACCACCGTCTGCCCCACCTGTGACAGAGACTGAAGGTCCCGCATTGGACTCATCAGTCACCTGCAAACTCATTTTTAATGTGGAAGCAAGTCATCCTCGGTTCCGAGGGACTGCCTAAGAAGAAGAAGGAATGGGAGAGAGATTGGGGTGGTGAATGGGAGAGATTGGGGTTGTGAATGGGAGAGAGATTGGGGTGGTGAATGAGAGCGATTGGGGTGGTGAATGGGAGAGAGATTGGGGTGGTGAATGTGAGAGAGATTGGGGTGGTGAATGGGAGAGATTGGGGTGGTGAATGGGAGAGAGATTGGGATGGTGAATGAGAGAAATTGGGATGGTGAATGGGAGAGATTGGGGTGGTAAATGGGAGAGATTGGGGTGGTGAATGGGAGAGATTGAGGTGGTGAATGGGAGAGATTGAGGTGGTGAATGGGAGAGAGATTGGGATGGTGAATGGGAGATAGATTGGGGTGGTGAATGGGAGAGAGATTGGGGTGGTGAATGGGAGAGAGATTGGGGTGGTAAATGGGAGAGATTGGGGTGGTGAATGGGAGAGATTGGGATGGTGAATGAGAGAAATTGGGATGGTGAATGTGAGAGATTGGGGTGGTGAATGCGAGAGAGATTGGGGTGGTGAATGGGAGAGATTGGGGTGGTGAATGGGAGAGATTGGGGTGGTGAATGGGAGATATAGGGGTGGTGAATGGGAGAGAGATTGGGGTGGTGAATGGGAGAGAGAAACATAAAAGAAGGCCAGCTGGTCCATCGAGTCTCTCCCATTCAGCAACACTCCTCCAGGATATAGTCCAGCTCCCCTTTGGACGTTAACAGTGAATCCACATCCATTGCTCAAGTCGGCAACTTGTTCCAGAGGGAAGTTCAGTGATGGGCAGCAATGAAAGGTTAGAGGAGGAAAGTTTGAGAGAGTTTGGTGCCAGTGAGTGGTGAACACAGAAGAGATTGGTGAGGTATCTTAGCTAATGCACACCTATTGGGGGACATTGCTATCCATTTAGAGAACTCAATGACTTTGTGGTTCAGGGACGGGGGCAATGTCTACCCCGCCACTCCTCCGATGAATACGATAGTGCCACTCATTAACCAGCTGTGAGGAATTTGAAAACTGGGCATGTCGAATCATAGAATCATACAGCACAGAAAGTGGCCAATCAGCCCATCATCTCTGTGCCGGCTCTTTGAAAGACTTAGCCAATCAGCCCCACTCCCCTGCTCTACACTGATAGCCCTGCAAATTTTCCTTTTCAAGTATTTATCCAAGTCCCCTTTGAAAATTGCTATTCAATCTAATGTATGTCAAGAATTTCCATATTTGGTGATATCTGTTCTCACACCCTCCAGGTAGCTCATTGGCAGAGTTGTAGCATCCTGTAGTGATACCCAACTGCCGACTCATGGGATGTTATTTTTATTCGTTCCTGGGATGTGGGCGTCGCTGCCAAGGCCAGCATTTATTGCCCATCCCTAATTGCCCTTGAGAAGGTGGTGGTGAGCCGCCTTCTTGAACTGCTGCAGTCCATGCGGTGAAGATACTCCAACATTGCTGTTAGGGAGGGATTTTGACCCAGCGACGATGAAGGATCGGTGATATATTTCCAAGTCAGGATGGTGTGTAACTTGGAGGGGAGTTTGGAGGTGATGGTGTTCCCATGCGCCTGCTGCCCTTGTCCTAGGTGGTAGAGGATGCGGGTTTGGGAGGTGCTGCCGAAGAAGCCTTGGTGAATTGTTGCAGTGCATCCTGCAGATGTTACACACTGCAGCTACAGTACGCCGGTGTTGGAGGGAGTGAATGTTTTAGGTGGTGGATGGGGTGCTTGCCCTGGATGTTGTCGAGCTTCTTGAGTGTTGTTGGAGCTGCACTCATCCAGGCAAGTGGAGAGTATTCCATCACACTTCTTAATTGTGCCTTGTAGATGGTGGAAAGGCTTTTGGGGTCAGAAGGTGAGACACTCGCCGCAGAATACCTAGCCTCTGACCGGCTCTTGTTGCCACAGTATTTTTGTGGCTGGTCCAGTTAAGTTTCTGGTCAATGGTGACCCCCAGGATGTTGATGTTGATGTTGGGGGATTCGGCGTTGGTAATGCTGTTGAATGTTAAGGGGCGGTGGTTAGACTCTCTCTTGATGGAGATAGTCATCGCCGGTCACTTCTGTGGCGCGAATGTTACCTGCCACTTATCAGCCCAAGCCTGAATGTCGTCTAGGTCTTGCTGCATGCGGGCATGGACTGCTTCATTATCTGAGGAGTTGCGAATGGAACTGAACACTGTGCAGTCATCAGTGAACATCCCCACTTCTGACCTTATGATGGAGGGAAGGTCATTGATGAAGCAGCTGAAGATGGTTGGGCCTAGGACACTACCCTGAGGAACTCCTGCAGCAATGTCCTGGGGCTGTGATGATTGACCTTCAACCACCACAACCATCTTCCTTTGTGCTAGGTATGACTCCAGCTAGTGGAGCGTTTTCTCCGATTCCCATTGACTTCAATTTTACTACTCGGGCTCCTTGATGCCACACTTGGTCAAATGCTGCCTTGATGTCAAGGGCAGTCACTCAGATCTCACCTCTGGAATTTCAGCTCTTTTGTCCATGTTTGGACCAAGGCTGTAATGAGGTCTGGAGCCGAGTGGTCCTGGCGAAATTCAAACTGAGCATCAGTGAGCAGGTTATTGGTGAGTAAGTGCCGCTTGATAGCACTGTTGACGATACCTTCCCTCACTTTGCTAATGATTCAGAGTAGGCTGATGGGGTGGTAATTGGCCGGATTGGATTTGTCCTGCCTTTTGTGGACAGGACATAACTGGGCAGTTTTCCACATTGTCGGGTAGATGCTAGTGTTGTAGCTGTACTGGAACAGCTTGGCTAGAGGCGTGGCTAGTTCTGGAGCACAAGTCTTCAGCACGACAGCTGGGATGTTGTCAGGGCCCATAGCCTTTGCTGTATCCAGTGTGCTCAACTGTTTCTTGATATCACATGACATGAATCGAATTGGCTGAAGACTGGCTTCTGTGACGGTGGGGATCTCAGGAGGAGGCCGAGATGGATCATCCACTTGGCACTTCTGGCTGTAGATGGTTCAACCTTGTCTTTTGCACTCGCGTGCTGGGCTCCGCCATCATTGAGGATGGGGATATTCATGGTGCCTCCTCCTCCTGTTAGTTGTTTAATCGCCCACCACCATTCACGACTGGATGTGGAAGAACTGCAGAGCTTTGATCTGATTCGTTTAGCATGCTGCTTTCACTGTTTAACATGCATGTAGTCCTGTGTTGTAGCTTCCCGAGGTTGGCACCTCATTTTTAGGTACGCCTGGTGCTGCTCCAGGCATGCTCTTCTGCACTCTTCATTTAACCAGGGTTGGTCCCCTGGCTTGATGGTAATGTTAGAGTTAGGGATATGCCGGGCCATGAGGCTACAGATTATGGTGGAATACAATTCTGCTGCTGCTGATGGCCCACAGCATCTCATGGATGCCCAGTTTTGAGCTGCTAGATTTGTTCCGAATCTATCCCATTTAGCACGGTGGTAGTGCCCCACAACACGATGAAGGGTGTCCTCAGTGTGAAGACGGGTCTTCGTCTCCACAATGACTGTGCAGTGGTCACTGCTACCAGATGCATCTGCAACAGGTAGATTGGTGAGGACGAGGTCAAGTAGGTTTTCCCTTGTGTTGGTTCTCTCACCACCTGCCGCAGGCCCAGACTCGCAGTTATGTCCTTCGGGACTGGGCCAGCTTGGTCAGTAATGCTGCTACCGAGCCACTCTTGCTGATGGACATTGAAGTCTCCCACCCAGAGTACATTCTGTGCCCTTGCTACCCTCAGTGGTTCTTCCAAGTGGGGTTCAACATGGAGAAGTACTGATCCATCAGTTGAGGGAGGGCGGTAGGTGGTAATGAGCAGGAGGTTTCCTTGCCCATGCTTGACCTGAAGCCATGAGACTTCATGGGGTCTGGAGTCAATGTTGAGGACTCCCAGGGCTACTCCATCCTGACTGTATACCACTGTGCCGCCACCCCTGGTGGGTCTGTCCTGCCAGTGGGACAGGACATACCGAGGGATGGTGATGGAAGAGTTTGGGACATTAGCTGAAAGGTATGATTCTGTGAGTATGACTATGTCAGGTTGTTGCTTGACTAGTCTGTGTGACAGCTGTCCCAGTTTTGGCACAAGTCCCCAGATGTTACTGAGGAGGACTTTGCAGAATTGATCATTCTGTATCTATCCCAGCAGCACAGATAGCTGCAGGGACAGCCGTTGCTTTTCCCTTGGCCAGTTTTGCTCAGGTGTGGCATAACGCACTGACTGGTCTGGTTATCTGATCCCCATTGTGCCGGACTTTTGGCTATCTCTAATCAAAAGCTAACAGGCCAATCCAGTGTTAGGCTGAATCACTGCCAGTTCTGCTCTTAGAGGTCCACCCGAGGTTTTGTGTAAAATGCGCCTGGTTCAATGTTATCCTTCCAAGCTCTGTGAGTTACAGAGAAATCAAACTCTGGAAGATGCAGACACCACCCGCGAGGACCAAGAAGTTCTGGAGGGATAGGAAGCCACTGTTACCTAGGATCACAATAAGCTGAAGAAGAGTTCTATCAAGGTGTGGCTTAGAGTGTTCTCCTGCCCAAAAGACCAGCAGGCACTCATTTTCAGTTGCCGAATATTGTTGTTCCATCTTTGTCAGAGTCTGGCTTACAAATGGTACCGCCAGCTCTTCACCCAGTTATTGGCATTGAACCAAAATCTGAGACCCAAATCTAATGCATTGTTGGTATTTCATACTGTAGGGTGTAATGGGGAAGGGTTAGTGTCTGTGCAGGACACAAAATTCTCTTCAATACCAGGAACACCCTTTGGCCAGACATCATAGGCCACACAAATGGGGTATCCCCTCGAGTCAACGCAATTTGTGGCTCTGCAATAGGGCCACAGTCTCAAATGTCAACAGGATCCTGCTGTTTCTAGAAACTGCCTAACGTCTGACATCGCCTTAGGCGGTGGAAATACACCTCCAGTTGTTACCTTTCCAGGAGCCGTTTTAGTGCTTTGAGGAGAAATAGTGGCCTTGATTTTCCTCTGAATTTTCAGGCAGATTATGGATGGCTGGGAGAGGACAGTCTCCCAGAAACCCGGCATCTAACGGGGCCGGTAAACGTTCCCTGTGGAGGTGAGGCTTCTCCAGAGGGACAATGTTCCAGCATTAGTGGAAGGACCAAACAGCCTCAACCTGAGCGCGGGGGGGTCCTTTCAGGCCGCACTGCGGGGCGCTTGTAACTCCGACAGATTTCAGGTCAGCCTTAGACATTCTAGGGCTGATTTAAGCTCAGGGCAGGAATCAGGGGTGGCGCGGGTGCGGGGACCCTTGGGGGCTATAATCCCCCATCCCCGCATCCTTGGAGTGTGAGACCCGGGAGGTACTAACTCCCAGGCCCCATCTGCATTCCCCAACAACAACTCCGCCTGAAGCCGGTGGGAATGATGTCACTGCCAGTGGGAATTATGTCACTGCCAGTGGGAATGATGTCACTGCTGGTTGGAATGATGTCACTGCCGGTGGGAATGATGTCACTGCTGGAGGGAATGATGTCACTGCCAGTGGGAATGATGTCACTGCTGGTGGCAATGATGTCACTGCCGGAAAAACGGGGTGGTCAAAATTGGTGTCGAGTCAGGACAGGACACCACTGGGGACCCATGGAAATGGTTTCCGGCAAGGTAAGAGTACAGGAGTGGCTGGTTACAGAGGGAAGGCCAAAGGGGCACTTTGGGCTGAATGGTCGTCTCTACCACATAGTCAGGCCTGTGATAGAATACTCTCCACTTGCTAGGATGAGTGGTGCTCCAACAACACTCAAGAAGCTCGACACCATCCAGGACAAAGCAGCCCGCTTGATTGGCACCCCATCGACCACCTTAAACATTCACTCCCTCCACGATCGGCTCAGTGTGTACCATCTACAAGATGCAGTGCAGCAACTCGCCAAGGCTTCTTCAGCAGCACCTCCTAAACCCGCGACCTCTTCCACCTAGAAGGACAAGGACAGCAGGCGCATAGGGAACACCACCACCTCCAAGTTACACACCATCCTGACTTGGGAATATATCGCCGTTCCTTCACCGTCGGTGGGTCAAGAACCTGGTACTCCCTCCCTAACAGCACTGTGGGAGTGCCTTCACCACACAGACTGCTGTGGTTCAAGTAGAAGGCTCACCAGCACCTTCTCAAGGGCAATTAGGGAAGGGTAATAAATGCCGGCCTTGCCCATATGCTGAGAATGTATAAAAAAGCAAAGGCAACATGGGGCACCATGAACTGGGGGGGGAGTCGGTGCTGGGGACATGACTAGGTCAGGGTGTCATTGGCTGTTCGGTGCCTGCGTGGGACTGCCGTATTCCTGCTGTGATTGGCTGTTCGAATATTGGCCAGGTCTTTCGAGCCCCGGGCTGTGATTTGTTACTCGATAAGTGGATTGAGTTTCCGAGCCCCGGGCTGTGATTAGATGTTTGGTAAGTGGGCGGAGTTGCCGAGTCCAGGGTGGTGATTGGTTGCTTGATAAGTGGGCGGAGTTGCCAAGTCTTGGGCTTGATTGGCTGCCGATCACCGGCCTAGGGTGCTGTCTGTTTCCGGTTGCTGGGCCCAACCACCATGAGCTCAATCCTGGAGGAATACGAGGATTCGCAGGCCAATGCTTGCTGCCGAGAGTGAGGGGCAGGCGGGATGGGAAGGGGGAGAGCGTGGTAGGAGAGTTCAGAAAAACACAGTGCTCACACTCTGGAATTCAGAGAACGCACAGCGCTGACACTCTAGAGCTCATAGAACGCACAGCGCTGACACTCTGGAGCTCATAGAACGCACAGCGCTGACACTCTAGAGTTCAGAGAACACACAGCGCTGACACTCTGGAGCTCATAGAACGCACAGCGCTGACACTCTAGAGTTCAGAGAACACACAGTGCTGACACTCTGGAGCTCATAGAACGCACAGCGCTGACACTCTAGAGTTCAGAGAACACACAGCGCTGACACTCTGGAGCTCATAGAACGCACAGCGCTGACACTCTAGAGTTCAGAGAACGCACAGCGCTGACACTCTAGAGTTCAGAGAACGCACAGCGCTGACACTCTGGAGCTCAGAGAAGGCACAGCGCTCACACTGGAGTTCAGAGAACGCACAGCGCTGACACTCGAGTTCAGAGAACGCACAGCGCTCACACTGGAGTTCAGAGAACGCACAGCGCTAACACTCTGGAGTTCAGAGAACGCACAGCGCTGACACTCCGGAGTTCAGAGAACACACAGCGCTGACGCTCTGGAGTTCAGAGAACGCACAGCGCTGACACTCTGGAGTTCAGAGAACGCACAGCGCTGACACTCTGGAGTTCAGAGAACGCACAGCGCTGACACTCTGGAGTTCAGAGAACGCACAGCGCTGACACTCTGGAGTTCAGAGAACGCACAGCGCTGACACTCTGGAGTTCAGAGAACGCACAGCGCTGACACTCTGGAGTTCAGAGAACGCACAGCGCTGACACTCTGGAGTTCAGAGAACGCACAGCGCTCACACACTAGAGTTCAGCGAATGCAAGTATTGTTCCCTTTTTGTGTGACAAATGATTTTTTGTTATCATTCCACATTGGAATCTATGGTGTTTTACCTACACTCCTTGTGGCTTTTCTCTGCACTACCCCCAGCACATCAGTCGGCCCCTTGTGCCTCAGTGACCAGCACTGCACAAGGAAGTCAAGGTGTTGGCTGAGTAGCAGACTCTTCACCACTTACTCTGCCGTAAAGGCTTGGGGGCTAAAGAGCCTCCAAAGTGACCAAGATGGGGTCTTGAGCTGCAACGACGTTTTAGCCCACGTTTAGCGCAAGACACCATCTTGGTAAAGGAGTTGAAGCCTGCGCTAGGAATGGCCGCTCATCGGATCATTAAGGGCTGATTGCTCGCGCTCATTAAAGAGGCTGCATGGCATTTTGGTGGCTCGCACTTCGACTAATGCGACCAGCTGAATATTAATAAACAAGTCATTGCTGAGGATTATGAGCGCTACTTCAAGGTATATCAACTTTTACTGTTCACTTGCTGTTGGAGGTTTTCAAGAGAACTATTGAAACACATCGGGAGACTTTCTGGGACACTTTGTGAAAACTTCACCAGCATTCTATCACCATTTATTCTGGAAATTCTCTGAGGACTTCACCTAAAAAGAGCAAGTGCTGTGTGACTCGACCTTATTGGACACCTTGTCGGAGTCACCAGGAGAAAGGCAGTGCTTGGTCACCAGCATCTTGCTAGGGGTCCCCCTTGCTCTGCAGGAGGAATGGGAGGAGGACTTGAGGCCAGGCAGAGTAGCACCCGCTGCTGCAGGAGGGAGGGACAGGAGGGCGAGGTGGACTCCTTCCCCACTGCAGGTACAGGACTTACTCCGGACCTCCTCCAGCAGGACCTCCAGTGACGTGTCCGAGAACCTGTGTCACCTCTCCCTCTCCCTCGATCCCTCAGCCATCCTGAAACCTGCCGTTGTGTGTCAGCCAGCACACTCCACACCTTCTGTGGAAGTGGGTGCGTGGAGCCCACATACACTGCTCCACGAAAATTGCTTCTAATCAGCGCTTGAGTGCTAAACCTGCAGGTGTCTGTTTTAGCCTCCAGGCACGTTCAAATTATGGTAATCAGCAATTAGGCCCAAAATTGCATGCTAAATCCAGCCTTTTAAACAGGCGTGTTTTATTAGCTCAGCACCCATTTAATGCCTGTTTCCACCCTTTCACCAAAATAACCTCCCTGGACTTTCCTTATGAAAACCACCCACTTCTGGGTGGGGGTCTGACAAGTGAAGTGGGGCAGGGCCCCTCAGCAAAACTCCACACCAGAACTGGCCACCTCGACTTCTGCCATGATTCCCCTGACCCCTGACCCCTCTGTGGCCCTGATCATTCCGCTCCCACTGGAATCACATGAATGGGGGGGGGGAGGGGGGGAATGGCTAATTGCGAGCGCATGGTGCGATTGTGGACCACAGATTTGACCGGGAGTCATGTATACTATGTTGAAACTGCAGTTTCTGAGCAGTCAAGGGTACTTTAGCAGAATACAGGTCAGGAGGGGTACGATAGCATAATGGTTATGTTGCTGGACTAGTAATCCTGAGGCCTGGACTAATGATCCAGAGACAGGAGTTCATAAACCCGCCACGGCAGCTGGGGAATTTAAATTCAGTTAATGAAATAAATCTAGAATCAATGTGGTTGACTCTTAACTGCCCTCTGAAATGGCCTAGCAAGTCATTCAGTTGTACCAAACCGCTGTGGAAAACTATATGAATAAAATCGGACACGACAAAGGTACACCCAGTCAACCCTGCAAAGTCCGTCCCTTCATCATCGCTGGGTCAAAACCCTGGAACTCCCTCCCTAACAGCACTGTGGGAACACCTTCACCACATGGACTGCAGCACTTCAAGAAGGCGGTTCACCACCACCTTCTCAAGGGCAACTAGGGATGGGCGATAAATGCTGACCTCGCCAGCGACGCCCACATCATGTGAGTCGTCCTGCCTCCCTCATTGCATTGCAGATGTGGGTTCTGGACTCCTCCAATTGTCCCGTCATCAGCAACATGAGAGAAGAGACTGCCTTCGCTGCCTGCAAGTGAGACCTGCAACTGAATCACTGATCTTTAACAGCCTAGGCCTCTGAGATTTTGGTCTTGGAATCCTCAGCTGAGGCCTCTTGCTTATGTCATCTCTGGGGAGAGACTCAAAGTTGCCCCCAGCTCCTCTTGCTCACTGCTGCCCTGTGTCAGTAATACCGCCTCCCTGAATAGTATATTCACAATATATATAAATGATCTAGACGAGGGAACTAGATGTAATATCTCCAAGTTTGCAGACGACACAAAGCTGGGTGGGCGTGTGTGCTGTGAGGAGGATGCAGAGAAACTCCAGTATGATTTGGACAGGTTGGGTGATTGGGCAGATGCATGGCAAATGCAGTATAATGTGGATAAATGCGAGGTTATCCACTTCGGTGGCAAAAACAGGAAGACAGATTATTATCTGAACTGCAATAGATTGGGAAAAGGGGAAGTGCAACGAGACCTGGGTGTCCTTGTGCACCAGTCGCTGAAGGTAAGCATGCAGGTGCAGCAGGCGGTTAAGAAGGCAAATAGTATGTTGGCCTTCATAGCGAGAGGATTCGAGTACAGGAGCAAGGATGTCTTGCTGCAGTTGTACAGGGCCTTGGTGAAACCACACCTTGAGTATTGTGTGCAGTTTTGGTCACCTTATCTGAGGAAGGATGTTCTTGCCATGGAGAGAGTGCAGTGAAGATTCACCAGACTGATACCTGGGATGGCAGGAATGACGTATGAAGAGAGATTAGGTCAATTAGGCTTATATTCACTAGAGTTTAGAAGAATGAGAGGGGATCTCATTGAAACTTATAAAATTCTAACAGGACTAGACAGACTAGATGCAGGAAGGATGTTCCCGACGGCGGGGGAGTCCAGAACCAGAGGTCACAGTCTAAGGATAAGGGGTAAGCCATTTAGGACTGAGATGAGATGGAATTTCTTCACCCAGAGAGTGGTGAACCTGTGGAATTCTCTACCACAGAAGGCAGTTGAGGTCAATTCATTAAATATATTCAAGAAGGAGATAGATATATTTCTTAAGGCTAAAGGGATCAAGGGATATGGGGAGAAGGCAGGGACAGGGTACTGAATTTGGATGATCAGCCATGATCGCATTGAATGGCGGAGCAGGCTCGAGGGGCCGAATGGCCTACTCCTGTTCCTATCTTCTATGTTTCTATGTGTGCATGAGCTGTTGCTTGAGTAAACAAGATGCCATGACAGAATGGGTGGATCAGGTGCAGGAAGGGTCCTTCTGGAGACACCAGGCTGCTTAGATGCTTCTTTCTCTAAACATTCAGCACCTCTGAGGGATGCAAAGGACAACCAACTGACTTGTGCATCATAAGGTGGTGCCACTCTTCAGTATCGCCGTGTTTCCCTGCACCGCGTCGAGAGCTGACTGCTGCCATTGGAAAGGCTTCACTGTGATTCTCACAGAATCTTGGCAGACCCCCACCCAGAGGTGGGTGGTAATCACTGATGTGTCCTGCACTCAGTGAGCCGGCACTAAACTAGTCCAAGCAGAGGAGCAGCGCAGCAGCTACTTCCCTGGTTTAGGGCTGACCAAACAGACAAGCAGCTGAATGAAGGAGCTGTGAGGACTGGCCGTTCTGGCGAGCCAGGCCCCACTCTATAGAGGGCTGCATGGCACCAATTTGTGGCAGTGGTTGTGAACCTCAGAAGGATCTGTAAAAACACCCAGGAAACTTCTGTCTGCTGGGGGAGTGAGGCCTCCACATTGAGCAGCCTCCCACCTTGTTCTGACTCTGAAAAACCACCACACCAGGCCAACCCAGCAATTGACTAATGGCCCCTTCTAATATGTAACTCCACGAACGGGCATTGCAAGATCATGTGGGGAGCAGTATCTGTTTCTCTGAGGCTGAGTTTGATAAATCCACAGCATTGACTATTTTACAATATTTGTGCTGCAAGGTTGGTTTAGGGAGGCGAACTTCATTCAGCAAGAACGGGTGAGAGTGACGTCATTGGAAGTGATGCCACTGGCTGAGCCGAACCTCTTGTACGTACACGAAGAATGACGTCATGCGGTGGCCCGGGGCACGCTCGGTGACATCATTGAGTGGCCCGGGGATGTGAGTGAGTACGTGATCTCAGCTCCTGTACGCCCAGCACCTCCCCCTCCCGGCCCCACTTCCCCCCACCCTGGGACTCCTGTCACCCCCACCCCCCGGTTCCTGTCCCCTCCCCCAGTAACTTTGTCGAACGCCTTTTGGGAATCCATATACACTACGTCAACCGCATTGCCCTCATCAACTCTCTCTGTTACCTCATCAAAAAACTTGATCAAGTTAGTTAAACACGATTTGCCTTTAACAAATCCGTGCTGGCTTTCCTTAATTAATCCACACTTGTCCAAGTGACTGTTAATTTTGTCCCTGATTATCGTTTCTAAAAGCTTCCCCACTACCGAGGTCAAACTGACTGGCCTGTAGTTGCTGGGTTTATCTTTGCGCCCTTTTTTGCAATTCTCCACTCCTCTGGCACCACCCCCATATCTATGGAGGATTGGAAGATTATGGCCAGTACCTCCGCGATTTCCTCCCTCAGCATCCTAGGATGCATCCCATCTGCTCCTGGTGACTTATCTACTTTAAGTACAGCCAGCCTTTCTAATACCGCTTCTTTCTCAATTTTTATCCGATCAAGTGTCTCCACTACCTCCTCCTTCACCATGTCTATGATAGCATCCTCTTCCTTGGTGAAGACAGATGCAAAGTACTCGTTTAGTACCTCAGCCATACCCTCTGCCTCCAAGCATAGGTCTCCTTTTTGGACCCTAATCAGCCCCACCCCTCCTCTTACTACCCTTTTGCTATGTATATGCCTGTACAAGACTTTTGGATTACCTTTTATGTTGGCTGCCATTCTATTCTCATACCCTCTCTTTTCCCCTCTTATTTTCTTTTTCACTTCTCCCCTGACCTTTCTATATATAGCCTGATTCTCAGATGTATTTGCAATCTGACATCTGTCATACGCGCTCTTTTTCTGCTTCATCATATTCTCTATCTGTTTCATCATCCAGGGAGCTCCGGCTTTAGTTGTCCTGTCTTTTCCCCTAGTGGGAATGTACCTGAACTGTACCTGAACTATTTCCTCTTTAAAGGTAGCCCATTGTTCTACTACAGTTTTGCCTGCCAATCTTTGATTCCAGTTTACCTGGGACAGATCCGTTCTCATCCCACTGAAATTGGCCTTCCCCCAGTTAAACATTTTTACTCTAGATTACTCCCTGTCATTTTCCATAGCTAATCTAAACCTTATGATACTATGATCACTGTTCCCTAAATGTTCACCTACTGACACTTGCCCCACTTGACCTACCTCATTCCCCAGAACCAGATCCAGCAATGCCTCCTCCCTCATCGGGCCAGAAACATACTGATCAAGAAAGTTCTCCTGAACACACTTCAGAAATTCTTCCCCTCCTCTGCCCTCAACACTATTACAATCCCAGTCTATATTAGGATTGTTGAAGTTCCCCATTACTACTACTCTATAGTTCTTGCACCTCTCTGTAATTTCTCTGCAAATTTGCTCCTCCATATCTTTCCCACTATTTGGTGGTCTATAGAATACACCTAGTAGTGTAATTGTACCTCTATTGTTTCTTATCTCTAGCCATATAGATTCTGTCCTTGACCCCTCCAGGCCATCCTCCCTTTCCAGCACTGTAACATTCTCCTTAACCAATACCGCCACACCACCTCCTATCTTTCCTTCTCTATCTTTACACCTTATAACCAGGAATATTTAATACCCAATCCTGTCCTTTTTGAGCCAGGTCTCAGTTATTGCCACAACATCATATTCCCATGTGGCTTGATTGGCACTCTATCCACCACCTTAAACATTTACTCCACTACCAGCACAACGTGGCTGCAGTGTGTATCATCTACAAGCTGCACTGCAGCAACTTGCCAAGGCTTCTTTGACAGCACCTCTCAAACCCACGGCCTAGAAGGACAAGGACAGCAGGTACATGGGAACACCATCACCTCCAATATAAAAGCAGAAAATGCTGGAAATACTCAGCAGGTCAGGCAGCATCTGTGGAGAGAGAACATTTCAGGTCGATGACCTTTCGTCAGAACTGGGAAAAGTTAGAGATGTAACAGGTTTTAAACAGGTGCAGAGGCAGGGAAAGGGGAGAAAAGAACAAAAGGTAAGGTCTGTGATAGGGTGGACGGCAGGAGAGATTAAATAACAAAAGTTAGTTAGACTCGTCCTCGCCCGTTTAATAATGATGAACGGTGCCCGGCGTTAGTTAGACTCGTCCTCACCCGTTTAATAAAGATGTACAACGCCCGGCGTTACTTAGACTCACCCTCGCCCGTTTAATAATGATGAACAACGCCCGGCATTAGTTAGACTCACCCTCGCCCGTTTAATAATGATGAACAACGCCCGGCGTTAGTTAGACTCGTCCTCGCCCGTTTAATAATGATGAACAACGCCCGGCGTTAGTTAGACTCGCCCTCGCCCGTTTAATAATGATGAACGGTGCCCAGCGTTAGTTAGACTCGTCCTCGCCCGTTTAATAATGATGAACAACGCCCGGCGTTAGTTAGACTCACCCTCGCCCGTTTAATAATGATGAACGGTGCTCGGCGTTATTTAGACTCGTCCTCGCCCATTCAATAATGATGAACAACGCCCGGCGTTAGTTAGACTCACCCTAGCCCGTTTAATAATGATGAGCAACGCCCGGCGTTAGTTAGACTCGTCCTCGCCCGTTTAATAATGATGAATGGTGCCCAGCATTAGTTAGACTCGTCCTCGCCCGTTTAATAATGATGAACAACGCCCGGCATCAGTTAGACTCGTCCTCGCCCGTTTAATAATGATGAACAACGCCCGGCGTTAGTTAGAGTCGTTCTCGCCCGTTTAATAATGATGAACAACGCCCGGCATTAGTTAGACTCACCCTCGCCCGTTTAATAATGATGAACGGTGCCCGGCGTTAGTTAGACTCACCCTCGCCCGTTTAATAATGATGAACAACGCCCGGCGTTAGTTAGACTCGCCCTCGCCCGTTTAATAAAGATGAACAACGCCCGGCGTTAGTTAGACTCGTCCTCGCCCGTTTAATAATGATGAACAACGCCCGGCGTTAGTTAGACTCACCCTCGCCCGTTTAATAATGATGAACGGTGCCCGGCGTTAGTTAGACTCGCCCTCGCCCGTTTAATAATGATGAACAACGCCCGGCGTTAGTTAGACTCGTCCTCGCCCGTTTAATAATGATGAACGGTGCCCGGCGTTAGTTAGACTCGTCCTCGCCCGTTTAATAATGATGAACGGTGCCCGGCGTTAGTTAGACTCATCCTCGCCAGTTTAATAATGATGAACAACGCCCGGCGTTAGTTAGACTCGTCCTCGCCCGTTTAATAATGATGAACAACGCCCGGCGTTAGTTAGACTCGTCCTCGCCCGTTTAATCATGATGAACGGTGCCCGGCGTTAGTTAGACTCGTCCTCACCCGTTTAATAATGATGAACGGTGCCCGGCGTTAGTTAGACTCGTCCTCGCCCGTTTAATAATGATGAACAACGCCCGGCGTTAGTTAGACTCGTCCTCGCCCGTTTAATAATGATGAACAACGCCCGCCGTTAGTTAGACTCGTCCTCGCCCGTTTAATAATGATGAACAACGCCCGGCGTTAGTTAGACTCGTCCTCGCCCGTTTAATAATGATGAACAACGCCCGCCGTTAGTTAGACTCGTCCTCGCCCGTTTAATAATGATGAACAACGCCCGGCGTTAGTTAGAGTCGTTCTCGCCCGTTTAATAATGATGAACAACGCCCGGCGTTAGTTAGACTCACCCTCGCCCGTTTAATAATGATGAACGGTGCCCGGCGTTAGTTAGACTCACCCTCGCCCGTTTAATAATGATGAACAACGCCCGGCGTTAGTTAGACTCGTCCTCGCCCGTTTAATAATGATGAACAACGCCCGGCGTTAGTTAGACTCGTCCTCGCCCGTTTAATCATGATGAACAACGCCCGGCGTTAGTTAGACTCGCCCTTGCCCGTTTAATAATGATGAACGGTGCCCAGCGTTAGTTAGACTCGTCCTCGCCCGTTTAATAATGATGAACAACGCCCGGCGTTAGTTAGACTCACCCTCGCCCGTTTAATAATGATGAACGGTGCTCGGCGTTAGTTAGACTCGTCCTCGCCCATTCAATAATGATGAACAACGCCCGGCGTTAGTTAGACTCACCCTCGCCCGTTTAATAATGATGAGCAACGCCCGGCGTTAGTTAGACTCGTCCTCGCCCGTTTAATAATGATGAACGGTGCCCAGCGTTAGTTAGACTCGTCCTCGCCCATTTAATAATGATGAACAATGCCCGGCGTTAGTTAGACTCGCCCTCGCCCGTTTAATAATGATGAACAACGCCCGGCGTTAGTTAGAGTCGTTCTCGCCCGTTTAATAATGATGAACAACGCCCGGCGTTAGTTAGACTCACCCTCGCCCGTTTAATAATGATGAACGGTGCCCGGCATTAGTTAGACTCACCCTCGCCCGTTTAATAATGATGAACGGTGCCCGGCGTTAGTTAGACTCACCCTCGCCCGTTTAATAATGATGAACAACGCCCGGCGTTAGTTAGACTCGCCCTCGCCCGTTTAATAATGATGAACAACGCCCGGCGTTAGTTAGACTCGTCCTCGCCCGTTTAATAATGATGAACAACGCCCGGCGTTAGTTAGACTCACCCTCGCCCGTTTAATAATGATGAACGGTGCCCGGCGTTAGTTAGACTCGCCCTCGCCCGTTTAATAATGATGAACAACGCCCGGCATTAGTTAGACTCGTCCTCGCCCGTTTAATAATGATGAACGGTGCCCGGCGTTAGTTAGACTCGTCCTCGCCCGTTTAATAATGATGATCAGTTCCCGGTGTTAGTTAGACTCGTCCTCGCCCGTTTAATAATGATGAACAACGCCCGGCGTTAGTTAGACTCACCCTCGCCCGTTTAATAATGATGAGCAACGCCCGGCGTTAGTTAGACTCGTCCTCGCCCGTTTAATAATGATGAACGGTGCCCAGCGTTAGTTAGACTCGTCCTCGCCCATTTAATAATGATGAACAATGCCCGGCGTTAGTTAGACTCGCCCTCGCCCGTTTAACAATGATGAACAACGCCCGGCGTTAGTTAGACTCACCCTCGCCCATTTAATAATGTTGAACAACACCCGGCGTTAGTTAGACTCACCCTTGCCCGTTTAATAATGATGAACGGTGCCCGGCGTTAGTTGGACTCGTCCTCGTCCGTTTAATAATGATGAACGGTGCCCAGCGTTAGTTAGACTCGTCCTCGCCCATTTAATAATGATGAACAACGCCCGGCGTTAGTTAGACTCGTCCTCGTCCGTTTAATAATGATGAAGAACGCCCGGCGTCAGTTAGACTCGTCCTCGCCCGTTTAATAATGATGAACGGTGCCCGGCGTTAGTTAGACTCGCCCTCGCCCGTTTAATAATGATGAACAACGCCCGGCGTTAGTTAGACTCACCCTCGCCCGTTTAATAATGATGAACAATGCCCGGCGTTAATTAGACTCGCCCTCGCCCGTTTAATAATGATGAATGGTGCCCAGCGTTAGTTAGACTCGTCCTCGCCCGTTTCATAATGATGAACGGTGCCCAGCGTTAGTTAGACTCACCCTCGCCCGTTTAATAATGATGAACGGTGCCCGGCGTTAGTTAGACTCGTCCTCGCCCGTTTAATAATGATGAACAGTGCCCGGTGTTAGTTAGACTCGTCCTCGCCCGTTTAATAATGATGAACGGTGCCCGGCGTTAGTTAGACTCGCCCTCGCCCGTTTAATAATGATGAACAACGCCTGGCGTTAGTTAGACTCACCCTCGCCCGTTTAATAATGATGAACAATGCCCGGCGTTAATTAGACTCGCCCTCGCCCGTTTAATAATGATGAATGGTGCCCGGCGTTAGTTAGACTCGTCCTCGCCCGTTTCATAATGATGAACGGTGCCCAGCGTTAGTTAGACTCACCCTCGCCCGTTTAATAATGATGAACGGTGCCCGGCGTTAGTTAGACTCGTCCTCGCCCGTTTAATAATGATGAACAGTGCCCGGTGTTAGTTAGACTCGTCCTCGCCCGTTTAATAATGATGAACAACGCCCGGCGTTAGTTAGACTCACCCTCACCCGTTTAATAATGATGAACGGTGCCCGGCGTTAGTTAGACTCACCCTCGCCCGTTTAATAATGATGAACAACGCCCGGCGTTAGTTAGACTCACCCTCGCCCGTTTAATAATGATGAACGGTGCCCGGCGTTAGTTAGACTCGTCCTCGCCCGTTTAATAATGATGAACAACGCCCGGCATTAGTTAGACTCACCCTCGCCCGTTTAATAATGATGAACAACGCCCGGCGTTAGTTAGACTCGTCCTCGCCCGTTTAATAATGATGAACGGTGCCCGGCGTTAGTTAGACTCGTCCTCGCCCGTTTAATAATGTTGAACGGTGCCCGGCGCTAGTTAGACTCGTCCTCGCCCGTTTAATAATGATGAACGGTGCCCGGCGTTAGTTAGACTCGTCCTCGCCCGTTTAACAATGATGAACGGTGCCCAGCGTTAATTAGACTCGTCCTCGCCCGTTTAATAATGATGAACGGTGCCCGGCGTTAGTTAGACTCGCCCTCGCCCGTTTAATAATGATGAACGGTGCCCAACGTTATTTAGACTCGCCCTCGCCCGTTTAATAATGATGAACAACGCCCGGCGTTAGTTAGAGTCGTCCTTGCCCGTTTAATAATGATGAACAACGCCCGGCGTTAGTTAGACTCGCCCTCGCCCGTTTAATAATGAAGAACAACGCCCAGCGTTAGTTAGACTCACCCTCGCCCGTTTAATAATGATGAACGGTGCCCGGCGTTAGTTAGACTCGCCCTCGCCCGTTTAATAATGATGAACGGTGCCCAACGTTAGTTAGACTCGCCCTCGCCCGTTTAATAATGATGAACAACGCCCGGCGTTAGTTAGAGTCGTCCTTGCCCGTTTAATAATGATGAACAACACCCGGCGTTAGTTAGACTCGCCCTCGCCCGTTTAATAATGATGAACAACGCCCGGCGTTAGTTAGACTCGCCCTCGCCCGTTTAATAATGAAGAACAACGCCCGGCGTTAGTTAGACTCGTCCTCACCCGTTTAATAATGATTAACGGTGCCCAGCGTTAGTTAGACTTGCCCTCGCCCGTTTAATAATGATGAACAACGCCCGGCGTTAGTTGGACTCGTCCTCGCCCATTTAATAATGATGAACGGTGCCCGGCGTTAGTTAGACTCGTCCTCGCCCGTTTAATGATGAACAACGCCCGGCGTTAGTTAGACTCGCCCTCGCAATAATGATGAAGGGTGCCCGGCGTTCGTTAGACTTCCCCTCGCCTGTATAATCATGATGAACGGCGCCCGGTGATCGTTCGACTTCCCCTCGCAATAATGATGAACGGTGCCCGCCGTTAGTTAGATTGTCCTCGCCCATTTAATAATGATGAACGACGCCCGGCGTTAGTTAGACTTCCCCTCGCCTGTATAATCATGATGAACGGTGCACGGCATTTGTTAGATTTGCCCGTTTAATCGCGATGAACGGCGCTAGGCGTTAGTTAGACTCTCCCTCGCCCGTTTAATTGCGAAGATATTTTGCGCCAAGTTACTGGAACTTGCGAGGTGGAAACGGCGCAGGGCCCTCTACACTGCCTCTGATGTGGACCAAGAAAAATTCTGACTAGATGGCTCTAGTGAACACACACCAATTCCGTCAGGCGTGGTAGAGAGGTGAGTAATGATGTGTCTTGAAATGTCCTTAACTGCAGGATGGTAGTTTAATTATAAAGATTCTTTTAAAAATGTTTTATAAAAAGGCAGTGAATGAACAGTATTTTAAAATCAGTGCTCTTGTTCAATTGTTGGTGTGTTATTTATTGATATTTATATTTTTCTTTTGATTGTATTATAATTGCTGCTGTTCTTAAATCTTTCATCAGAGGTCATTTGGAACTGTGAAAATTGTTAATATCAACCACGTTACAATTGTTTCCAAAGTCAAAAATGACTAAGTATCTCAATGTTTATTTAAAGGTTTGCACTAAATATCTCGTGTTGTTCACACTGCTGCAATAAAAGTTCGCTGTTTGCCTTTCAACCTTACCTCTCCTTGTGTTTTTTTCCCGGGGAGGGGGAGTGGGAGGAGACATCTTGCCACTTCCATCAGTGTCCAATGATGAAGCCACCAGCTTCTCTCTAGCCGTCCTGCCCGCTGCAGCTGTGGCTTCTTCAGGGGGTGGGGTCATGACACATGACCCCAGTGACATCTGGGTTGGGATCCTCCATCTCCGCAGGGCAAAGTTGTGCAATGGGCAGCAGACCACCACAATCCTCGCCACTTTGACAAACGAGTTCTGTAAAATGCCCCCTGACCTGTCCAGGCACTGGGAGCATGATTTCAGCCCCCCACCTCCCGAATATCTTCTCCACTACTTGGCGTCTGCACAGTTGTACCGCTCGTGTGCTGCACTATTGGTGCTGCGGTAAGTTGTCATCAGACACTGATTTTGCAGGTAAGCCTCGTCGCCTAAGATCCATCCAGTTGCTTGCTCTGTTGAATGAATCGTGCAAGTTTGAGTGTCGAAGGACGAAGGCATCATCAGCACTTCCCAGGTGACCCGCATCGACATTCATGATCCAGTTGGGCAGCGCAAAGGATCATTGCGTTTAACAAATCAAACCCCTTCCTGTTGATGTATGTAACAGGTGTATTACTGGGTGCCTTCAATGATGCGGAGATGCCGGTGTTGGACTGGGGTGGACAAAATTGAGAGGTCGCACAACACCAGGTTATAGTCCAACAGTTTTATTTGAAATCACAAGCTTTCGGAGCTTGAAGGAGTAGTAAGCTCCGAAAGCTTGTGATTTCAAATAAAACTGTTGGACTATAACCTGGTGTTGTGCGACCTCTCAATTTTGCCTTCAATGACACATGGGTTCCATGTACTCTGGGGGATCCAGCGAGCCTGTGGAATGCGATGGACCTCTCCCTTTGCTGCGCTGGGACATGTCACAGCTGATAAACTCAGAAGCCCTGCGGAATATGGCATCCGTGACCTGCTGAATGCAGGCCCTCCCAGCGCTCTGGGTGATGTTGCACATGTCACTGGCGCCTGACTGAAATGACCCACATTCATAAAATGTGAGGGCTGTGATTACCTTCATGGCCACTGCCAAGGTCCTGCGGAGTTAGAACGTGGCGGAAGGTCCTCTTTTAACATTTCAGGGGCAGCCGATTGCCTCTTTAGTAAAGCGTAGTCTCCTCACACAGAGCTCCCCCGACATTATCTGGATAAACAGCCTCTCCCTGTAGACTCTCGGGGGTGGGTGATTGTTCCTCCTGGTGAGCCTCTAGACAGTGCCTGACTCTTTGTCATTGTTCCCTGGGTCAGCCTTCCTACTGTACAGTAAATACACAAACAGTAGGACGCCTAGTGGAAAAGGCATCTTTTTCACTCCTTTTTTGTCTCGTAGGCCTCTGTAAGCACGTGCAGGGCTTGAATCTGACACGATGGCAAAATACTGCGGATGCTGGAAATCTGAAATAACAACAGAAAATGCTGGAAAAACTCAGCAGGCCAGGCAGCATCCGTGGAGAGAGAAAGAGAGTTAACGTTTCAGGTCGATGACCTTTCGTCAGAACTGTGAAGAGCCGGAAATCAAATAGATTTAAGGCCAGAGTAAAGCTGGGAAAAGGGGGAGGGGATAAAAGAACAAAGGGGGAGATGAAGAGACATTAAGAGACATTAAGAGATATGCAAGGCTAGAGGTGGTGTTAATGTGACAGATTAAGGCTGAAAGAAGTGTGAAATCCACTGGCAGAATGAAGGACAGCTGCCAGCTTCTATGAATCTGACACCCTGGGTCTCAGCCGTTTCTACAAAGGATCTCACAGCTAAAGAGCGCCCTCTGCCTGAACTAAGACCTAATTAAATACGCACGGACCTTAACTGACACCAAGCCTCGTGTCACTTCAGACAAGACTTGACTTTCTTCAGTGTTTAGTTCGTATCTGCCGCGCAAATACAGCAACTTCACGCCATTCAAAGCATGTCAATGGTGAGCCAGACAGCGAGATGCAGTTTTCACAAAACCAACGGTGTAGCGACGCAACGTGGACAGCAACTTTTGGATATTTGAGTTTAGCCGCGTATTTGACCCTCGCCTCAAGTTGCCGTACCATTTACGCATAAATAGCGGCGATTGCCGTTCACCTCATTGTTATTTTGACAGCAAATTCTGGCCCATTGTACCACTGATAAACGCACAAGAAAAGAATCAAGAGTAAAGGGAGTTTGTAGAATTACAGTTACAGGGCTATGTCGTATTTTGTTTGAGATTTGAGATCTAAATCGATTGTTTACTTTTTAATTCGGTAAAGTTTCTTTAAATTTACTTGAAACGTGCAGAGTCTGTTACTTTGTACTGAAACTGGCTCCGCCTCCTTTCCACAGTTAGTGCTGCAGAGAAGTTAAATTTACTTCCACAGGCAATATTTCATTTTTGCTAGTCTCAGATCGTCAGCTCTACTTGTATATTCACAAAGCAACAACTGTTGCTAAGCTGCTGTGCTGAATGTAAAGGTAGCAGCCGCGAAATTCGACTCCTTAACCACGAGCGCCGTTTTGGCTTCAAAATGGCGTCTGCGCCACGCGCACGCACTTCTGGTACGAGCCGCGCTGTACGCCATTTTGGTGAGGGCGTTAGCGCGTGCGCGCGCAGGTAGCATCCGGTGGAAGTATGCAGTGTAGGCAGATCGTGGCATACACGCTGATTTGACGCCAGCACTGCCATTTTGGAGCTCAACGCTCTACCTAACGCCGTCTCTTAAACACGCACAGCTGAACACGCGTTCAGCAGCATGAAGGACCCCCCAGCAGCGCTATTTAAAGGGATCATCAAGTACATACAGGTTAGTTGCTGATTGATTTCTACTGGCTCTTGCTGCGATTGTAGGAGTATTTAGTGGTTTCTAGAGTTCTTTCAAGTTGCTAAAGTCTGCAGGGAGTGGTGTGGCAGGTGCTGAAGGACTTGGTCCTGACTTCAAGGCTTTTGCACAAACCACTTGCTCCCAGACATGGGTGCAGTAGTAGGCATTCTATTTGGAACACAGCATGGACTAGGAGAAAGAGCAGACGCGACACAGAGCAGAACAAGCTGCTAGAAGAGGGAGGAGGAGGAGGGGGAGAAGAATTCTCAACAGGAGGCCATATCCACCCTGGGTGTTCAGAGAGCAATTCACCTATCTGAACCTCAGCGAGAAACAGTGTGTGAGACGTCTGCGCTTCAGTAAGGACGTCCTCACTGAAATCTGCCACCATCTGCAGCCACAACTGCAACCTGAGAGCAGGGCAAGGACCGCATTGCCAGTGGCCGTTAAGGTGACCCTGGCCATGAACTTTTATGCGTCGGGCTCCTTCCAGGCTGAGCAGGAGATATTTGCAACATCTCCCAGTTTGCCGTGCACTGTTTTATAAGGGAGGTCACTGAGGCTCTGTATTCCAAGAGAACTGAATACATTTCATTCTATCCTGCCAGAGATCAGCAGCCGGAGCGACCACGTGGCTTCACGAGGACTGCAGGCTTCCCCATGGTGCAGGGTGCCATTGACTGCACTCACTTTGCGGGCACCGCATGTCAACTCTGAGATGTACCGCAACCGAAAGGGATTCCACTCCCTCAACGGTCAATGTCTGGTATCCTGGCAACAGTCATGATGCCTTCATTCTGCGGCAGTCCGCTGTACCATCTGCATTTGAGCCACCATGGCAAACCAGAGGGTGACTACTGGATGACAAGGGCTTTCCGCTGACGACATGGCTCATGACTCTGGTGCGCAACCCAACCACACGTGGGCAGCATGTGTACAATGAGAGCCAGGCTGCCGTACGGAATCTGACAGAGCAGACCATTGGCGTGCTGAAACAACGCTTCCGCTGCCTGGACTGCTCTGGAGGAGCCCTGCAGTACTTGGCAGAGCGGCTGTCAAGATTTGTGGTGGTCTGCTGTATGCTGCACAACCTTGCCATCATGAGGGCACAGCCCTTGCCAGCAACTACGGTGAGCAGCTGAGGAGGAGGAGGAGGAGCAGGAGGCCACAATGCTACAATAAAAGCCAACTGAAAATAAACATTCCAAACCAAATTTATAAATCAAACCATGCCATATTGCATACATATGCCAACTAATCACCCATGTGCATTCCCTTGGTGTCTGTCTTCCATGTGCCTTTGCCTGTCCTAGTGCTCCTACGCAGTGCTACCCCAGTGGCTGCAGCATGGCTGGAGGAAAGCTGCTGGCTTCCAGTGGAGGAGACTGCAGATGGCCTTGGAGGATGACCTCAAGCAGCTCCGGGCCTCGAAGGCCCAGCTTCGGACTGCACCATCTCAGCATGGGCGGCAGCAGTCTAGGCTGGCTGACTGACCGGCAACAGCAAGGGCACTGGCGGACTGGCGGAGGTGGGAGGATGAATGCTGTCATCCTGAGAGAGGACAGCAGGCTTGTGCTCCTCGGAGCCACTGCCACTCCCCTGGGGCAGCACCTCAGCAATCCTAGTAATCTGATAGAAGACACATTGCTGGACTAAATTGAGGCTCACGGAATAGGTGGGTCAGTGGCAGCTTGGATAAGGAATTGGCTTAAGGACAGAAAACAGCGAGTTGTGGTAAATGGCTGTTTTTCAGACTGGAGGATGGTAGACAGTGGTGTTCCCCAACGGTCAGTGCTGGGGCCACTGCTTTTTTTGACATATATATATATATATATATGACCTGGATATTGGAATACAAAGTAGAATTTCAAAATTTGCCGATGACACCAAACTTGGGGGTGTGGCAAAGAGTGAGGATGATACCAATCGACTGCAACAGGACATAGAAAGGCTAGCAGAATGGGCAGACAAGTGGCAGATGGAATTTAATACAGAGAAGTGTGAGGTGATGCATTTTGGCAGAAGAAACAGGGAGCAGCAATATACACTTAATGGCACAGTTTTAAAGAGTGTGCAGGGACAGAGGGACCTGGGAGTTAATGTGCATAGGTCCCTGAAGGTGGCAGGACATATTGAGAGAGTGGTTAGCAAAGCATATGGGATCTTGGGTTTCATAAATAGAGATATTGAGTACAAAAGTAGAGAAGTTATGCTGAATCTTTATAAAGCGCTGGTTAGGCCACAACTGGAGTATTGCATCCAGTTCTGGTCACCACACTTTAGGAAGGATGTGAAGGTCCTTGAGAGGGTGCAGAGGAGATTTACCAGAATGGTTCCGGGGATGGGGGATCTTAGCTACAAGGACAGGTTGGAGAAGCTGGATTTGTTTTTATTAGAGCAAAGGAAGTTGAGGGGTGATTTGATAGAGTGCACAAGGTTATGACGAGTTTGGATAGGCTAGACGGGGAAAGGCTGTTCCCACTGGTACAAGGACTAGGGGACACAGATTTAAGGTTTTGGGCAAGAGATACAGGGAGGATGTGAGGAAAAACTTTTCACGCAGCGAGTGGCGAGGACCTGGAACGCGCTGCCGACTGAAGTGGTGGAAGCGGAGACAATCAATGTTTTCAAGGTGAGACTGGATAGGCACTTGAGGGAAATAAACTTGCAGGGCTACGGGGATAGAGCAGGGGAATGGGACTCACTGGATTGCTCTACAGAGAGCTGGCACAGACTGGATGGGCCGAATGGCCTCCTTCTGTGCCGCTATGACTCTATGACTGCTGTGACACCCTGCAAGCCCCTTTGAACACTGGTATCTACAGCCATGATGGCAGCAGTCTGTGCTGGCGTGGCAGGAAGCTGAGCTTGCATGAGAGCAATCTGTGCTTGCATGGCAGCAAGCTGGCCTTGCATTACAGAAGTCTGAGCTTCCACTGCAGCACCCAGACATTGGGTGGCTTCTGTTTGTGCTGCAATGGAAGCTGAGACATCGGCCATCAGACAGTACATCAGGGTTGGGTCCACAAGTTGGCCACCGCTTCCACGCTAGAAAGGATAGCCTCCAAGGTCTGCGCAAAACCCTGTGCAAAGTGGGTGCTGCACTCCTCCATGCTCCTTGACATTGCACGCAGGCTTTCTGGAAGGCCTGCCAATGCACCAAGCATTTCATTGTGCATATTCAGCCTTCTTCTGTAGTCTGCCCCATCGAAATGCTCATCTGAGTCCTCTGCAGCAGAATTTGTGTGCGAACTCGCCCTCCAGGGCCTTGCCCCCTGCCCTGGCTGCAGGCCACTCATGCCCGGTGACTCACCACGTGTAGATACTGCCTCGAAGCTACCCTCTAAATTTCACGCAGTGTCAGTATCTGAGTTGGTGGCGGCGAGTGTGAAATCGAGTGACAGTGTTTCTTCATCATCACTGTCTTCCTGCTCTTCCAGTTCTTGCTGCTCCACCACTGCCTGGTCAGGTTGCAGTTCTTGGGTATCTAAAAGGAGAAAGACACAAGTTGTAGGGTGTGGTGAGGGGAGGGGGGGAAAGCAAGAGGTGCATGCTTACACCATCTGCAGCTTGTAAATCAGAAGAGATTGTGGGATGAGGGGGAAGTGGGATGTGAGGAGGAGGATTAGGTGCGAGGATACCGTCACCGCCTCAGCGACAGCTGTTCCAATGATGGCGACCACTGTCTTCTCCATCTGGGCTAGGATATGCAGTCGTGCCCGTCCCCCGCCGGTTAGCTCCTGCTGCCTCCGGTTATGCGCAACTTGACCTACAAGAGAGAGGGAAGTGTGTCAGTGAGTGTGGTGCAATCTCTTTAGGTGATGTGGCTGTCATGGTTGAATAGCTGGCAGTGTGTGCAAGCTGTGAGATGTGGGTGTGATGCTTGCAGCAGTGCCAAATATGTGAGGGTGAGGTGAAGCTATGAATGTGAGGTGTGAGTCATGATTGAGAGAGATTGTTGGTGGGTGTGTGATGCATTGAGCAGTGAGGCTAGTGGTGCAGCTGGTGGGATATGGCATTTGGAGATGAATTCACTAACCTTGACCAATCATGTGAGGTCATTGAACTTTTTGTGACACTGCACCCATGTCCTCAGGGATTGACTTCTTGCATTGACCGCCACGGCTATCTGCTCCCACTGCCTTCGCACTATTTGTCTGGAAGGCGTCCTGACCCCTGTGGACAGAGGACATCTCTCCTCCTGTCCACCTCCTCCAACAAGGCTTCCAGAACAGTGTCAGAGAACCTTGGAGCATGTTCTCTGCCCTGTTGCTCCATAATTCCGTGTTCTTCTTGCTCACACTCTCTTCAACCACAATGCGCCTTCCCTTTAAGAGGTGCAGGCTGGCTTTAATTAGTGCAGGCTAGCTTTAATTAGTGCAGGCTAGCTTTAATTGGTGGTCACCTCGCACAAACTTGGGGCCCCCCTACTGAGGCATGCAGTCACACTGCAGCGCGTTTAGCGCCGGCTGCATGCAGGTATCATGCAAATTCGCAGCAACACAAAGTTGGCATGCTGCCTGCATGGGAAGCAATGGGCACGGGGTAAATTACACATTGCGATACCCGCGCCTGTTTTCAGGGGCTATCCAATTTATGCCCCCACTACGCCTTATTAAATTTTAAGTTTCAGGACTTAATTTGAATGGATATTTACCAACTGCTCGCCTTTATAATCTACTGTAGACCTTTATAGTAGGATCCTCAAGCCTTGTTACCAGAAGAACATCCATGCGTCTTATTCACAGCACGGGCATAGGGTGGAGCAGCCTTTCAATAGCTCAGTTTTAGCTCATTCAGTGTTCTTTTTCAACTTCCAAGTGCTCAAGGTGGGGCCCACGGCAGTTACCTCTGAAAGCAACCCTTGAGCACTCCTGTCTCTCAACCTGGGTATCACGTTTACAAAAATAGGATCTGTTGGTATAAATTGCTGTCCAGCAATTCAGAAGGGTAAAGACATACCTGAAGAGTTCCTATTTAGGAACAGGGATAATGCATGCTATGCAGATTAAACCATTCAAGGGCTCTCTAGAAGAGCCACAATAAATGTTCGGGACTGCATCGATGATGGGGAGGAGGACTAGAGTGGGGAAAGTATTGCATTACCACACAGACACCTTTCAGTTTGGCGTGGCCAGTTGCTTGGTTCACAAGCCAATGTTTTACTTTACGCCAATCAAAGTCACACAAATTGCGGATAAGATACTGGTGCTGGTGCAGACCCACAATGCAACTGAAATTCAGGTGAACATGATCCATGAAACAGAGGCACTTAAGGTGGTGGCTGTATGCACCCAATACCACTTTCACTAAGCCTTAAATGCATCTTGGAACAAAGCAGTACTTCTCAGAAACATTTGGCGTATATTAAAGAGCAGAATGCTGACATAAAGCAATCTATATCTCACCTTGGAGGGGACAAGTGGTGAGAAATAGCATGCAATGTGGGGCAGCAAGCTAGGATTCACCCTTTGGCTCTAATTAATTTTTCTGCCACAAATTGATGGAAGTGCGAGTTGATAAATGCTCTTGTAAAATGTATGCTCTTGTTGGAGGCACTGGGTTAACCCCACAGCCACCTTAATGGCCTAAAGAATCCACCTTACTTCGATTTGCCCTAGTTTCTCCATCTCTCCTTTTATTCTTTCCTCTCATTATTCCATTCATTCTCCTCTTTCTTTTCCCAGTATCTCCCTTTTTTTGCTGTAAGCTCCTCCCCCTTCGCCACTGTATTTTTCCTTTCTTTTTCTCTGTATTCTCTACTTACCTTTCTCCCTATATTTACTTTTTCCTGATATTTCTCTGATCTATCTTGTGGTTTTTTTTTAAAAAACCTTAAATACTGCAAATTGTCACTGGCAATGTGATGTTTGTGACCGGGTCAATTACATGAGTAAAAAGCATCAGTAACAAGCAGAGTTGTTGGAACGCTCTCCTGTGCAGCCTCCCATCAACTTAAGCTCATCCAGAAACTCTGCTGCCTGTATCCTAACTCACACCAAGCCCCGTTCACCCATCACCCTGCTGCTCGCTGACTTACATTGGCCTTCAGTCTGGCAACGCCTAGATTTTAAAATTCTCATCCTCGTTTACAAATCCCTCCATGGCCTCGCCCCTCCTTATCTCTGTAACCTCCTCCAGCCTTACAACCCTCCAAGATCTCTGCGCTCCTCCAATTCTGGCCTCCTGGCACATCCCCGACTTTAATCACTCCGCCACTGGTGGCCGTGCCTTCAGCTGTCAAGGCCCTAAACTCTGGAATTTCCTCCCTAAACACCTCTGCCCCTCTCTCTCCTCCTTTAATACCTCTTTCACCAAGTCCGTCCTAATATCTCCTATGTGGTTCGTGTCAAATTTTGGCTGATAACGCTCCAGTGAAGTGCCTTGGGAAGTTCTACTACGCTAACGGCAATATATAAATGCAAGTTGTTGTACGAAAAGGCAACAGTTGAAGTTCGTACTCATTTTTCTTTTCGTTCTTTCGTGCTCGGAGGGTTGTACAGGCTATTTTAGATCTTGTATTGTGAAATGAGACATAATTAATTAGTAATCTCATAGTAAAGGATCCTCTGGGGAAGAATGATCATAATATAATAGAATTTCCCACTGGGTTTGAGAGTGAAATAGTTAAGTCTGAAACTAGAGTCTTAAACTTAAAACAATTCCATAGTTATGAGGGGCGAGTTGGCTAAGGTAGATTGGGAAATTAGATTAAAAGGTATGACGGTAGATAAGCAGTGGCAAACACTTAAAGAAATATTCCAAAATTCTCAACGAATATACATTCCATTGAGAAATAAAAACTACACGGGAAAAGTGATCCATCCGTGGCTAATTAAAGAAATTAAGGATAGTATTAGATTAAAAGAAGCGGCTTATAATGTTGCGAAGAATAGCAGTAAGCTTGAGGATTGGGAGAGCTTTAGAAACCAGCAAAGGATGACCAAAAAAAATGATTAAACAGAGAGTAAACTAGCAAGAAATATTTTTTAAATTGTAAGAGCTTCTACAAGTACATAAAAAGGAAGAGAGTAGCAAAAGTAAGCGTTGAGGCTGAGAAGGAGAAATTTTAATGGGGAATAAGGAAATGGCAGAGACTTTAAACAAATATTTTGTATCTGTCTTCACAGTTGAAGACACAAAAAGCATACCAAAAATAGTGGGGAACCAAGGGGCTAATGAGAGTGAGGAACTTAAAGTAATTAATATCAATAGAGAAAAAGTACTTGAGAACCTAATGGGACTAAAAGCTAAAAGGGTTTTAAAAGAGGTGGCTGCAGAGATAGTGGATGCATTGGTTGTGATGTTCCAAAATTCCCTAGATTCTAGAACTTCCCAGCGGATTGGAAGATAGCAAATGTAACCCCGCTATTCAAGAAAGGAGGGAAAGAGAAAACAGGGAACTACAGACCAGTTAGCCTGACATCAGTTGTTGGGAAAATGCTGGAATCCATTATTAAAGAAGTGGTAACAGGGAATTTAGAAAATTATAATATGATTAGGCAGAGTCAACGTGGTTTTATGAAAGGGAAATCGTGTTTAACAAATTTATCAGAGTTTTTTGAGGATGTAACTAGCAGGGTAGATAAAGGGGAATCAGTGGATGTAGTCTATTCGGATTTCCAAAAGGCATTTGATAAGGTGCCACATAAAAGGTTGTTCCGCAAGATAAGGACTCATGGGGTTGGGGTAATACATTAGCATGGATAGAAGATTGGTTCACGGACAGAAAACAGAGACTAGGCATAAACGGGTCATTTTCTGGTTGGCAGGCTGTAACTAGTGGGGTGCCGCAAGGATTAGTGCTTGGGCCTCAGCTATTTACAATCTATATTGATGAAGAGATTGAGCGTAATGTATCCAAGTTTGCTGACGATACAAAGCTAGGTGGGAAAGTAAGCTGTGAGGAGGACACAAAAAGCCTGCAAAGGGATATAGACAGGTTAAGCGAGTGGGCAATAAGGTGGCAGATGGAGTATAATGTGGGGAAGTGTGAGGTTATTCACTTTGGTAGGAAGAATAGAAAAACAGAATAATTTTTAAATGGTAAGAATGGTGGTGTTCAGAGAGATTATGGTGTCCACATACAGGAAACACAGTGTTAACATACAGGCACAGCAAGCAATTAGGAAGGCAAATGGCATGTTGGCCTTTATTGCAAGGGGGTTGGAGTACAAGAGTAAGGAAGTCTTGCTACAGTTGTACAGGGCTTTGGTGAGACCACACCTGTGCACAGTTTTGGTCTCCTTATCCGAGGAAGGAAAGACTTGCCTTAGAGGCGGTGCAACAAAGGTTCACTAGATTGATCCCTGGGATGAGAGGGTCATTCTATGAGGAGAGATTGTGTAGAATGGGCCTATACTCTCTGGAGTTTAGAAGAATGAGAGGCGATCTCATTGAAACATACAAGATTCTGAGGGGGATTGACAGAGTAGATGCGGAGAGGTTGTTTCCCCTGGCTGGAGAGTCTAGCACTAGGGGGCATAGTCTCAGGATAAGGAGTCGGAAAGGAGTTGAGGTCGAAGATCAGCCATGATCTTATTGAATGGCGGAGCAGGCTAGAGGGGCCGTACGGCCTACTTCTGCTCCATGTTCATACGTTCTTATTACATTCTTCGGTTCTTATGCTCCAGTCATACACTCTTTCAGGAGGTTAAATTCAGCCCACAATTTACCAGATTCATGAAATTTAATTTGGCAACTCATACCTCGGGGCTGCTAGTCCACGACAATCACCACTCTACCAGCGTACCCATGAACGAATGCCAGTGCTACACCAGCTCATGCCAGGAGCAGGAACAGGCTCCCAGAGAATGCCAGGCTCTTGTGTAAGAGTGCGTAGGACAATGATTACAAAGATAGGCTTTATTACAAGTTCTCTGCATACATTCACCGCTCCAAGGTCCAGGTGAGATGTTACAGTTGCTCGTGTGTGCAGACTCAATCTCTGCTCTCCTCAAATGGGCTGAGGAAGCACACAGTCAGGCAGCCCACCAGAGACGATCTTTGCTAAACATGTGCAAGCACTCCTGTGCACAGCCTGAGAGAGTCTGGCTAAGGTTACACAGCCCTGTGAATCACGCTTATACCTCTGGGTTCCTCTTGTATTTCTCGTAGGCGAATTCCTCGGTGTGAGCTCGGTCGTTGCACACAGCAATGAAGTCAATTTCCAGCTGGAATGGTCCATCCACTTTGTCACCCAGTGTGAAGCCAATCGTGCTGATCTGTAGCAAACCAAAACATTTCAGGGACGTGTCCAAGGTCCTGTACACTCTGCTGCTTTCTTATCCCCAGGATCAGTAACCCCTCTGGGTACACCCCTGAGCTCAGTAACCACAGATACTTGCTGCTTAAAACAGAGCCTGAAGCCCACAGGTGGCCAAAGCAGCTCAGGTTTCTCTTCCAAGGGTTTATTTTTGTTGCTGCAATACAGTTCCACCGGCAGTTAGTGCCGTTCCCTGTACCCCACACAAGTGCCCACTCTCCAAGTGAGCCTGCACAGCGATGCTCAGACTTTATGATTGGGGGCGGGGGGAATCTCCAAAGGGGCAGGACTTCCACCTCAGAGGAACCCCAGCCCCTGGCGGCCCCACTGTTCCCACCCCAGGATCATTTGAATGATAATCCTGGGGTGCAGCGGCGCTGTAAAGAGCGCAAGCGAGAGGAGCGGGAGCAGCGGCGCTGTAAAGAACGCAAGCGAGAGGAGCGGGAGCAGCGGCGCTGTAAAGAGGGCGAGAGGAGCGGGAGTGCCGGCGCTGTAAAGAGGGCGAGAGGAGCGGGAGTGCCGGCGCTGTAAAGAGCGCGAGAGGAGCGGGAGCAGTGGCGCTGTAAAGAGCGCAAGCGAGAGGAGCGGGAGCAGCGGCGCTGTAAAGAGCGCGAGAGGAGCGGGAGCAGCGGCGCTGTAAAGAGGGCGAGAGGAGCGGGAGCAGCGGCGCTGTAAAGAGGGCGAGAGGAGCGGGAGCAGCGGCGCTGTAAAGAGCGCGAGAGGCGCGGGAGCAGCGGCGCTGTAAAGAGCGCGAGAGGCGCGGGAGCAGTGGCGCTGTAAAGAGCGCGAGAGGCGCGGGAGCAGTGGCGCTGTAAAGAGCGCGAGAGGCACGGGAGCAGCGGCGCTGTAAAGAGCGCGAGAGGAGCGGGAGCAGCGGCGTTGTAAAGAGCGCGAGAGGAGCGGGAGCAGCGGCGCTGTAAAGAGCGCGAGAGGAGCGGGAGCAGCGGCGCTGTAAAGAGCGCGAGAGGCGCGGGAGCAGCGGCGCTGTAAAGAGCGCGAGAGGCGCGGGAGCAGCGGCGCTGTAAAGAGCGCGAGGGGAGCGGGAGCAGCGGCGCTGTAAAGAGCGCGAGAGGCGCGGGAGCAGCGGCGCTGTAAAGAGCGCGAGCAGCGGCGCTGTAAAGAGCGCGAGAGGCGCGGGAGCAGTGGCGCTGTAAAGAGCGCGAGAGGCGCGGGAGAAGCGGCGCTGTAAAGAGCGCAAGAGGAGCGGGAGAAGCGGCGCTGTAAAGAGCGCGAGGGGAGCGGGAGCAGCGGCGCTGTAAAGAGCGCGAGAGGAGCGGGAGAAGCGGCGCTGTAAAGAGCGCGAGGGGAGCGGGAGCAGCGGCGCTGTAAAGAGCGCGAGAGGCGCGGGAGCAGCGGCGCTGTAAAGAGCGCGAGAGGAGCGGGAGCAGCGGCGCTGTAAAGAGCGCGAGAGGCGCGGGAGCAGCGGCGCTGTAAAGAGCGCGAGAGGCGGCGCTGTAAAGAGCGCGAGAGGAGCGGGAGAAGCGGCGCTGTAAAGAGCGCGAGAGGAGCGGGAGCAGTGGCGCTGTAAAGAGCGCAAGCGAGAGGAGCGGGAGCAGCGGCGCTGTAAAGAGCGCAAGCGAGAGGAGCGGGAGCAGCGGCGCTGTAAAGAGCGCGAGAGGAGCGGGAGCAGCGGCGCTGTAAAGAGCGCAAGCGAGAGGAGCGGGAGCAGCGGCGCTGTAAAGAGGGCGAGAGGAGCGGGAGCAGCGGCGCTGTAAAGAGCGCGAGAGGAGCGGCGCTGTAAAGAGCGCGAGAGGAGCGGGAGCAGCGGCGCTGTAAAGAGCGCGAGAGGCGCGGGAGCAGCGGCGCTGTAAAGAGCGCAAGCGAGAGGAGCTGGAGCAGCGGCGCTGTAAAGAGCGCGAGAGGCGCGGGAGCAGCGGCGCTGTAAAGAGCGCGAGAGGCGGCGCTGTAAAGAGCGCGAGAGGCGCGGGAGCAGCGGCGCTGTAAAGAGCGCGAGAGGAGCGGGAGCAGCGGCGCTGTAAAGAGCGCGAGAGGCGCGGGAGCAGCGGCGCTGTAAAGAGCGCGAGAGGAGCGGGAGCAGCGGCGCTGTAAAGAGCGCGAGAGGCGCGGGAGCAGCGGCGCTGTAAAGAGCGCGAGAGGAGCGGGAGCAGCGGCGCTGTAAAGAGCGCGAGAGGCGCAGGAGCAGCGGCGCTGTAAAGAGCGCGAGAGGCGGCGCTGTAAAGAGCGCGAGAGGAGCGGGAGAAGCGGCGCTGTAAAGAGCTCGAGAGGAGCGGAAGCAGTGGCGCTGTAAAGAGCGCGAGAGGAGCGGGAGAAGCGGCGCTGTAAAGAGCGCGAGAGGAGCGGGAGAAGCGGCGCTGTAAAGAGCGCGAGAGGAGCGGGAGCAGCGGCGCTGTAAAGAGCGCGAGAGGAGCGGGAGCAGCGGCGCTGTAAAGTGCGCGAGAGGAGCGGGAGCAGCGGCGCTGTAAAGAGCGCGAGAGGCGCGGGAGCAGCGGCGCTATAAAGAGCGCGAGAGGAGCGGGAGCAGCGGCGCTGTAAAGAGCGCAAGCGAGAGGAGCGGGAGCAGCGGCGCTGTAAAGAGCGCGAGAGGAGCGGGAGAAGCGGCGCTGTAAAGAGCGCGAGAGGAGCGGGAGCAGCGGCGCTATAAAGAGCGCGAGAGGAGCGGGAGCAGCGGCGCTGTAAAGTGCGCGAGAGGAGCGGGAGCAGCGGCGCTGTAAAGAGCGCGAGAGGCGCGGGAGCAGCGGCGCTGTAAAGAGCGCGAGAGGAGCGGGAGCAGCGGCGCTGTAAAGAGCGCGAGAGGCGCGGGAGCAGCGGCGCTGTAAAGAGCGCGAGAGGAGCGGGAGCAGCGGCGCTGTAAAGAGCGCGAGAGGCGCGGGAGCAGCGGCGCTGTAAAGAGCGCGAGAGGAGCGGGAGCAGCGGCGCTGTAAAGAGCGCGAGAGGAGCGGGAGCAGCGGCGCTGTAAAGAGCGCGAGAGGCGCAGGAGCAGCGGCGCTGTAAAGAGCGCGAGAGGCGGCGCTGTAAAGAGCGCGAGAGGAGCGGGAGAAGCGGCGCTGTAAAGAGCTCGAGAGGAGCGGAAGCAGTGGCGCTGTAAAGAGCGCGAGAGGAGCGGGAGAAGCGGCGCTGTAAAGAGCGCGAGAGGAGCGGGAGAAGCGGCGCTGTAAAGAGCGCGAGAGGAGCGGGAGCAGCGGCGCTGTAAAGAGCGCGAGAGGAGCGGGAGCAGCGGCGCTGTAAAGTGCGCGAGAGGAGCGGGAGCAGCGGCGCTGTAAAGAGCGCGAGAGGCGCGGGAGCAGCGGCGCTATAAAGAGCGCGAGAGGAGCGGGAGCAGCGGCGCTGTAAAGAGCGCAAGCGAGAGGAGCGGGAGCAGCGGCGCTGTAAAGAGCGCGAGAGGAGCGGGAGAAGCGGCGCTGTAAAGAGCGCGAGAGGAGCGGGAGCAGCGGCGCTATAAAGAGCGCGAGAGGAGCGGGAGCAGCGGCGCTGTAAAGTGCGCGAGAGGAGCGGGAGCAGCGGCGCTGTAAAGAGCGCGAGAGGAGCGGGAGCAGCGGCGCTGTAAAGAGCGCGAGAGGAGCGGGAGCAGCGGCGCTGTAAAGAGCGCGAGAGGAGCGGGAGCAGCGGCGCTGTAAAGAGGGCGAGAGGAGCGGGAGCAGCGGCGCTGTAAAGAGCGCGAGAGGAGCGGGAGCAGCGGCGCTATAAAGAGCGCGAGAGGAGCGGGAGCAGCGGCGCTGTAAAGAGCGCGAGAGGAGCGGGAGCAGCGGCGCTGTAAAGAGCGCAAGCGAGAGGAGCGGGAGCAGCGGCGCTGTAAAGAGCGCGAGAGGAGCGGGAGCAGCGGCGCTGTAAAGAGCGCGAGAGGAGCGGGAGCAGCGGCGCTGTAAAGAGCGCGAGAGGAGCGGGAGCAGCGGCGCTGTAAAGAGGGCGAGAGGAGCGGGAGCAGCGGCGCTGTAAAGAGGGCGAGAGGAGCGGGAGCAGCGGCGCTGTAAAGAGCGCGAGAGGAGCGGGAGCAGCGGCGCTGTAAAGAGGGCGAGAGGAGCGGCGCTGTAAAGAGCGCGAGAGGAGCGGGAGCAGCGGCGCTGTAAAGAGCGCGAGAGGAGCGGGAGCAGCGGCGCTGTAAAAAGCGCGAGAGAAAGTGGAGACAGCTGCAGACACTCTGAGGGGGGAGGGTGAACAGCCAGAGGTTGTTGTCCATATCGGTACCAACGACATAGGTAGAAAGAGGGATGAGGTGCTGCAGGCAGAGTTTAGGGAGCTAGGAAAGAGATTAAAAAGCAGGACCTCAAAAGGTAGAAATCTCCGGATTACTCCTGGTGCCACGTGCTAGTGAGTACAGGAATAGGAGGATAGAACAGATGAATGCGTGGCTGCTGAGATAGTGCAGGAGGGAGGGCTTTAGATTCGAGGCATTGGGACCGTTTCTGGGGAAGGTGGGACCTGTACAAGCTGGACGGGTTACACCTCAACAGAGCCGGGACCAATATTTTTGCAGGGAGGTTTGCTAGTGCTGCTGGGGAAGGTTTAAACTAGCTTAGCAGGGGGATGGGCACCAGCATATAGGAGTAGAAAAGAGGAATAAGGTGCATGAAAGAGTGAGCGTGTTGGATATTACTAGAGAAGAAAGTAGTACTAGAGGCGGATGTAGTACCATATTAAATCGGAGCAGACTAAGAAAGACTACAAAAAATTCAAAAATGGGTTTAGAATGTATGTATGTAAATGCACAAAGTGTGGTGAATAAGGTTGGTGAGCTACAAGCACAATTAGCCGTGTGGCAATATGATGTTGTGGCAATAACGGAAATGTGGCTTAAAAATGGTGAGAACTGGGCACTTAATATTCAAAAGGTACAAGGTGTTCAGAAAAGATAGGGAAGGAAAAAAGGGAGATGGGGTGGCAGTGCTGATTAAGGAAGACATTGTAGTGTTGGAAAGGGAGGATGTTCTTGAGGGGACAAGGACAGAATCCATTTGGTTAGAGTTGAGGAGCAAAAAGGGTATGATCACGCTATGGGGGTATTCTATAGGCCTCCAAATAGTGAGAGGGAGGTAGAGGAGAAAATCTGCAGGGAAATCGCAGAGATATGCAAGAGCTATAGAGTGGTGATATTGGGGGACTTTAATTACCCAAATATCGATTGGGATAATGCTAGGGTAAAGGGAAAGGAGGGGGGGGGAGGAATTTCTGAAATGTGTTCAGGAGAATTTCCTTGACCAGTATGTTCTTAGCCCAACTAGGAAGGAGGCACTGCTGGATCTGGTGCTGGGGAATGAGGTGGGCCAGGTCGACCAAATGTCTGTGGGAGAACACTTTACGAGTGATCATCGTATCATAAGATTTAGATTAGCAATGGAGAGGAGCAAGGAACAATCTAGAGTGAAACTTCTAAACTGGAATAGGGCTAACTTCAATGGGATGCGAAAGGATCTAGCCAGGGTAAAATGGAACCAAAGACTGACAGGAAAAACTGTAACGGAACAATGGGTGATCTTTGAGGAGATGCACCAAGTACAGGCTAGGTACATTCCAACAAGAGGGAAGAGTAAGGGAACCAAAGCAAGGGCTCCTTGGATGACAAGGGAGATAGAGAAGATGATGAAACAAAAAAAAGAGGGTGTATGATGCATGTCAGGTGAATTCTTCAAGGGAGAACCAGACCAAATACAATAAGTTGAGAGGGGATGTGAAGATGAAAATAAGATTGGCCAAGAGAGAATGAGTGTAGAATGGCGATTACATAAAAGGGAACCCAAAAATCTTCTACCGGCATGTAAACAGTAAGCAGGTAGTAAGAGGCGGGGTGGGGCCTATTAGAGACAAAGAAGGTGATATGTGTTTAGAGGCACAGGGCAAGGCTAGAATACTCAATGAGTACTTTGCATCGGTGTTTACTAAGGAGGTGGATGCTGACAAAAATATCGGTAGCAGTGGAAAAGGTAGAAGCAATGGAAGGGGTGAAAATTGATAGACAGGATGTACTAGAAAGGCTGGGTATGCTTAGAGTGGACAAGTTGCCTGGTCCAGATGGCTTGCATCCCAGGTTGCTAAGGGAATTGGGGGAGGAAGGGCTTGCCATAATTTTCCAATCTTCCCTAGATGCGGGGGAGGTGCCTGAGGATTGGAAAGTGGCAAATGTGACACCATTGTTCAAGAAAGGGTGTAAGGACAATCCTAGTAACTACAGGCCGGTCAGTTTAACATCAGTGGTGGGTAAAGTTTTAGAAACAATAATCAAGGAAAAAATTAACAGGCACTTGGAGAGGTTTAAGCTAATTAAGGAGAGCCAACACGGATTTGTAAAAGGCAGATCATGTTTGACTAATCCAATTGAATTTTTTGATGAAGTAACAGGGAGGTTTGACGAAGGGAATGCAATGGATGTTGTCAAATGGATTTTAGGAAGGCGTTTGACAAAGTATCACATAGAAGGCTGGTTAACAAAAATGAGGCTCATGGAATAGGTGGGTCAGTGGCAGCTTGGATAAGGAATTGGCTTAAGGACAGAAAACAGCGAGTTGTGGTAAATGGCTGTTTTTCAGACTGGAGGATGGTAGACAGTGGTGTTCCCCAAGGGTCAGTGCTGGGGCCACTGCTTTTTTGATATATAAATGACCTGGATATTGGAATACAAAGTAGAATTTCTAAATTTGCCGATGACACCAAACTTGGGGGTGTGGCAGAGTGAGGATGATACCAATCGACTGCAGCAGGACATAGAAAGGCTAGCAGAATGGGCAGACAAGTGGCAGATGGAATTTAATAGAGAAGTGTGAGGTGATGCATTTTGGCAGAAGGAACAGGGAGAGGCAATATACACTTAATGGCACAGTTTTAAAGAGTGTGCAGGGACAGAGGGACCTGGGAGTTCATGTGCATAGGTCCCTGAAGGTGGCAGGACATATTGAGAGAGTGGTTAACAAAGTATATGGGATCTTGGGTTTCATAAATAGAGGTATTGAGTCTTCTTCTTAGGCAGTCCAAAGTAGAGAAGTTATACTGAATCTTTATAAAGCGTTGGTTAGGTCACAACTGGAGTATTGCGTCCAGTTCTGGTCACCACACTTTAGGAAGGATGTGAAGGCCCTTGAGAGGGTGCAGAGGAGATTTACCAGAATGGTTCCGGGGATGGGGGGATCTTAGCTACAAGGACTGGTTGGAGAAGCTGGATTTGTTTTCATTAGAGCAAAGGAGGTTGAGGGGTGATTTGATAGAGGTGTACAATATTATGACGGGTTTGGATAGGCTAGACAGGGAAAGGCTGTTCCCACTAGTTGATGGTACAAGGACTGGGGGACACAGATTTAAGGTTGAGCAAGAGATACAGGGGGGGATGTGAGGAAAAAACTTTTTACGCAGCGAGTGGTGAGGACCTGGAACTCGCTGCCAACAGAAGTGGTGGAAGCGGAGACACTCAATGTTCTCAAGGGGAGACTGGATAGGCACTTGAGAGAAATAAACTTGCAGGGCTACGGGGATAGAGCAGGGGAATGGGACTGACTGGATTGCTCTGCAGAGAGCCGGCACGGACTCGATGGGCCGAATAGCCTCCTTCTGTGCTGTTATGACTATGACTATGAGGTTGGATTCCCTGGCCCTGCGGGAAGCTGTGTCGGTCTGGGGACGCAGACAGTTGGTCCCAACATCTACCGTTCCAACTGTGCAAATGGAGGAGGCCACGTTCCTCTCATTTGCATGTAATTTGCACGCACCCCTCCGCTGATTAATGTGGGCACATTTTATGCCGCTGGGATTGAGCACATTTCCAGCCTTGGCCCAAGTATTGGCAACTATGGATTGCACTGTAGGCAAGCTGGATCCTCCCCTCAGCGTCCCCAGAGCTGCAGGTGGTCACTGGATAGGGTTGCCAACTCTGGTTAGAGGCATTCCTGGGCGTCTGCTCACGCTATTTCATCTACCTTATAGTACCTGTAGTTGAGTACGTTTGCTTGTTGTTCTAAGAACCGGGAGGTCACCCGAGAGCAGGTGAAGAGGGGAAACCGAGTGCGGGGAAAGAGGGGAAACCCAAGGGTCCCTCCCATTTCAGGGCCCCTCGGCCCCCCCCCCCACCTGAATGCTCAGAATCCACAAATGCTGAAACCTGTGATTCCCGAGCCCTCCCGATTCCCAATTCTCCTCTACTCGGTCGTGGCTCCGGGAGCAGGCACTGCGGCAGGAAATTTAAATCGCTGAATCTCCCAGGCTGCTGGAGGCACCGCTTGGGGGAGGAACCTCTGATTCTGGGAGTCTACTGATCATTCTGGGAGGTTTGGGAACCCTATCACTGGATCATCATGGGGTGGGAACCCAGTCCCTAATGAGGCTAATTGTAGCCATGTCTAATCAGACCCCAGCGCACATTGAGAATTGAATCCCGGGAGATTCCCGGTTTGTATGGCTCAGGTACACACTGCTTTAACCTTAATTGGCAGGATGTGACCACCAGGAACTGTGTTGGGGCCTCAACTATTCACTATTTATTAATGACTTAGATGATGGGATAGAGAGTCACATATCCAAGTTTGCCGATGACACAAAGATAGGTGGCTTTGCCGGCAGTGTAGATGAAAGCATAAAATTGCAGAGATAATGATACATTAAGTGAATGGCAAATGGATTTCAATATAGGCAAATGTGAGGTCATCCACTTTGGATCTAAAAAGGATAGATCGGAGTTCTTTCTAAATGGTGAAAAGCTAGAAGCAGTGAAGTCCCAATCATTAAAATGTCATGGGCAGGTACAGAAAATAATCAAAAAGACTAATGGAATGCTGGCCTTTATATCTAGAAGGCTAGAATACAAGGGGTTAGAAGTTATCCTGAAGCTATACAAAGCACTAGTTAAACCAACCTGGAGTACTGTGAGCAGTTCTGGGCACCACACTTTCGGAAGGATATATTGGCCTTGGAGGGAGTGCAGTGTAGATTTACTAGAATGATACTTGGACTCCAAGGGTTAAATTACGAGGAGATATTACACAAACTAGGGTTGTATTTCCTGAAATTTAGAAGATTAAGGGGTGATTTGATCTAAGTTTTCAAGATATTAAGGGAATTGGTAGGGTAGATAGAGAGAAACTATTTCTGCTGTTTGGGGAGTCCAGGACTAGGGTGCAGCCAGGCCTTTCAGGAGTGAAGTTAGGAAACACTTCTACATGCAAAGGGTGGTAGAAGTTTGGAACTCTGTTCTGCAAATGACAATTGATGCTAGGTCAATTCTGTTTTTATCTGAGATAAGTCAGCACTCCTGAAAATGATCACTTACACAGTCTCTGTTTATCCCAGACAGTCGCCTATATCAGCCAATTCTCGCTGACGATTGGTCATTACCATTAGCATTAATTACAAAAGACGTTGCTTAAACCATATTAAGTGCGCCGGCTATTTCGGGCACTTCAAGCAGCTAGTCGGGGTCACCTTCCGCCCACTGCCATTTGCCCTGCAGCACTGGTTTAATATACATTGTTAAAAAGGAATCTAGTTGAGTATCTTCCTTAGAGAATTCAAGACTGTCCTCAGCAGTTATATTTCCTACATTGATTAGTAAGTGTTAATTTCTGAGACAAAGTCAACATGGACTTACAAAAGGTAAATCATGCTTGACTAATCTACTGGAATTTTTTGAGGATGTAACTGGTAAAATAGATAAGGGAGAACCAGTGGATGTGGTGTATTTGGACTTCCAAAAGGCTTTTGATAAGGTCCCGCATAAGAGATTAGCGTGTAAAGTTAAGGCACATGGGATTGGGGGCAAGGTATTGACTTGGATAGAGAACTGGTTGGCAGACAGGAAGCAAAGAGTTGGAATAAACGGGTCTTTTTCCGAGTGGCAGGCAGTGACTAGTGGGGTACTGCAGGGATCGGTCCTTGGACCCCAGCTATTCACAATGGCCCAAAAATTAGTGCCGCTACGCGAGAGTACGCACTGCGTACTCTCGCGTATTCTGTCTCCAATTGCCGGTTTTCTGCATGCACTGCGCATGCGCTGAAAACCGGCACTTGGTGAATGGAAAAGGGGGCGGGTCCTAGGTGAACCGCGTGCGCGCTACAGGCTGCGCGCACGCTGTGCACTTAGTGGTTTCAACGCGCAGGTAAGTACGGAAGATTCTACACATAAAAAAAGGAGGAGTAAGACCCACTTTTAACAAGGTAAGTAGTGAATTAAGTATTATTTTGAATTTTTTTTAACAGGTATATCTTTTTTAGAGACTTTAAAGACAGGTAAGTTTATTTTTATAACTTTTTAAAAGATTTTAAATTTTTTCAAAAATTTAATTTTTTATTTAAAATGGTTAATTTATTTAACTACTTATTTTATTAATGTGATGGGTTTTTTTTTTTAATTTAATTGAGGTTTAGCGGTTCTTTTGGGGGGCTATAGTATTCATAACTTTCACAGCACTTATGTGAAAGTTATGAATGGAAGATGGTGTGCTGCCATTGGCTCTAACTGAGTCACGTGATCCCACAGCTCGCACGAATTAACTACGCCGGTGGGATACGCAAGCCCAGCACAGCAGCTGTCCAGAACATCAAGTTCGTGCGAGCTGGAACTGAAAAAGCCAACGCGGAGTGAGAGATCGCGGGGAGGCCTTACCCTCGCACGAAGGCTTCCTCACGAATTTTTGGGCCATTATATATTAATGATCTAGACAAGGGAACCAGATGTAATATCTCCAAGTTTGCAGACGACACAAAACTGGGAGGGCGTGTGTGCTGCGAGGAGGTTGCCGAGAAACTCCAGGATGATTTGGACAGGTTGGGTGATTGGGCAGATGCATGGCAGATGCAGTATAATGTGGATAAATGCGAGGTTATCCACTTTGGTGGCTAAAACAGGAAGACAGATTATTATCTGAACAGCAATAGATTGGGAAAAGGGGAAGTGCAACGAGACCTGGGTGTCCTTGTGCACCAGTTGCTGAAGGTAAGCATGCAGGTGCAGCAGACGGTTAAGAAGGCAAATGGTATGTTGGCCTTCATAGCGAGAGGGTTTGAATACAGGAACAAGGATGTCTTGCTGCAGTTGTACAGGGCCTTGGTGAGACCACACCTTGAGTACTGTGTGCAGTTTTGGTCACCTTATCTGAGGAAGGATGTTCTTGCCATGGAAGGAGTTCAGCGAAGATTCACAAGGCTGATACCTGGGATGGCAGGAATGACGTATGAAGAGAGATTGGGTCGATTGGGCTTATACTCGCTGGAGTTTAGAAGAATGAGAGGGGATCTCATTGAAACTTATAAAATTCTGACAGGACAGGACAAACTAGATGCAGGAAGGATGTTCCCGATGGTCGGGGAGTCCAGAACCAGGGGTCACAGTCTAAGGATAAGGGATAAGCCATTTAGGACAGAAATGAGGAGGAATTTCTTCACCCAGAGAGTGGTGAACCTGTGGAATTCTCTGCCACAGAAGGCAGTAGAGGCCAAATCATTAAATAGATTCAAGAAGGAGTTGGATATATTTCTTAAGGCTAAAGGGATCAAGGGATATGGGGAGAAAGCAGGGACAGGGTTCTGAATTTGGATGATCAGCCATGATCGCATTGAATGGCGGAGCAGGCTAGAGGGGCCGAATGGCCTACTCCTGCTCCTATCTTCTATGATTCTATGAGACATTCACAAACAAGGTGGCAGCGGTTCAGGGACTTTGAAACTGACCAGCGGTTTTTGAGTGAAAGTTGCTGACACGCGTCACGATACTCTCTGCTGGCCCATAGAGCTTGGCAATACTCCCAACACTTGCTAAACGTGGTGGCACTGGCATTATTTTGGGAGCTCACCTTAAAGTCCGTCAAACGTTATCGCAGCCATAGCGTGTAGCAGGCAAATTGCATTTGCACAAATGCACCCGCACTAAGCAGTGGGGACGGTACTGCGTTAATAAGCTTCCACTGTATTCAGAAATAATGAGACATCTCATCAGAACCACAGAGGTCCCAGGTTTGATGATCTGTTCTGTGCAGAGCTAGCTGGGATCAGCCACAGTGGCACTGCGGGAGACAATAGGTCTCAGTGCCCTAGTTAGAGGGAAAGAAACTCAGCCAGGGATCCTGCTCCTCATGGCTGTCCAGTGACTCCTGCTGGAGAGTGGACACATGTTGCTGGGTGAGGGCAAGATGGGCTGTGATGCTCTCCGCACTGAAGTATCCTGCTGACGCTCACTGTTTCAGCTCAAACATGAAGAACGAGTGAGACCTACAAAACTGAGTGGGCACTTCCAGGACAGGAGGGGGGCAAACTGGGGACCTTGTTGGTTTCACAGCCAGCCCTGCATCCTGTGAAAATGTGCTAGAACCCATGAGAAAAAGCATCGCCCTGTGCTCGTCCCACGTGCCCGAGATACCACCAGTGACATGTAACACCAGGGGAAGTCCCGCACAAGTGTCTGAGCAGAACGGGGCTCTGTTAAAACACTCCAGTCAGTCATGCAGTTCAGTGAAGGTCTCCTACCTTGTCCAACCACAATGGATGCTGGTTATCCTGGACTCGACCCCGACTGGACAGAAAGAACTTGGAGAACGGAATCTGGGAAAGAAGCACAAGAATCAGATACTTAAAAGGTTTCCTTTGGCCTTCGGGTAAAGTGAGAGCAGGTAGAGGCCGAGAGATTCGCCGACATACAGCCCTGGTACAAAAACACCAGGGCAGACTCAGATCATTCATGGCTCATCCACCCCGGGCAGGGGGACACCCGCCTCCCCCACCCAACTCCCGCCTTATTTTTATTCGTAAAATAGAAGCACATCATATTAATGGGATGGTGGTAACTTGGGTAAGTATTTGGCTAAGGAACAGGAGGCAGCGAGTAGTGGTGAACGGATGTTTTTCTGACTGGAGTGAAGTATGCAGATGTACTGCCAGGGCTCGGTATTAGGACCATTGCCCGTCTTGTTATATATAAATAACTAATTTCAAAGTTTGCGGATGATACAAAACTTGGCAACCTAGTAAATAGTGAGCAGGATAGCAGCAGACTTCAGGAGGACAGACTGGTGAAATGGACTGACACATGGGAGATGTAATTTAATGGGGGTAAGTGTGAAATGATGCACTTTGGGAGGAACAACATGGGGAGGCAGTATAATCTAAGTGGTACTATGTTGTGGGAGGTGCAACAGAGGGACCTGGGGGGTGCATATTCACAAATCCTTGAAGGTGGCCGGGCAAGTTGAGGTGGTGGTTAGGAAAGCATATGGGCTACTTGGCTTTGTAAATGGGGGCATTGAATACAAAAAACAAGTCAGTCATGCTAAACCTTTACACATCTCTGGTTAGGCCCCAGCTGGAGTATTGTGTACAATTCTCGGCACCACACTTTAGAAAGGATGTCAAGGCCTTGGGAGAGTACAGAGGAGGCTTACCAGGATGATACCAGGGATGAGGGACTTATGTGGAGAAACAGGAGAAGTTGGGATTGTTTTCCTCAGTGCAGAGAAGGTTAAGGGGAGACCTAATGGAGGTGTTCGAAATTCTGAAGGGTTTTGATAGGGCGAGTAAGGAAAAACAGTTTCCTCTGGCAAGTGGGTTGGTAACCAGAGGTCACAGATTTAAAATAATTAGCAAAAAAACTAGAGACGAAATGAGAAGAATTTTTTTCCCCCACAGAGGGTTGTTAAGATCTGGAACACACTACCCGAAAGGGTGGTGGAATCAAATTCCATAGGAATTTTCAAAAAGACATAGAAACATAGAATCTAGGAGCAGGAGTGGGCCATTCGGCCCGTCGAGCCTGCTCCGCCATTCAATACGATCATGGCTGATCATCCAAATCCAGTACCCTGTCCCTGCTTTAATCCCCACAGTACACATATCCCACCCTATCCCCGCGTATTTAATTCCCCCTAACATATCCCATCCTATCCCCATAACCCCACATATTTAATCCCCCCTAACACTAAGGGTCAGTTTATCATAGCCAAATCAACCTAACCTGCACATTTTTGGACTGTGGGAGGAAACCGGAGCACCCGGAGGAAACCCACGCAGACACGGGGAGAATGTGCAAACTCCACACAGACAGTCACCCGAGGTCAGATTCGAACCCGGGTCTCTGGCGCTGTGAGGCACCAGTGCTAACCACTATGCCACCATGTATTTGAAGAGAACTAATTTGCAGTGTTAAAGGGGGAAAAAGCTAAGATGTGGGACTAAACTGGACAGTTCTTTCAAAGAGCTGGTACAGGCACGACAGACCGTTTGGCCTCCTTCTGTGCTTTAAGATTCTATCATTCCAACCCCTGCCCCTCCACGCATCCCAGTAGATGTCTCCCTCAGTACTGCACTAGTGTCAGCCTAGATTATGAGCTCAAATCTCTGGAGTAGGAGTTGAACCCACGACCTGACTCGGAGGGGAGAGAGCTACCCACTGACCCACAGCTAACACATGGTTGAGATTCCACTAGGGTCCTGCACCCATGGGTATAAATCAGGACCTTCAGGTGAAGGTAGAAGAAAGCCGGGGTGAAAGCATGTCCTACCTTCACATCCTGCCAATAGGGACCTCCCCGGGTGAACAGGAAGTAATTGTAGAGGTCGTCCTTCTGATGGGTGAAGTACATCTCGCTGCCGACGTTCACCATCCAGGGCCGGCCATCCCCTCGAACGCGCAGATGCAGCGTGTTGAAGTTCGACAAGTCGTGGTGCTTCTTGAGGTCGAAGGCACCCTGCAGCAGGGAGAGAATGAAGCTGTGTGACAGGAGGTAGAGCTCAGGGCGCCTGTACACAAATGGCGTTGGCTACACTGCCGTCTGCATCCCACGGCTCGACCACGAGGATTGCCATGTATGCTTCAATGGAAAGGTTAAACTGCACTGGGGCATTTGGTTTCAGCCTGCTAGTCCAATGACAGACGCCTGGGGGGGGGGGGGGGGGTAGGGAGACAGGGACAGAAGCGGGGGGGGGGGGGGGGGGGGGG